>JAYRCH010000003.1:0-600000 GCA_037179445.1 Phengaris alcon alcon | reverse complement strand
AATAGAATTTATATAATCTCCAATACATTTACAACCCTATTGTAATGAAGAAGGGTCTAATATTGCTTGTACGTTGTATCGGTACGAAGGCAGCACATTGCGCAAGTTAAATTGCCAAACACTTTCATTTTTATTATTGCACATATTTGAGGACATGAAGTGCATTGTCGTTCGGTCACACGTACGAGATAGATAGTTTTAACTCGTACTAATGGTCGTGTGACGTGTCGGCATTTTTATTTTTCCATTCGCATTTGTACAATTTTGTCATTAACTCTTGCACGCATGGGTTAATTGTCTTATATCAATGATCATGGAATGTGGATGCATGTGCATGAAAGACAAGAAAAAAAACTATTGTCTGTACTCGGCAAGTAACATTATTGAATATTCATTGATAGAGACAAAACATCGATAAGACTCTACCTTCCCTAAATTATCATTTACGATATGCTGCCAATGATGTTGGGAGTTTTGCCGGGAACGTCAATGTGCGACGTTGTTGTTTTTGTATTTCTTCCAAAATTTGTAGATATTCGTTGATGTGCACAAGTGTGGGCAAGTTGTACTACTACAAAAAGCGTGCTATTTTATGTTCTCTCCAAAACTCCCTAGGAACTTTCAGTATACCACTTTACTGAATCGACTGACTAGTGACTTGACTCATTGACTCCACTGACTAATTATTTGTACTTTGACTAGACTTTGGGACTTGACGATTTAAAAAAAAGAAAGGTTGATACATGCATTTGCCATGTTTAACATAATTATGGTAGCCAAACATGGCCACTGACTGAAAAACTAAACAAAAAAGAAATGTCAAAACGGATTAGAAAGAAGTGTTACTGGAGTAAGAAGAAAAGACAAAGAAGGAGTTTTGCCGGGGAGTTCAAAGGGTGACGTTCTGGAATTTGTATTTCTTCATAAATTTGTGTTATTTCGGTTCTTAATGTGTAATATTGGTAGAATATTAACCATTAAATATTCGTTAACGTGCACAAGTGTGGGCAAGTGGTACAACTTCTAAAAAGGTGATATTTTGTGTGTTCCCGCCAAAACTCCCTAGGAACTTTCAGTAAAGCTTTTACCACTTTACTGAATCGACTGACATGACTCATGGACTGTACTGACTATATATTTGGACTTTGACTAGACTTTAGACTTCACGATATAGGAATACGGTGTTGAAAATTGAAATGAAAGTTCTATTTCTCGCCTTTTTAACTTGACACTGGCAAATGGTTATAAGCCGATGCCATATATAAATAAATAAAAAAAGACAAAGAAAGGATAAGTAAAATTAAAAATATAACGAAATTTAAGCAGGTGAGCAAAGTATAGTATATCAATGAAATGGAAATGGACAGGACACATGTTGAGAGAGAAGAATGACAAATGGACAAGATTAACAACGGAATGGTGCCCAAGAGAAGGAAAAAGAAATAAAGATAGACAAATAAAACGCTGGGAAGATAATTTTAAAAGAGTAGCCGGACCAGAATGGATTCGAATCGCAAGAGACAGAGAAAGATGGAAGTGCTTGGCCTTTGTCGCAGGACAAGCTGTTGTTCGACTATCTCTTGAAATTATGATAAAAATATGTAAAATGTAGACAGCAATAATGGCTTATTTATTCATTTATTTATAAGGACAAATTGCCCATCAGACAACCGGCGACCTGATGTTGATGACAATATGTAGGATGTCGGGAGTTTCACTCGTCGGATCCGGTGTCCATTGTGTTCTGTGGCCCAATACCTAAGTAGGGCATTAAACGTTTACGCGATCGCAAGTGATTCATTATATGGCTCTAAACGCACCCAGTCTGCCACTGTGTACGGATAGAAGATCATCTAAGAGCGATAATATGAAATTATATTTGTCTGTTCCGTGGTAAGTCCGGTTAATTACCCGTAAAATTTTCCGAGAAAAGCAAAGCCTGTGTTCATAGTTAATACAGGCTACTGAAGTGCGGTCGCGGAGTACGTAGAATATCGTACATGGACACATCGCGCATATTGCTATGGCGCTCCTATCAACGTACATACTGAAATAGGAATCGGGTCAGCGGCAGCAGCAACAGCAACAAAAGTTACACTTGTAGGATGGATTCACCTATATTGGTCAGCAATCAGTAGTAGAGTGAGGGCCATTTTTCAGTTACCGCCCTTTTTATACATCTTATGAGTATAAACAGTTAAATGTTTATATATAGTAAATACGTTTTAAATATTAATATTAGTATTTAAATATTACTATTCTATGATTAATAAATGATTTAATAATTATTAAAATCAAATTAAGATAAACCGGAAGCTACGCAAAAATAGTCACAAACTTAAATAATATTATTAATATCTATCCGGAAGTGAGTTTTGTAACAATACCCGTTTAAACGCGATAGCAATATATTCGTGCGCGAGTTAGAGACAAGTAGCGACGAGGGATGAGTCTATGTACATATTTCTACGTGCTCCTTGACCGCACTTTAGTTAATACCTATCTGTCTGCCAAATTTAATTTAAATACGTTCTGCGTCTTTTACTTGAAAGAAACAAACGAACGAACGAACACACATCGTTACAAGCTTCCGCATTTATAATATTAGCAAGATTGTGGCTGAATGATATATGTCTTAATTAATAGGCATACCTAATATCCTTCTGCCTATTTAGCTATTTATTAACTTAGGTTATTGTAGGGGTAATGATATTTTTATATAATCTGAGGGGTAATGCTAGAATTTACACATATTATGCTGCTGTATCAAATTAAGTAAGTCTAGAAATCACGGTTGACTGTAGGCTGGTAGGTAACTATGAAGGACACAGCTGTTCTAATTCTTCACCTTTCCCTTCGTATAATATTATTTTGATTTTTTATTGAATTTGCTTACCGTATTGAGTGTGAGTAAGCGATGATAATAATCGATACTTACGTAGGACATACGGGTATATTATGCATGATATCATAATATATAGTAAATGTAACTTGCTTAAATACATAAATACACATACATATTCCCTTTATTACAGGTAAAAGTAACCTCTATATCTAATAGCCCATAAATAACGATGCACGATAAGCGCGAGTGTCGAAAAGGTGACGAGTGACGACCATACCTTGACTATTAGACGGAGAGAACTAGGAAATTTAGAGCAGGTGTTTGAGGCAAGCTGAAACCTTGTCCTATACTTCTCCTATTGTACCCCAACACGAGACTGCAGGACTGCTGGTCAGAAGCGGGGCTAAGTCAAAATACCAATTTTTGAAAAGTTATTTTTTTTATTCCCAAATAATATGTTTGAGGCAATAGTTTAATGTTTAAGGTTTTGGGAAAACAAAAGCCATCCCATTTAGTCCGGGCGTTAAACCTTGCCATTCCAATGGAAAAGTAAATTGGAAAACAGTTAAAAAAATGTGTATGAGGCACTTTGAAATTTTCGTAGGATATTATTTATTATTAAAAATAATATTGTAAAAAATACAGATCATTTTAGTGGGACCTACCACTTGCCAGGTGACCTAGAAAATCATGAATATGCTGGCTATCAATTTATGATTTTCTGACATCTATCGGTCATTTTATAAGAACTACGATCTTGATATAACGTATATGCGATATCTAGGTAGCCAACAAAGTTTTCAGATTTCAGTTTTCAGATAAAAAATTTCAGTTCTATCCAGCGCACAACCCTTATCGCGACGCGCGCTTCAGCTAGTGGCCCCATACACGGTCCGGTTTTCCTTCAGTTCGGCCTGAACGGATGCAAAATCGTATCGTCTGTGTGCAATTTCGAGATCGCATCAGTCGGCCGTATGGACTGAAGCGATTCGTTCCAGTGTTGCCAACTTTGTTTTAGCGAAACTACTAAACTCGCGTCGTTTTCTACTAAAAACTACTAAAAGAGTACCGATAACTATAAAAAAGCTACTAAACTTAGCACATAGAAGCAGGCCACTCTGCATATTATGATTACTGTCTAGCTATTTTCTACAAAACCACAACTAACAACTAAATTCCTATTAAGGGGGGAACAAAATACAAAATTTAGTAGTAAAACTTTGTAAAACAACTAAGTTGGCAACATTAATTCCGACCTGTACGGATGGACTGATCGGCAATAAAATTGGACTGAATGGTAATAAAATTCGAGTGTAAAATAAAACCGGTCAAGTGCGAGTCTGCAAGATGAGTTCCGTACAAAACGGAAAAAATTGTTTGTTGTATGTGAGCCTCAAATTTTTATTTTATTCTGTTTTTAGTATTTGTTGTTATAACGGCAATAGAAATACCTACATCATACATTTGTGAAAATTTTAACTGTCGAGCTATCACGGTATAAGACAGGGGCGTGCGCTCCATATAGGCAGAAATGCAGTGCTTTACTTGTCATTCACAGATATTTTAATAAAACGTTCGTACGTTTTAGATGACTTTAATTAATAGTAAATAAATTAATTAAAAAATATAATAACTTTTAAACGTCTAATATTTTATAAATAGCAACTCATGCAGTAGCTTTGTGCAGGACAAATCATCGCATGTATGTGTAATTTTCATACTTCGCAAACGCACACACCCATGAATATCGACATGTTTAAATAGGCGTAACTCATGCGGCATTAGATGGCCTTCGGCTTCGGGCGCCCGTGGCGCGAGCTTGGTACTACAACGAGTTCTATGATTGTCAGTATAATGTTATTTACTAAGAAAACTTACTAGATGGCGCTTTACGTGGAAATTATAAATTACACTATTTTCAGAGAACGAACATAACCAAACATAACTAAGTATATTATTATCTACGTACTAACGTAGTATATTATTATCTCTGTGCTATAAAGATAAATTGTTAAATAAGCGCCCATAGCGCCGCCTGCGCGTTGCGTCGTCGTTTTAACTAGGCCGCCATCTATCGTGAATTGACGATATTTAATTTGAAGAGTCCCGTAGTGCCGATGTACTTTATCAATTCAATTTTTAAAAAAGAGGGCGTTGTATGAATAAAATATTGTTATAAATTCATATTTTATTCAGTAATCATTGAAAATTTTGAAGAATAAAACTAAATAAATCACTGACGTAAAACAAAACAAGTTACATGGCGGTTTAATTGTGATTCTAATGTGATTTACTTTTCCATGGTTCACAATGCTTACTCATAGCGACATCTTTACGTACTGAGCATGTACTTCATTTTCCAATGTATGAAACTGACCAGACATGGTTCGGCTATCCGATCGCTTCCGAAAACCGCCGAACTGGCTTGTTGGAAATTATTCGTTGCCTATAATCCGAGTAAAAACAATACGACCCGACGTTTCGCGGGGGCCATATTGCATATTATGCAATATGGCCCCCGCGAAACACAAAACGTTTCTTCTATTTAAACAAATAATACCTTACTAAACAAAAATGCATATTGTGCAATAATAATATAATCTTTTAAGAAAACTATAAATAAAGGAGCGATTAAATTGTAAACAATGCTTATCACATGAAATATTATTTCGCGGCAATTTTCCGTGTATGTGCTCGAATCCGTTCAGGCTGAACCTTAAGATTAAAACGCCTAGAAACCGGGTACGCGCATAAATAGTGAAGTAAATCATAATGAGCCATATCGGCTCAGTTTGTTCGAACGACCCGTCAGTTGTCAAGGTTGCGCTAGTGCATACATCTCCAACTACTAAAAACATTATGACGGTTTGTGTCGTTATTAAGTGTCACAATGCATCGGAAAAGAATTAAAAAGGCTTCGGACATAACATTTCATATGTAAGTATGAAATGTTATGTCCGAAGCTTTCCGAAGATGTCCGAACAATTTGACTTGTATTAAGTCAAATATTTTTATTAAAAACAATTTAAAATAAAATCATATTATGTCGCCATCTTGCTGCCCTATTGTGAATTGTGAAAGTGTTACTAGTAAAAATAAATTTATTTCAAAATTTTCATGGCTAACTAATAGTTGCAACTAAGACAAAGTTTTTTTATTATTTTCTGATTTTTTAATTATTAATTTAAAGTATTGCCAGTATTAAGATGATCTTTAATATATTCCTTAATACCAGATTAATATAAATAAAGTTCACAAATTGTGTTTAGATGGTTTAAAATGAAATATAAGTTACATTAAAAACAAATACAATAATTCCAATTTTAAGAGTACACACTCCACAAAATTAAAGTTTTGTTTGTGTGCGTGTCGGTATGTAATGCTTACGCCTATATCTAACTGTTGCTTGCTTCAATTTGTACGATGCGTTTGTTTGAAGACTATCTAGGCGTTATTAATCCAGGGGCCGAACTGACGTCAGTTCTAACTGAAACGATCGGCCTCTCGTCTATGGAGGCCTTAAGAAGAGACAGATCACTGAGGCCCGAGCACTGAGCAGATTTTTGCTAAAACTTACGTTACCTACACGTAGTAAGTAGTAACTATCTCTCTGTGCTAAGACTAGCAAGTATTCTAGTCGGTACTCACGCTTCACAGTATGGTCGCTTGCCGTACCCCTTGTACGTCCGCATGTTGAGTGTCATCCCGCATTCTTGACATTTGAAACAGCCCTTGTGCCATACCTGCAAATTAACCGAAAACATCTGTGAATAATCGGTATTTTGAAAAGGGCATCCGCCCACAACTTATTACGACCGCTGCATATTCTACGTCGCCAGGGGCTTAGACAAAGTGCGATATCGGAACGATCACGAAGTTCTGAAAAGAATAAAACACTTAATTTATGCTATTAATATAATATTATGTTTTTATTATACTAATAAAAATTATTGTATATTTAAGTATATTGTAATATTTTTTATGTAAGCATTTGTATAATGTTAAAGAACATAATCTGTTTTCTTATTTTTAATAATTGTACGCACCAGATACTGTTAATTTTCTTTATGTTCTCCTGTATCGGGTCTACTAGAAGAAATTACAATTTTGGAATAAGTAGTACCTTTGTATTAAAATGAGAATAAAGATTTCATTATTTATTATTGTGTGAACATAAATTATTAAATAAATAAATAAAATTTATGGGAATAACCTCGTGATTTAGCGTCCAAACGTGTCAATTCCATACATTTAATTTTTTGCAAACTTCGTAATAGTTTTTTATGTTGTTACTTTATCTAAGGACGGATCGACCGCGGTAGCCACCAACAAACGGCTTGTTATGATCTCAGGGGTGACCAAGGGTCAATATTTTAAAGCTCTCTTGAGAACCGCATCAAAAGTAATTAGAAGAATAGTTACAGTAGTACTAGTAGTAGTTACTAACTTACTAATAATAGCTACTAGTTAGTGACTATTAGGAAGTAGTCCAGTTCCTCTGCCCGAGTAAAGCGGGAGACGGCTTGGCTCTGTTCATGATCTAAATCTCAAAAAATATTTTGCAAGTCACATCATGAACAGTAATATTACCAGATTCGTAACTACTCAAGGGAAGCGATGAACGTCTCACTGAGGTTTTTGAGGACAATCATAATTTGAAGCTTTTTTTTTTTGAAGCTTTGAAGAAGTTTGAAGATTTGAAGCAACCGTTAAGTCCCACGGTGCAGTCCGCCTAAAACATAGCCTTTCTTGTAAAGGAAGGTCGGTTCCACATTTTGCAGTAAGTTGAAATTGAATAAGTCCAGTATCTGTAGTGATCGGTCAAGGATAGGTCAGGCACTCTGCCAGCTGGCCTGCCCGCATTGCCTTATTTGACGTAATATTAGCGAACAGCGCAGTGCAAAACTTGATTAATAATATCACTATAAATACAAACTTTTCGAAAAACATTGAATTTAAAAATAGTACATTTTACCTTGGTAAAATAAACTATATATAACTTCTGAGAAGTACTTTACGTTATAAACGTGATATTGACATAAACATTTGAATCTGTGGAAAATTCGGACAATAATGCTATTTTGAGCCTAGAGCCACAAATAAACAAACCTAGGTAGGGCAGACCGTTTGTTTCTTTGCAAAATATTAATGTACTTACTGCAGTTACCAGTAAATAGATGACGATGATGACTACATCATCCCTCCCACTATACATCTCAGCTATATTGACGCATTACTACTTGGTAAATGTAAAAAAAATATATTTCTTATGTGTAGTTAGTAATTAGATACATCTAAAAAGTACAATAAGTTTTTTTTTTGGTAAATTAGTAAACAAAACCTACATCATTAGTTTACCCACATCATATACAAAAACATTTATTATGGTATGTATTAACTTAAACGCACAAATATCGGAGATATTTACAATTATTAATATGTTCCTGCGGCCGTATACTTTATACACTTAAGCCTAGGCGTGACGTCGCAGCTAGGGCACGACTTTAGTATGGAGGGTTTTCAGGAGACTTGCGAAATTTTGTATACAAATCGCTGTACGCCTTTGATAATATTGACGTTTGATGTACTGTTTCTTCTGAGAAGTTACTCATATTTTAGAGTACTATTCATTTATGCAATATTAGTCATCTAGCCTATTAAATAGGTAGATTATCTATCTACCTTCAGTAAGTATCTTAATAATTTGGTTTAGGCCTAAATTCTTGTTAGTCTATTAGAAATGCGAGGTCACAAGTCACAACAAAAGCAATCTATTAACTATTTCGCTAATGTTATTTGGAGCCTAGGGCTACCAGTTCCACATCATACATATTGTGACTAACAGTTTAAATATTTTCGTATGGAGACATAGTTTAAAATACTTTCCTACACTTATAATAATAATATCTAATCGGACGCTTCACACCACGTCAACCTGGCCCCGTGCTAAGTATCCGAAGAACTTGTGTTACAGGTACCAGAAAACGGGAGGTATATATATAAACGAAGAAACAAAATGCAAAATCCTGGTGACCCAGAACACAGAAAAACTATTTTGTTTCTTTGGCGGGATTCGAACCCGCGACCCGCAGCTTGAGCGCTGTACCATTGAGCCACAGAGGTCGTCTCCACTTTCTTAATTCCTAACCTTCCTTAAGAATTTTACAAAGGTTTTGAGGATTAAAACTGAATAATGGAATGAAACGTAGGCTAATAGTTTGTCAATAATGGCTATGTAGGAAATCCGTCCGAAGAATAAAACTAAAAATAAACCAAGAATGAAGATCTTTAAATACTACTTCTTACTATTATAAATGTGAAAGTTTGTGAGGATGGATTGATGGATGTTTGTTTGTTACTTTTTCACGCAAGAAGTACTAAACGGATTTTGATGAAATTTGGTATGGTAGTAGTTTAGGTCCTGGATTAAAACATAGGCTATCCAGAAAGAGTACAGTATTCCCGAGGAACACTATACTTACGCGGGCGGAGCCGCAAGAAAATGCTAGTGTTATATGAATTTAAGTGAATCAAATAGGAATGTTTGCGTCATACACCCGCAGATGACTGCTACGTTTAGACGCATGGCCTCCGCGGGCGCCATCTGCAGGATTAAATCAGGTCAGCTGCAGCGCCGCACTGTTCAGATGCAGGTATATGACTGTATGTTTGTTGTCGTTCTAATACTAACAAGTGGCTGTTAATATTTTATTGGTAAAAACATAAGGTTCACATTACAATATTAAAAAAGAAGAATTAAAAACTAGTTATGATAACAAAATCAATTGTACCATAAAAGTAGGTAAGTACTAAAAAAATAACAACTACTCCAAAACAAAAATACTACAAAACAAAGAAATCTCCCAGGTCGTCCCCACCAGGCAGAGTACCTAGAAGGCTCAATTGATTGGCGGCCGCACCTGCAGAACTCGAGGTGCCCTGGACATGGGACGGAGCAAGTGTATCGACGCAAGTAGCGTCCCATACAAGAGCCCGTCCCACTCTCCAAGGGACCAGGGTCATACCGTCTGGTCTCTTGCCATCGTCGCGCGCCAAACCAGAGAGTTCCAGCACAGCTGGCACTCCGGCGGTGACAAGAGCCCGACGGATGAGATCGTTCAGGCAGTGATGTCGGGAGATGCGGCCGGCGCTTCGTTGACAGGACAGCCCGTGGTGTCCGAGGCTGTCCACATTTGCACCACAAACACAGCGATGGGGGACGACGTGGGGGGTGCCAAGACGCAGGGAAGTGGCTAACCGGAAAGCTGTTCGATCCAGCAATGTGCCCGTATTGGGTGACGGTAATGCTTGTAGCCAAAGGCCCGACTCCCACTTCTCCGCAGCTAAGAGGCGAGCCTGCTCCACAGGACTGGAAGACGTATTAAGAAGATTATTCCGTACCAGTCTGCAGAGTGGCTCGTCCCAGAGCCTTTGGGAAAAAGTATTGTCAGGCAATTCGCTACAAGCACTGTTAATATTAATTTAAATTAAAAGGTTCAAAAGGTGTCTTGTAAAACCACCTAAATCACTAATATTACAAAGTAACGAATAACTTAATTTGATACGAGTATGTTATAAATTAAAATATCTACTATCTACATAATACCTATTCTGTTTCCTAGCTAATATTTATTTAATGGGACCCAGAGCTTAAATGAAATCCAGAAGATACGTTGACACCACTTTGAGCCCATATCGAGTGACACACAAGCTATTGGGTATACTTATTACATATGCACAATACAGATACCAGGCAGTGCATTTAAATGGCAATTATACAATTCGCAATCGCTCCGAGAGGAGGAAACTCGACCCATTAATTCTAGACTGGAAGAGTCGCCATGCCTGCCGTGCCTGTTCTATCATTTAATTGTAAACGTATCTATTATCTACTAATAATAAAAATTAAATATAATACAGCCGAATATATTATGACCGCCTTTTTTTTGGAAGTCGGTTAAAAAGTGGTGAAATATAGCATACAGAATTTAAAAATAATATATGTACCTACTGATGTACTCAAATATCATAACATTCAAGAGTATTCCATTAATAAATCCTGACGTGCATATCTTTTATCCAGTAGTATTCTGCAGAGGTAATTTTCGAACAAATGTCAAATTGGTAGGTGAAACTACTTAATTTCTTTACGGGCCGAATAATAACAGAAAACATAAATTAAATAGTGAGTGATCGGTCGTTAGTTCACTACTGAATATTGACCAGGGCCTTTAGTCAAGATGCATTGGATAATTTCGACGGCGAAGTTCGAAAACAAAATGTATGGAATTTGACTGAATTGGATTTGGAATCGCAAGCGACATGTCACTTAGCGATGACTTGTGTCAAATCCTATACATTTTTGATTTCGAACTTCGCCGTCGAAATTATCGAATGCATCTTGACTAAAGGCTCAGAACACACTTGTAGATAAATTGATTAACTTTCACCGAAAATTTTTGCAATAACATTTATCGGCAATGTCTCAGGCCGCGACTAAACGGAAGCCGACAGCTTTTAATGTTTATTTTTTGTTAGGAAATCGTGTAACGGATTAAATGTGTTCTATATTTTTTAAATATTTAAATCCAGCTTCAATAAGCTCCTACACCTAGATGAACTAGAATTACCATAATATTTCCATTTCATCTATGTGTATTATGAAAATGTACTTAGGTATTATAATATATACTAAAAGATATAATTCATAATACATATTATAAAGAGGAAAGATTTGATTTTTTGTTTCTTTGCATTGAATAGTCTTCGAAACTACTGGACCGATTTTGATGAAATTTGGCACAGATATACATTAGACCACGGGGAAGGACATAGATTTCCTTTTGTGCGTACGAAATCGGGCCGACACCTTGTCTAGTCATAAATATATCAACGATTCTATCCCAATGAAAAATTCTCTTTATTGAATTTATTCCTAGATTTTTGGGTGGTCCAAAATACGGTAACTTTAGGTTTTTAATTTTTATACATTTAAGAACCGCGAAACAAACCTTACCTTATACCTATAACTTATAGAATTCAGATCATAAAAAAGCCTATTTAGTATCCTACATATATTTTTGTCTAAACTATAATAGGCATAAGCCTTAATTTTCAAGTCACTCGTATAATTATGACGGTTTCTACATAAATCCTTATTTGGCGAGCAGCGAACACGCAACATCAAGGGTTATTAGAAAATACAACATAGCAATTAACATTGCTTTCACGCTAGTCTCGGAGGTGGAAAGGTTTTGGTTCGTTATTTTTACCAAGTTGTATTCACGTGAATAAAGTATTCCGATATTACATTACACAAAAGACTTGGCAATATAGTGGACGTAAATTGTTTCGCAAAATGCAGCTTTTATCGTAACCGGACCAATCTATTTTGGGACATTTCGCGCGGTTTCGGCGTGATGAAGTAACCGATAACTAGGTATTTTAGGGTACGCCATTCATAAATCATAACGAACCGGACACCGCAGCGCAGCAGGAGATGTGTTGCTGCGATCACAGATCCGTAGTGAATCAGACGAGCAACGCAGCAGCGATAGATCGTTGACTGTTTCTCAAACAGCGACGTGTCGCTGCGACATGGTGCTACGACATGGTGCAACGTCTGCGGCTTCGATGTGCAGTCGGCTACTAACTAGCTTATTATTTTTTGCCAGCCAATACACATATTTTTAGCATCCTTCCAAAAAGGAAGAGCTTTACAATTCGACTGTATGTTTTTTTTGTATATGTATGTTAATAGTTACGCGATTACTCCGCTGTTGGTGGTGGTACTATTTTCTAAATTCTTTTTTAGGGTTCCGTAATTCTCAAGGAACCCTTATAGTTTCGCTCTATCCGTCTATATATAGTCCGTCTGTCTGTCTGTCTGTCCGCACTTCTAGCGTTGGTAATTATGAATATAAATGGATGAAATTTGGCATAGCCATAGATTGTTTGTGTATAGATCTCGGATTTGGCATTATTGAATAATAATAATTTTATATCCATAGCTCTCCATACATGTGAAGTGGGTATGAAAAATATTTTTTCATTCTATAATCTATAGTTCTATACCATCGTGTGGGATATTGTTGAATAGGTATTTTAAAATAAAGACAATGTTTCAGCATGACTTTTTTATAAGTCAACCATTTTCGAGTAATCGGCCACCAAAGTGATTTATAAGTTGGTTACTCCCCCTCTGGCATTTCTAAACTATGAGACTTAGAAACTTGCAATTTTCTGTGCTGATAGAACATGCTAAACTCTTTAGGAAAATTATTTTGAACGAAATCGGACAGTAACTTTTGAAGTAATTTAAATACCTATTACGCGTTAATATTTACGGAACCCTCCTTAGTGCTCATGCTCTTGGTTAGGTTATTTATTTAGGTTATTCTATTTTTACAGTTTTCAATAGAAATTGGTAAAATGGTACACATAATAATAATTGATTAATTCTTATTTAAAGAATTATTAGAAGATATATTTTTTTATAGTCTGATCTGATAGTAATATGTACTACCTACCTACTACCTTTTACCCGACTACGACGAAGCCAAAATTTAAATGTCAATAAAACCATTACCCTTCCGGTAATGGTTTTATTGACACTTAAAATTGGTATATTCAATATGATTATGAATTCAAAATGACCGCCGTCAGAAAATGGCGGTCTTTATTTATGTTTATTTACAAACTTCTGGATATGAGTATCATCTGAAAAGGCTTAGAGAGTAGAATATAGTTGATTAAAAAATATCAACATCATAAATAAATTTTCCCTCTAAGACTGGAAACTTATCAAGATTAGGACTGTCAGACTTGCATTTGTATCGGTTTCTAGTTGGCGCGCAGCCGTGTATCACAACAGTTTTCTTGTTCCTTGTGACCTTTTTTTCTCAAAAAATCTTCACACATTTAAGTCAATAAAAAAAACTGCCAGACCGGCGGTTTTATATCAAACTTTTGTGCCCCTAGCGATCTGTATTGGTCCGATGCTTGTTCGCGATGACCTCCTTTTGCGACGTCAAGCCCTCTAACAAGGAATGATCCAGATTGCAAATGTAATTAATTTATTATGAACAATTTGACATATTTTTCAAAAACTTGGAAAATACCCTACTGCTATAATAATACCTATTGCAGATATCCTTGGAAATAAAATCATTTTAACACGCTACATCCTAAAACAAACAATAGTTATAGAATTCACTGTCAAGTAGGCTGGTACCGATTTCAAAACTAAGAAGATTGATTAGAGGAATAGATAAAATTTTTGACCAATTTAAAAGGGGAATTATTTAGAAAATAAGAATTATTTCATAGTTCTTAGTAAATTTTTTAAAATGATATTGCTTTTACTTTGGAAGTCGGTTTGTATATTTTTGTTAAAAAATAATTAATATACCTACAGTCTACACTAATGCTTATAATATGAAACGTAAAACTTGGCTTACATTGTAACAATAAGTAAGAAGATTAAGACATTCGTAACCTCTTGGAAGAATGGCGTGAGAACCCTTGTGTTGTTCCGTTACGTCAAAAGAGGGGACCTTGAGGTAGAACAATGGATGCTAATAACACAATTAACCAACTGTGACCAATTAATGTGGGTAATGCGAGATGAAAACATGACGAGATAGTATTGACGAGATATTATCGATACTAAATGCTAATTAATCCTAGGTCTTAGGAGTTAGGTCTTTTAGTTACGAGTTAGACTTTCGTGGTGAAAGCAAGACTTATATCCTCAGATTATTATGAGACCATAGTAATGACATTTATGATATGTTTCGGTCTATAGAACCACATTTAGTGAATACTCCGATGAACTGTTATGCTTCAGGATTTAGGACACTCCCGTCGACGAAAGATTAGCCCAAAACCCCAATAGGCAAGCTTAAGAGTCTAGGCGACTGATTTTTTTTATTTAATAAATAAATCGTACTCTTAAATATGAAAAAGCTTTCAGAAGAAACAGTTTATTAAAAAGGTACAGCGATTAATTTACAAAAACAATAATATTATATTTTTTTACCTTTATCAAGTAGTAATACCTCAACATTTGTGAGTATATAAATTAAACTAAATATTTTACATACTAAATTGTAGTCGTGTTTCGCACGCAACGTGTGTGGAATTCCTTTTATCCATCCCCACATAATATGTGGGAGAAAAGATTAAACTGGCCAATTTGTTCAAATTACTTACACGTAGCACGTGGCGCTTAGTAATTAGTATGATTTGGTACTATTTAATTGTTCGCGGAATTCGATATCACAAGTTCACGCTTCAAGAAATATTAGAAAGCTTAAGGACATTTGGTACATTTTTTTTTAAATATTGCCTAATATTTGGCGTAATCACGTTAATTTGATTGAGGAGTCATATTAAAATATTTAGGTAGGTACAAAACACTAATCTAAAATCTTATTCAAATTATTCATGTATAAAGATAATAATTTTTCATTACTTAATTAAATATTCTTTTTGAGTTTCGTGAACGTTGTTTGAGAAAATCTTTAAAAATTCTTCTATTTTCAACGAAAGGTAAATAATTTATTCCATTTTCAATTCTTTTCAAGGTTAAACACACAGAGTAAATATTACAGATTTTCGTGACAATATTATGCCAAGTGCGAGGAAAGCGAACAAATTCTATATAATAATTAATGATTTTAATTGAGTTATGTGCAACAAACAACACCAACATGAAGCAGTATATAATTAGGATTTTTTTAAATTAATACGAATTGATATTGCGATTTCCCAACACGCGAACTGAAAACGATATAATTATTGACTAACGGCCCGTTTCAATAACCTATCTGATACCAATAACTATTTGTTAAAAACGTCAAATTCGTATCGCAAAAAACCGGCAAATGATTGAATACGAAAAACGACACATTTAATAAATAGTTATTGGTAGATAGGTTATTGAAACGGTCCGTAAGGACTGATTTTTCAATCGTCGGATAACTCTTAACTGAGGAATAAATATGTGACTGACAGATTTTTTATATAGAATCTGTCAAAGTCACTTATTTATTCCTCAGTTAAGAGTTATCCGACGATTGAAAAATCAGCCCTTAATGAAAGAATGTGTGGTGATGAATCTGTATACAATATTGAAAATGTTTTTTAAGGTTTCGTACCCAATGGGTAAAAACGGGACCCTACCACCACGACGCGACGTGCGAGCAGCCAGACCGCTTGATATAAATTTTTCGCGCTTGAATATAAAGATGATATCTTCTAAATATAAGATATTAATTTAAACTGTTGGTTTAAAGGGCTACTATAATGTGTATAAAATGCTTAAAGTGAGTAACGTATTTTAATTTGATAAGGATCAGATTGTATCCGTCTAAATAGCTTCTGAAAATACCATACATAATAATAAGTATGAACTGGGGGGCACGGGCAGCTAGTTTTATATATTATGTAAACCGCTATGTCCCTGCATTTTAAATCTGCAATATCTCAAATTCCTATTAGACTTCGTAAGCAGTGTAAAGAATAGAGATGATGTAATATGATAAGAGATAAGATGCAGGCGAATGCAAAGTAGGTAGCGATTCATTCGGCAACATAGAGGTCAATGTTGCCGAACAGCCGAATTATCGACTAAATCGCTACTTATTTTGTTTGGAGCAACTTTTGCATACTTACTAAAAGGATTCATTAAAATTATAATATTTTATTTCCAAAAATATGGAACAATGATTTACCTATTCCCATTATTTATTCGTAAATCGTAGGGTATATTATGCCGAGAACTAATAAATATAGTATCCCGCAGTAACACTGTACTTTTTCGGGATAAAAATTAGCCTATGTTTTAATCCAGAGTCTAAACTACTACCATACCAAATTCATCGAAATCCTTTTTCGCATTTTGATTTTTGCGTGAACAAACATCCATACATACATATTAGTAGGGTTTTATGTCATGCCAATGGCCCACACACAGCCAGTTTTAACTGATGCAATCGGCAGCGTCGATAGCGGACGATGGGAAGCATGGTATATTGTATGGCCTGCATAAAATTCGGCTTAGTTTAGTCGTAAAAGAGAGTTGTATGTGTGATAAAACTTTCGCCTTGCGACTAGACCACGGCGCGCGTTACTTTTTGCGTTAGGTATTTTCGCGGAAACGTGTGTCGGTTCCGTGGTGTAGTGGTTATCACATCTGCTTTACACGCAGAAGGCCGCCAGTTCGATCCTGGCCGGAATCATGCTTTTTATGATCTCTTAAAATATATTATATACAGTACAATACTACAATTTATTTACATAACACATGTTCAAAATCATAGAATTCTTGTGAACATTATTTTTAAATTAAATGTTCTTGTTTAATTTTTCACTATTCATAAAAAAGCGTCACTAACTGGTAGTAATTTTTTTTAAATGAAATAAACCAAGAAAACGAGCAGACAGATCGTCTGATGGTATTAGCGACTACCACCGCCCATGAACACTCGCAACACCAGAGGAGTTACAAGTATAACTCCTCTAGTGCTGCGACTTGTGTTCCTGGTCCCTAAAATCCCCAATCCCCCCTTGGACATCAATTAATGGCTAATTTACTCTACTGTGTTTCAAGTATAATGTTCTGACCTCATACTGAGTCAGTCTTTGGGTAATTGTAGTTTCCTTATTTAATACTCAGACCAGTTAGTGCTAATACAAAAAGATTAGTCATAGTATAAATTAATTATAACAAAACTACTTAATACTACCATTCATCAAATTTGTAGCCATATTGTGTTCATTCATAATTTTATCCTAAATGTTACCATGTAATGCGTACATTACACAATAACAACTTCAGTGATTCCTTATAACATTATGATGTAAAAATCTTACAAAAGATGTGACATTTACAAAGCAACATCATAAATCACAAGTTAATGCAAGATGACTACGAGATGACTACACGTAAAATATTTAGTTTAATTTATATTCAGGAATATATTAGGTATCCTACTACTATTATAATTAATGTAAAAGTTTGTGAGGATGGATGGATGTTTGTTACTCTTTCACACAAAAACTACAGAACGGATTTTGACGATTGGTATGGTAGTAGTTCAGTAGCTCACTTTTTATCTCGAAAAATTACAGTGTTCCCATGGGATACTGTTTTTACGAGGGTGGAGCAGCGGGAAATACCTAGTAACTTGATAAACATAACCAAGCATAGTACTTTGAACCCCCAGACCCTAAACAGGTATATTGCACAAACTACTGATAAGCCTCATATAGCTTATTTGCATGTCGCTCAGTATAAAGTAAGTAAGTATTGCCTGGAAAAAATACTGGTCTCAAAAGGAAATTGCTGAAGGAAATTATAGCCCTAATATAAAGAAAATAGTTATGGATACATGTGTACTACCTGGCCTTACCTACGGTTGCTATACTTGGGCCTTCACAAACAAAATTAAGAACAAGATAAATGTCACACAATACGCCATGGAACGAAGTATCTTAAAGCTGGAAAGGATACAAAAAATAAAAATCAGAAATTAGAGAAAGACTAATCTAAACAGAGGCTCTCAATCACTGTTTAAGAATGAAGTGGGCAGGACATGTTGCTAGATTCGGAGGTACTCGGTGGACAATCCTATCGTAATTGTAATAAGCAAAGGCCCAATCGGAAAGAGGAAGGTAGGACGCCCCAAACATGACGGGGGACGACATTAAAGCCACAGCAGGATCAAACTGGAAAACCTTAGCCACATAATGAAAACGGTGGGAGTGATTGGAGACGGCCTTTCCCCTAAAAGGGACCATATCGAGGGAAGAGAAAAGTATAAGCACTAAACTAACACAACTAAAAATTAAAAAACATAATGTAATCTTTGATATGGAATAAATGGCTTTATTATTATCAGTATAAAGTAAGCAGCAACAGCTTTCTGGATAAGCTATTCAACACTACTTTAGCAATTGTGAAACAGGCTGTAAGTATAAACTACAACATACAAGATGATTATTTGTGAAAACATGCCTTCATTTAGGGATGTAAAATATAGAGTTCTTATCTCTGATTGCTTTTGATAACAGAATATCATACTTGACTGTTTAGTGTTTACATAATATATGCAACAATGGTACCTTGTGTTATGAATTATTGAAGATTTTCTGCATAATTTTATAAAATGAAATAAGAAAAATGTTAGTCCCACCCAAACAATATACATTATAGTTTTTTAACTTACTACTTTTTTATTTGTTGGCAAGTTGGAGTCAATGACAACAAATACATTCTTCCAATTGTCCGATATGAACAGTAAATACTCCGAAACGTTACGTTTCAAGGTCACTTAAAGAGCCTTAGGGCTTAGACAACAACTGAGGGACATACTATTTTTATGCATTATACACATAATCTATAATGATATCAGCGAATTTTATATAAAATGACTCATCCGTCCGCCTGTATGAAACGATGTACCGGGTTAACTTTAATAAATAAGTACGTATTGTACTTAACACAGTCCGCACTGTGATACATCCAATCTCCAAGGATATTAACCACATTTGTCTGTTTTATATGACAGAAGATAAGCAATCTATTAAATTATGCATAAAACTGTAATCTGTAAAGGAATTACCTTGTCCAAACATTTTAATTCTTCAGTGGGATATACTGTTTTTTCGCACCTCGCACAAGTTTTATTCATTTTGACTTAGTATCAACACAAATTAACACAAATGAGGATCACTAAAGTTCCATACAGTTACACAAATTACTCTTTAATTCACCAACAAAGTTTTAAAACTACTTGTGAAACACTCAAGAGCACAATTTTCGTTGCATTCCCTTACGCGCATGCCAAAAAAATGACAAATGGCGGCGGTTAATGTTACCGTTCACAAAATAAAGTTAACCCACTTTGGGCTACCATTGGTAAAAAACAAAACCTAAAGTTGTAAAGACTAAAAAATTAAATATTTTAGTTTCAAGCGTAATCATAAATCAGAATAATTGGATTGTTCTTGTATTATGTATTACCAGGAATTACGTACTGAACAGTAGGTCTACTTTTTACGATAATATATTTTAAAACTCCCGCGGCTCTCTAATGTGGGCTTTCAAATAGGGATGTTGCCTAGTGTTGAATATCATAATATATCATAAAATAAAATTTAAAATTGTGATTAAAGATACATAAATCTAAAAGAAATTCTATTTCTCTCTTCTAAAATCTAAAAGGCATTAAGATTGACGCGATAAAAATTATAAGCAAATAAAAAATATTGCCCATCTGTTTCTCGCAAAACGTCTTGTTACGTCACAAGTTGCAACCGCCATACATTTTGTAATAACAAATGTATGACGGGTGCAACTCGTGATAGCCCAGTAATTTTAGGCATTTTAAGCCCCAATCTGCGGAAAAATTCCTAGTGAGCTGAATTTTTGTATAAATCTTTATATTTCAGATAGAAGTTTTAAGACACTTACAAACATGAATAAAAAAGCATGAGAGTTTAGGCCTTGGTGTACGATATACATAATACAATACCATATGTGAGTGCATACTAGTCGCTTCCTCAGCGCTCTACTCCGAAAACGGTTAATTTTACAGAAATGCAAGATGCATTTTTTGTAGATAATTTTATATAAAACAATTTTTATACTGATCTCTATTGACCTCCGAGCAATAGGTCGCGAGATATTTGCGAAAAACTGGTTTTCGTGACCTTTGCCCTTTGTAAATTTATTTGCTGGCACCATATTAATGTCGATTTTTCACATCTTCACTACAACGCCGTAATAAAGGTATATACAAAAATTCAGCTTACTAGGAATTTTCCGTAGTTAAAATTTAAAATTACTGGAGTATGACGTCACAGTCCGATATATCGCTCTCTTTCATATTATAAATTTAAATTGTTTGTATCTTAGTTATTTTTTAAGATATACGAAAATGGGTTCTGGATTGTTTAATAACATGTCGTTTATCATTGAATACACAAACAAAAATTAATTACAACAAAAAATTGATTTTTAGGCAACATGCCTATTCGTGACATTTGACACGACAGACTCGACATAAATACGACGCGCCGCCTGATGACAAAAAGAACCGAAAATTCGTTTTGAGAATTTCCGATACCACTTCTGCCACCAGATGACGCCTTGTGTGAGTCGGGTCTGTCCCCTAACGACAGAAAATATATCAAAAACCCTCATTATAATATATACGGTAAAAGTAGATATCAGCAAGTTAAAATTATTATAATTTAAGACAAGAAAACTGATATCATTGATATGAGAAACAATATGCTTTATTTTATGGACATGGACACTTGTCTCCTTTAAGTGCGACTAAAGCTTCGTTAAAGTATTGCTTGGAAGTTTGTATCATGTTTGTTAGTGTTTGATAGTCCTCCAATTTTTCCTCTGCAATCATTTTCAACTTATCCTCCATAATTTTAATTTTTTCTTGTGACAATTCTAATTTACATTTTAGTTCATCTACAATTATACCACACTGACAATTTACGTGCCCCTCTAATGTGTAGCTTGCTAAAGGATCCTTCTTTATTATTTGGCTTTCACTGCCATCTGCATTAAATCTTTTGGAAGAAAAAGACCGTACTAACTTCAGACTTTTTTTTGAATTTTTATGAACACTTAATTCATTTTCAAGATTTATAAGCCTTTTCTCGGCTCCATTTTTTTTCTCCTTTACCTCTCTGTATTTTTTATCTAAATCTTCCCAATGGCAGCGCTCAGTCTCTAGTCTTTTATTTAATGTAATAACAAGTTTAGAAAGTGTAGCAATTTCATTTTCAGTCGCTAAATTCATTGGAGTAAAAAACACAGCCTGTAATGAACATTTTTTATATTTTTCCAACTGTTCTTGAAGATTTTGTATTTTCTGCGTTTTTTCACTTATTTGTTCGCTAAGTGCCTTAACTTTTGAATCGTTATTCGAAATCATGATTTTAAATTCTTTTATTTCAGACTTTAATTTGTTCATTTTAGATGTATTTTCGTTCATTACTTCCTCGTAATGCAATTCCAAATTCTTAATTTGGTTCTGGAAATAATTTTTATAAATAAAATAAATAATAGGAACAAGTTAGTGACCATAGCCACGGAATATAAAACACAAGAGGAAAGGGCATGTGGGCGTGGCCCACTTGTCATAGTTAAGTACAGCGAGACTTAACTGGACTCACTTGCTTTGTGGTTGCTTAAGTATTGTGACATGTGCTGCCGGTGATTTTCATACGCGTGTTTTATAAAAAAACTCATATAATGACTCGATGTTCCATCCTCGAGTGCAAAAACAATAGTGATACGAAGAACTTACTACGATCAGGTGTTTCTTATCATCGGTAAGTCATTATTTAATTTATAATTAATAAATAATCTTTCAGAAAATCCTCTATCCATTTAAAATATTAGTGAAAATTAAGAATGACACGTATTGCTATTGAAATAAAGTCTAAAATTATATGAGCCTTAATACGCCACCTGGTGTCGACTAGTAAGCACAATCTGAAATTATGCACAGACGCAGGTGGAACGAACATTAGGGTTGTGACTTACGATATCATCGATTTATCGATTTATTAATTTTAGATATAGGTAATTGTTATTTTAACTAAAATCAAAATAGTTATCTAAAGTATTGATTATTTCCGTTTTAGTTTTCCTAAAGATCCTCATACAAAAGAGAAGTGGATTACTGCGACTGGTAGGGTCAACTGGATGCCTACGAAATCGAGTTGCATTTGTTGTGTTTCATAAGATTATATCAATATAGAACGTGCGCATACTATCAACTCGATAGTTGATCGATAAAAATCAAAAAGCTGTATCGATCTGCTTTTGACTAAAAAGTTGGACAACTGTCGCTTACGCGCTTATTTTGCATTGCAATGTATTGAAGTGCGCATACCATCGACTAAACAGTCGATCCGCGACTATAATATTTAAAAAACTTATCTGGGTGCCCTTTTAGTTTAGAATGCAATGTATGAAATATTCTACAAATTAATTTGTCACTGAATATGGGATATACACAATACCTCCTTTTCTTTTCTCTTTTAAAACGTATCTAAAGCAAAGCACAAGATATAACCACGCTATAACTTAATAGTTAAATGGCATTGCAATTAGCACCTTAACTCGAGCGTTTCCTACAAAATACTGTTAGATTTGTTCAGGAGATAAATCGACTTAAATCGATTGTATGCGTACCTCCATCGACTAAACAGTTTAGTCAATGCAAAAGTTGTATGTATGAGGTATCCCTGAATTGCACATTAAGCTGAATATTTTTATTTGTACGTAAATTGTATGAAAATACAGTATTAAAGTCTTACTTCTTATTGGGGGGGGGTGGGGGTATTTTCTTTCACAGATACAGTTTTAATAAACCTATCGGTAATTCATTTCTTTCATGGGTCAGAGTAGTTACTGTTGTTAATCTTCGTGTAAATTAAACACAAACAACTTTTCTTTTCTATATTTCTTTTACAGGTTTTCAACAGGAGAATATATGTACATACAATTTTATAAATACGCTTTTTATTTCTGTATCATGGAGAGAGCCCGGAAAAACCATTCGTCTGTTGTTATTATTTGACATCTACATTTTAATTATAATAATATAATAATAATAAATATTTGTTGTTACAGTACGTAACAATGACTTCAAACTCTCCTGGAAAAAAGTATTCTAGATGAACCAGGGCCCAGTTCAGAGCCAGCAGCAAAAAAACCCTGCATTGAAATTATATACAGCCGAACGTATAACCGCCTCCTTTTTCTCATTATCTTTTCCGTACTCAATTCGTACGAAATATCATACAAATATGTCCAAGGAATAAAAGTTTAATATACAATTATATTAAGTATTAGCTGACTATCTGATGCCCGCAAATTCGTTTGCATAGAACTAAAGGAAACGGAACCTTATTTTTTAAACCTAAAGTAGCCTATGCTAGACCTTATAATATCAGCTATATATGCCAGTGAAAGTCCCGTGAAAATCGGTCTAGCCATTTCTGAGATTAGCCGGAACAAACACACAAACTGACAGACGGACAGAAAAATGTTAACAATTTATATTTTGTTGTAAGTAACGATCATACTTTTAAATGCATTAAGTGAAAATAAAAGCTGTTAATTTGAAATTACAAACAGACACTTCAATTTTGTTTATCTGTATAGATATAATATATTATATTAATTATCTGCCAAATTAACAGTATGCTCATTTGCAGTCGCAAACTATTTTTGTACGCACGATCAATAATTATAACCCTTTTTACATATAACTATATTATTTATATTGATTGATTTCAGAATCTATCGATTTTATCGAGATCATAAACATTCATATGATTACATCCCTATTTGAGTAGCAGAACATTCTAGAAAGAAACAATCACACGAATTTGAATTAAAACTGATTAAAACCTTGCATCTATGATTGTAAAGTGCAAATTTGCGTGCATAAAATGCAAATTTCAAGAGCGTCAAATAGTTGAACTAAGTAGTCAAAGATGGCCGAAAGCATGTTGAAGGAATGCCGATAACAGTCACAATGTGTAATTGCTAAATTCTACATTATTGTCAAGGAGATAAGGTCGTTTTTGTATCATTCCTTATAGTCGTTATTACATTGTGATTTCGAGAAATTGTTACAGTTATAATTGGTTCATTTTCAGTGTGCGTAAAATGTTTTTGTGTGAGTTTGGCGACAGCGGTTTTCAATAATCATTCTACCTATGCCCCTTCCTCCTGTGTTTTATATTCCGTGACCATAGCGCACTTTCGTATCTTAAAAGGTTTTATTTTTAAATTCCTTAGATTTAGACGAATTGCACGTTTTTGCAAAGGACATTGGAAAATCCTGCTCGATTTTCCATCAAGAGCGGCCAAGTTTCGAACATAATATGTGGTTTTATAGGACGTAAAATGTTATTAAATATATATTTAGGACTTGGGAATAAAAAGTTAAGAATCTCCGAACATCAGAGAATTCATGTGCAAAATACGTACATATCTGTGGTAATCGTTGTCATCATATCTTTATAGTCTATCAATCTATGGATATCATGCTGTAAATTGTCAATTTGAGGCCTAAAAGCTGTATCTGGTAGCATAATAGATAGATTTATTTTTATTGGAGTATAAACTTATTTTCTTTTCTATAGTTCAACAGTTTAGTAGTAGTTTTATGAAAAACAAATGTTACTCTATTTATACCAAGAAAAATAATTATGTTTTTGGTTTTCGTAACGTGAAAGCGACATCTATCTGTTAGCATATTGCATTTCATTACGTAATTGACATCGCAACTAACAGATGTCACTTTTCCACAAACCACTAGGGCAATTTATTGAACAATAGGGTAGGTTATATTTAATCTATTATCCTTTATCCCCGAGTTTGATGCATAATATTATTGCTATTTTTTGTTCCTATGTTCTTAAAGTACAACTTACATTAAATACTTTTTGTGGCCACGTATTTTAACTGTGGGTCTCCTTTGAACTGTTACTGGATATAACGACAAGTAATAGTTTGTTTTTTTAGGATTTCTTACCCTTTGTTCGTTAATCAATAAATCATCATGTTGACTTTTCTCTGTAAATGTTTGTATCTTCTGCTTGATTGTACCTATGTCACACTCTAGATTCCGAATGCGACATCGCGATCCATCTAATTTTCTTTTCAGCTCGGCATTTTCTTCTTTGACACTGTTTAATTCTCTCAATGCTTGATCAACTTCATGTTTTCTCTTCATTTCATATTCCCTAATTTTCTGAAAAATATAAGAGGTGCTAATGTAGGTCATATTAAGGTTGGTTGGATAGCGTATGAACGAATTTCGTATCCAGTTACTATTGGACCGTATGGCCGATATTGGATCGTTCAAAATTTAGAGCATTAAACCAAATTTGGTTTAATACTCTCAGGTTCAAAATGATTTGTCTTCACCGCCCGGATCTCTATTTACCGGATTGACATCCTTCTACAAAACATTCTGTACATGATTTCTGAAAATATTAACCTGTATGTGATCTTTTCCTTTTGCTTCATTGTTATCTTTCTGCTTTCCATTAAGCTTTTCTTCAAGTTCTTGAATTTTTGCTTGCAATAACATTATCTGCTGTGATCTACCTTTCCAGCCTGCAATATCGTTTTGCAGTTCTTTTATGTTAGTGAATTTATCACCCAGTTCTTGTTGTAGTATTTTTGTAGCTATCAAAATATCATTTTTTAATTCAAGATTTCTGTTTTTAGTTTCGTACAACTTTTTATTTATAAAACATAATTTGTTATTCAATTCTTTAAATTCATCTGGATCCAAATTCATCGGTTCGTTTTTACATTGACAATGTTCTGGTCTATCCGGTTCCTTACTTTTCATTTCAATTTCACTTAATTTTCGTTCAAGTTTGGATATTTTCGTTTTATAACTTTCTACTTCAGCGACAAGATGACGATTTTGTTTACATAGCGTTGAAATTTTGTCACTTATTACTCCAGCAGATTTTAGTGAAATGGCCGGTCCTGTGCTAGAAATAATATCGCGTATTCTCTCCTTAAGTTCATCGATGGTTTTCTCAAGTTCTTTTATTTCACTATCCTTTGTAAATACACATTTACGAAGGCTACTATTTTCAGTAGTCAATGCCTAAAAAAATATATCTCTTTTAGGTTCATAAAATTAAAGGCCGCACTAGGCGGCAGCGGAGCGACGCGACGCGACGCATCCCTACTAGTAATAGCAATGGAGTGCCGCGGCCCGTAGTTACGCTGCCGCGTAGTGCATTATATATCTCATTCAATTTCATACAAAGAATATTTGGTCGTGGCGCGACTCGCGACGCATAGATGCGCTGCCGCGTAGTTACGCGTAGTGTGTTTCCACCTATAAGAGTATCAGTAACTAATAACTATACTATAGTCGGTATATAAGGTTGTTCAAAATTACGGATAATTTGGGCATAATATTATTATCTACTGGTTATGTAAAGACGTAACGATGTAAAGGCAGAAAAGAAATTTAATATATCGAAAAACAAAATATATTGCGTTCCCTCAAGACTTAGCATAAATAATAATAATACAACCAGCTATGTGAGGTCAATCTCGGCCTGACCGCTCATACCAATTTGCTCGGTCGGAGATCTCCCTTTGGGGCTTGCCACCATATTCCCACAGTAGGTATTTTTTTTTTCATAATTTATTATTTTTCAGCCTAAACATCTTGACACCAGCAGGAGATCATAATATGCCCAAAATATCCGTAATCGATATTTAACAATCTTAAATAATATTATATGTAAATAAATTAACTTCCGTACCTGCTTATTAGTACCTAAGGTGTTTTAGAACTGCACGGCAAATAAAGTGCTTCCAGCTTCAAAGCTTAGTAGCTTTAGCTGGAGTGTAAATGCTTGGGCTCGAACCAACATTCTGAATAATAATATGAGGTTTGTACAAAAATATTAAGTAAGTTTTAGGAACTTAGAATATTTTGTACCTATTTGTGGTATTTGTAACGCTTTTACGCTTCGCAATATATTTTGTTGAAAACAAACCTTCAGCTGTTCAATTAGTTGTGTATTAAGTTCTGGTGGATATATAGCAATATCCTGTGTTTCTGAGATATTTAAATTTGCGAGAAGTTTTAATTTCATTTCATCCGTTTCGTCGATTTTTGTAATAAGCTTAGATTTTCTTCCTCCTTTTTTCTTAATGGACTTAGCCATATTATTTAATAGTTTTGTTAAAATTCAGTGTTAGTGCAAATTGTAAATAGAATCATATTTTTTTACAGAAATTAAATGTCAAGAAAATATTTTTCCTGAAAATTATATAAATCGAATATCGAATGAAATGCCAAGTCCAATGATAAATACTCAGGCGTTTTGAACATACTTTGTGTACCTACACAAATTACTACTGTATGGAAACTAGTTGCCAAAATATTTGACGGAGTTTTGCCGGGGAATCAATGGGTGAAGTTGTGGTTTTTGTATTATCTCGTAAATTTGTGTTATTTCGGTTCTTAATGTATAATATTGGTAGAATATTAACCATTAAATAATCGTTAACGTGTACAAGTGTGGAAAAGTGGTACAAATTCAAAAAACGTGCTCTTTTGTGTTCAAAACTCCCTCCAAAACTACCTAGGAACTTTCAGTAAAGCTTCTACCACTTTACTGAATCAACTGACATGACTCATGGACTGCACTGACTCTTTATTTGGACTTTGACTAGACTTTAGACTTGACGATTTAGGAATACGGTGTTTAAAATTGAAACGAAAATTCTATTTCTCGCCTTTTTAACTTGACACTGGCAAATAGTTATAAGCCGACGTCATATATTAAAAAAAATGTTTGACAGTTGACACTTGACAGTGACACTGACAGTCGGCAGTTGACATTTGTCAGCTGTACATCGATTTGTTGTAAAAATATAAATCGTCTCAGTAATTACCTACCTAATTTTTATTATTTTACAATACTAGCAAATACTAGTAAAATTTTTCATTCAAGCACTAAATGGATGTTACGCACGGGATAAATGCATAGTCCACTATACTTGGCAGACTACGAGAGCGGTATGTGCAATTAGCTGGTGTCCTTGTCAATTATGTATTTTGTATCACTATATTATCATTACAATTACTAAAAGTACTCTTGTGTTTTGTTATGCTAATTCACCTCTTATCTTATATTGTGCTTAAATACCTACTCTGAAAATTGTCGTTAGAACTGCTGTTTTTTACAGACACGTAATTTCTCTCAGTCACAATGCCCAGCTCTAATCTAATTGTGCCTGTGGTACTATGGGGCAAACATGCTCCTACACATTGTATATCATCCGTATACCTATCCCGGGACCAAAAGACTCTAGTCACCGGATGCTATGATGGCCAGATTTGTATATGGCAAGTAGATCCTGAGACTCTGAAAATGACGCCCCGTTGTCTTCTTGTGGGACATACTGCACCAGTCACTTGTCTTTCCAGAGCATCTATTATACAGGTATTTTTTTAGCATATGTTCACAACCATTTTTATTTTTATCTTAATATTATGATGATCATCAGAATGTTATTATTTTCAGGATAATAATTTTATTGTCAGTTCTTCTGAAGCTGGTGAAATGTGCACTTGGGATCTAGTAGATGGGAAATGCAGAGAGAGTGTCAAGTTGACACAAATACATACTAACATACAGGTTAAAAATTTATTCTAAATTAGTAGTAGTAGAATGTAAATCCTTACTCCTTACTAATATTATAAATGCAAAAGTTTATAAGAATGATCTGTGGATGAAAGATCTGTGGATGTTTGTTAATTTGTCACACACACACGTACACAATAACAATTGAACAGATTTAAATGAAATTTGCTATGGTAGTAGTTTAGACTTAAGAGACTGTATTCATGTATAGGTAACTTTTTATTGCAGCAAAATGTATGGTTACCGTGGGATTTATTTTTGCGTGCACGAAGTCGTGGGCAACATCTAGTACATAATATATATATATAACTTACAATATAATATTGATTTGTCTGTAAGGCCGTCAGTAAATATTTCAAATTCAAAAACAGATATTATTGTTGTTTATTGTTAAAAAATACTCCTAGTAAACTAAGAGACAGCAAATATTTTTGTAGCATTGACATTCTGAGTAAGAATATTAAAATTTCAGGCTTACCATATGTGTAACAGTGAAGACCTAAGACTATTCTGCAATGGGTATTATGCAGAAATATTAATTATGGATCCATTTTCTTTAGAGATTCTCTTCTGTCTAAGTTCTAAAATGAATCCAGATTGGATATCTGCTTTACATGTAAGTGGCTCTAATTTTATCTCTGGTTAATATTAATTAAGAGCTGTGTGAGTGGGTAGTTTGATTCGCACTAGAGAGAGTGAAGGTTTGATTCCCAGGATGTGGTGTGATCTCAAGTACATTATACAGACGCTCTAGGGTAAGGCCGACTATGATTGTACCATAACACAACCGGCATGGTAACACACTCTGCTCTGGGTAACACAACAGACAAGATGTAACACAACCGAATTATAAGGCTTAGGTCACATAGTGAAAGAAAGAAAGCACGTGTTTGTGGCCCCATTACTGTCAATTTTGTTTGTACCTATATTACCTATTGATTGTGTAGGTTTATTTTTCATTATATTTCGTAGGCCAACTAAGTGATCGGTCTAATGACCATAAGCAGTTGAAAAAGGAAGAAATAATAGCCTCATAGGTACTATATTACTATACTAGGTACTATATTAAATCAAACAAAATTAAAATCAATATTTCTTTATTTCTTTATGTATCACTGAAAAGTGTCTTTCTCTAAAAAATCTTATTCAGGTACCGAAAATAATCCTCTTTTTGACACACGTTTTGGTGGTTCTATGCAGCCTAATATATAATCCCAAGAATAAAGCAATTCATCTTTACTTTCCGGCCATTTCCACGACTTCAAAGATTGTTTCATTGAACTAATTAAAGCACCTTCCTCATTTACTGAGACTATAACACCGGGATATAATTTTTCATCGTATTTAAATATTACATACGAACCCTGGGTCTTTTTAATAGGTTTTAACTTAGGTAGTCTTGTTTCAATTGTAGTGCTGTTGCTCTCTTTAACATTATTTACCTTCCAATGTTCGTATGATTCGTCATCTGATGTATCACGTACAGAGTAATCAGTCTCACAATTGCTTTCATCTTCTAATTCTTTTTGATTTTTCCTTGTCTTTTTCGTTTTTTTTGCAGAATCTACAGCAGGAGCTTTCCTTTTAAATGTTCTCTGAAGGTTATGATTTTTCACACATAAACATTGGCAGTATCCCTTCGGAGAACTAGACTCGCAAAAGCAACTCAAATCGCGATATGCTATAGTATTTGTCATTGCAGTGTTTCTAATCTGGTGTAAATTTATTGTCCCTGGTATTGGCGTAAGTTCTATAGACTTTTCTATGACATCACTTTCCGGATTAATGGCGGTTTCGGGAATATAAAATATTTTAATTTTAGTATCAGACTGACTGAGCACTGTGAACGCCGTTTCCGCGTCAGGTATGTTTTCACCGTAGGCCACATTTGCGTCTAAAATTCTTTTTATAGCTCCGCCTATGCCATCGGCAGCCCCTTTACCGTGGGCTGCCTCAAAAAAGTTCCATGTGGAATTAGGGAATCCGAGTTTTTTTTGTGATTTGCTCAAAAAGGTAAAAATTTTTTTTTGTCTATATTGAGACGTCGGCCCCTCTGAGAAAAAATGAATTGCAGTAACATTTGGAAACTCTTGTTTAATAAGTTTGAGGATGGGATCCAAATGAGCCCATATGGCTTCCGGCCCGTGAAAGTTGCATGGTGAAAGCGTACAGAATGAAATCAGTTCCTTTCCTTTAGAATATAATAGCCCAGTATGTAATGTCACTTGCGCCTTTGAGGCTCCGAAATGCATTGCCTGAATTTCGGTTGAATGCTTACATCCATAATTCTCTGAAAAGTCTATATGAACAATAGCAGAGTTATCATCCAATGTCTCCAGGCATTTTCGATACATTAAGTGATGCGATATATTGTAACAGAGCTTTTTAAACGCAATTATTTCTTTTTTGAAATTTGTGACTAATTCAGTCAGTGACCCTGTAGTTTCTTTTCTTATCATTCTCTTCGTCCTTATTTTCTTAGACTCTTTATTTGTATATTCTAGATTTCGTAAAGTCCATTCATCCCAACAAACGTCATCATCCATATTAATATCGCATTTTTTAAATTCAATAGATTTATTTTTACACGTAACACAGTCATTGTAGGCGCAGTCTTTAGACTTTACATCACACATTATTTCAACTAACAGATCTTCTGTGTTCTTAATTTCAGTCAATCCCAGAGAATTCAGTTTTGTCAGTTTCATTGCCATATTATCATGTTTTATACAAGCGCATGTTTCGCGATTGCTCAATTTCGGTTTCAAAATATAAAAAGGCCTGTACTTTTTAAAAGTTGAAAACGATAGTCATCCATTTTCTGATTTATATTTTTTATATAATTGTCTTAAAAGCTGTAATAGATATCTTCTCTGTCGCTTTTCTTTCTTAAGAGTTTTCACTTCTTTCTTCCCAGCTGTCGCCCGCCCTACTTACGTCGTCTCTCTCGTAGAAATCTTTTAACGACTTTATTATAGCACTTCTTTTTTTTCTTCTCTTTTTAATGTCATGGTTATGACGTATTTTTCCTTTTAGTCCTAAGTAGCTCGCCATCTTACTTTTTAATTTATTTTTCTTCACTACGTCATTTTCAACAATACTTTTAAGAACGTCTTTTTCGTTATTCGAGCAATTGTTGTATTTTTGTTTAAGTGAATGTACTAAAACATTATGTTCGAAAACTTGTTTCTTAATTTTTTGTTTCTCTGCATCAGGTACATTTGAAAAATTGTCTTGCACATATATGTCTGTTTTTTTACATGGCGTTAGTTCATGTTCAATTTGATTCGTTTGTTTCTGAAGTTCATGTTTTTGTTTGAGTTGTTCTTCGACAAGCGCAGTAATACTCTTAGTTAAACGCTCACACTTTGCTTTGTATCTGTTAAGCTGTTTTTGTAATTTTTTTATGTGTTTTTTCGGCAAATCTATGGTGTTTTGCAATTTGATATTTTTACGATACACTTTTTGGTATGACCGTTTTTCCTTCCGTTTATTTTCTTGTTTTTCGTCATCTTGTACATTTTCTTTCACATTTTCTTTTACTCGATTTTTTCTTTTTTCGGCTACCCTTCTCTCACGCTTTGCCTTTTTTTCTTCTTCGGTACAGTCCGAGATCTTCTTCTTTTTACTCTTGGTCCTTTCAGCATTCTTTTTTTTCATAGCTTCATATTTTTCTGGGTCCCTCATCTTCAGTCTCTCCCTATACTTACGTTGCTTTTCTGCAGCGGTTAGAGGCATCTATAACAATAACATGTTTTATTAAGTTTGACATTCTTCCTGTATTTAACTATAACTAGGGGCATATTTAAATTCATTATAACACTGGACATAGACATCTTTTAAATGCAGAATGTTGTAGGTATATAGTCTCAGACGAATTGCTGGAATTCATTAGTTTAGTTTTGTTGCCCATCCCCTGACTGACTTAAGTAGTCATTAGTCGCTTCTTGTCATTTGTTCCAACACCTAGAAACGGTTAAAAATTGATTCCCGGAAATAAATAAGCAGACCGAAATTACTTTTTGTGTCTGCACTAAGCTTTAGGTAACACAACCGAAATATTGTGTTACTGTGAAAAACACAACCGAAGTTTTTTTCGGTTGTGTTACCTGCGTCACGAGGTACAATAACCTAAAAATCATACATTTAAATACTAGCCAAACACAAGTTTTAATCAATAACCACTAGATATATGAACGTCTTATTAAATAATATAAAGAGACTTAAAAAATTATCTACTTACCTTGACGAAAAAGCTTCTGTAAATTCAGTTATTTACACTCAGACCTGTGATAAACAACACGATGTGTCAAGCTGCAAAATGGCGGAGCCGCTATTGCATTTATGACATATTGAACAGTGGTACCAACCTTACAAAAACAAGGAATGTTGCCAGCTTAGAAAGATAAAATACTACCAAATATCGGTAACATCATTCATCGTAACACAACCGATTGAAAAATGGAGACACAAAGTTTTATAAATTTTTTGAATAGCTTAAGCTTAGTAAACGAAATGAATATATGTTTTTATTGTTCATTAATATTATTGTAAGTGTTAAAATATACAAACAAACATCTCAATTGAATACTTTTTAAAATAAAGCTCAAATCGCAAGGGGATGCGTACTGGAGACACGTGACTTCAGTATGAAGCCAAAATTTATTGAATCAGAAAAATATACATTTTATAAATAAAATGATTGTTATTTCAATTAAATTACTTAAAGATTGTTAAAACAAGATTAAAGACTGAATCTGAATCCAATTTCAATCCCTTCATTAAGTCCGATGTAACACAATTAACAACAAAATTTAGGAGACATAATATTTTGATAAAAAGTACATCTATTCTCGGCCTTACCCTCTAACGGTGAAGGAAAACATTGTGAGGAAAACCGCATGTATGACAGAAACCTACAAGTTGTGAACTATTACATTTTCAGGTTTTGAGACCATCGTCAAGAAAAGATGATGTGGTCCTTGCTATTTCAATAACTGGTACAGTAAAGGTAATTGTATTTCCAGTTTGATAATTCAAAGACTATTAGAGTTAATGTCTTTACCTAATTATATTGTTGCATCCTTAGGTGTGGTCTCTTCTTGGACATGAGAATAAACAGTCGGAGCCAATTTATGAAAATGAGTCCAAGCAGATCCGCTGCCTGAACGCCTTGTCTCTGAACTGTTGTGCTTACAACCAGCGCACTGTGCTCATAGTGTGCGCTAAATACTGTCAAATATATGATGCTGGTAAGTTGAAAATGTAGTTTTTTACCAATGTACATTTGAAAACCTTATTTGTTATTTAACATGAAAACATTTTTAGAAAAAAATGTGTGCAGTATAACCACCAAACCAAGTCCTTTGGGAATCACTTCATATATTGTCTGGCATTGCCATAGAAAAACGAAAATTGCCAAGAGATATTAACAAAGTGGTTGTCTATCTCTTATGACATGGTCTTCTAAATGACTAGAACTCTATTCTCAACCTTTTGTAAATGGACAAAAAGACATGGAAATTACAATTGAAAAAAAGAAATGAAACACTTTACTTATATTTAAAGTTTGAACTTCCTTTTGTACTAAAATTATGTTTATTTTTATTTGTTACAAACATTTCAGGAGACTTTTCCGTTCTGTGCTCTATACAAGCGCCATCTGGTGAACGTTGGATGTCTGGTGACTTCTTGGCGCCTGACAGAGTACTAGTATGGTCTACAGAAGGAAAGGGTTACCTCTATAAACTACCAGCTAAGTAAGTTATTTTTGATTTAATAAATATATTTTGGTATTGAATTGGTTACCTAAAGCGTAAAAAGACAATTTAATACGAATGTATTGTTCAGTTTCAATTTTGTCAAGTTTTTTCAATATAGTCAAATATTTTAATTCTTAAAAATACAATGTGGTTAGGTTCTGTTTTTTTGCTATCGTCATCTTTAATCTTATAATTAAAAAAGGTTAATATTTTACAGTCTTTTTACGCTTATCAAAATTTTAACATTCAATATTTTATGTTAGCCATTAGATAATCATCAGAGCACTATGCGGCTGTTTTTTGTTAGTTCATAACACAACAGTGCCATTGAATGGACATTCGATATTTTTGAATACATACACATTGTAACATGTTTCACAAGATTAAAATAATTAATTCCAGATGTAAATATAAGGATATCTGGAAAATGGAATACAATATTACTTATTTTGCAATAAAATAAAAAATGTTTTGAAAAAGCAAATCATTACGCTCAGTTCGAGTGTGGCTAAAATGTAATTTCTTTTTATAGCAAACTTCGTGGACGAGCCATCAGTAGGTCAGCACCGTTTTATTTCGTATTTTATTTGTAGCGTGTATGTGAAATCAGTTTTAGTTTGGGTCTTTAGCACTTTTAGCCGTAGACACCTCTGATGCTGTACAGAAAGAAATCTTGCCTTCAATTAGCGAGATGTGGCAAGCAGACTGACACTTGTGTGTTATTGTGGGAGAAGTATTATTTGTCAATAGAGACTGTAGTCAATGACTTACGATATTTCTTCCTAATTTGAACAAACACTATACCTACTAAAAGCAATAAATACTACAACAACTGTATTTTGATACACAATAGGCATGTTGCCAAAAAATATATATTTTTCGTCTATTAATTATTAAACCGCATGATTGTTTAAACAATCTTAAACCCATTTTTGTTAGTCTTAAAAAATAACGAAAATATAAACAATTTAAATTTGCAATAAGATAGAGAGCGATACATCGGCCTGTGACGTCACCAACCGTTACCGCCCCCATACATTTTTCATAAATAGTGTATGGGCACGATGATTTCAAAACTAGTACGACGATAACAATTTATGACGTAATCGTTTAGCGAGAAAGAGATGGGTAATATTTTTTATTTGCCTATAATTTTATTGCGGCAACCTAAGTAACTACACACATCGGCATATTTAGCGGAACATAAAATAAAGGTATATCAGTATCATATAAGGTTGCTGGCTGGTTTATACGTCATTTAATTTAAAAAGAAATATTTTCAAATTAAGGAAACAACTGATCATCACATTTTATGCAATTGTTTTAATTTTATTCAAATACACCTTATCTGGAGCGAACTTCGAGTATTTCTTCCTTCTGAGTTTGATTTAAAATTTCATTGAAATACTGTTTTTTGTTAGTTTTTTTTAAATCGCGTATCTTTTTGGAGTTGAGGACTGAATTATGCCTGACTTAGCCACAACGGAGATTGCCAGGGCACTCGAAATGCGAAGAAATGGTCAAACCTACAGAGTGATATCCAGAGATCTTCGTCGACCAGTTTCAACGATCCATCGCAGTATCCAACGATTCAGGGAGACCGATACTTTTGTGAGAAGAGCAGGACAAGGCAGAAAAAGACGCACTTCGAGTAGGGATGATCGTTTCATTCGGTTCGAAGATTCGAAGAAGCTGGTTTGGGTTCATTTGTGCTCGCCAAGGCTCCAAGGCTCGAGGTAAATCATCGTAGAAACAGGTTAACTTTTGCTCAGGAACATCGACTATGGAACGCGGACCAATGGAGTAAGGTATTGTTTAGTGATGAGTGCAGAATTCTCTTATAATCAAATCAAATAATCAAATTGACGGCAGGTAAAGAATATACAGACGCAAAGGAGAACGATACATTCAGACAAATTTTGAAATTACAGTTGCATACGGTGGTGGATCAATAATGGTTTGGGCGGGCATTTGTTTGGGAGCTCGCACAGACTTGATAGTGATTGACAGAGGGAGTCGACTCTAGACCGCTATATCAGAGAAGTTTTAGAAGAAAATGATGAATGAACCGATATATGGGGCAAACGGTACGACGTTTGCCCCATATATCGGTGACGATTTTGTTTCAATGCAGGATAATGCTCGGCCGCATACCGCTCGGGTAACTCAAGCTTATCTTAATGATATGAATATCACTGTTATGGAGTGGCCGGCGAGATCACCGGATATGAACCCAATAGAGCACGTTTTTTTTTTCTTGTTCCCCCAACCGTTAGCCGGGACAATTGTTTGCTTTATTTGTAATTACAGCGTATATTTTCTTTTCTAATTACAGTTTTGTTTCTACTTTCACTGATCGATTTTCTATTTTTGTCATATTTTACATTTCTCTTTTATACTTATTTACGTTATTTTCTATTTATACATTTATATCTTTTAACATCTTACGTTTTTTATTATTTATTTCTATTTTTATATTACTTCACACTACATTCATTTTTGACAATTTCTATTTATTTGGTCTATTCTCTACTTATTTACATTACTTACTATTTCATTTTTTATCTACCTTAACTTTTACTTGTATACATTCATATAATTTATTTTTCTTATATACATTCCAATTTTACCCTTACATTTCTATCTTCATATCTTTACATTCTTTACTACAGCTAGCAGCGTGCGCTTTATATAGGCAGAAATGCAGTGCTTTACTTGTCATTCACAGATATTTTAATAAAACGTTCGTACGTTTTAGATGACTTTAATTAATAGTAAATAAATTAATTAAAAAAATATAATAACTTTAAAACGTCTAATATTTTATAAATAGCAACTCATGCAGTAGCTTTGTGCAGGACAAATCATCGCATGTATGTGTAATTTTCATACTTCGCAAACGCAACACCCATGAATATCGACATGTTTAAATAGGCGTAACTCATGCGGCATTAGATGGCCTTCGGCGTCGGGCGCCCGTGGCGCGAGCTTGGTACTACACCGAGTTCTATGATTGTCAGTATAATGTTGTTTACTAAGAAAACTTACTAGAGGGCACTTTACGTGGAAATTATAAATGACACTATTTTCAGAGAACGAACATAACCAAACATAACTAAGTATATTATTATCTACGTACTAACGTAGTATATTATTATCTCTGTGCTATAAAGATAAATTGTTAAATAAGCGCCCATAGCGCCGCCTGCGCGTTGCGTCGTCGTTTTAACTAGGCCGCCATCTATCGTGAATTGACATTTATATTTTTTTTTTATTAGTTAAGTTATTATTGACAGTGATTGATATTTAATTTGAAGAGTCCCGTACTGCCGATGTACTTTATCAATTCAATTTTTAAAAAAGAGGGCGTTGTATGAATAAAATATTGTTATAAATTCATATTTTATTCAGTAATCATTGAAAATTTTGAAGAATAAAACTAAATAAATCACTGACGTAAAACAAAACAAGTTACATGGCGGTTTAATTGTGCTTTTAATGTGATTTACTTTTCCATGGTTCACAATGCTTACTCATAGCGACATCTTTACGTACTGAGCATGTACTTCATTTTCCAATGTATGAAACTGACCAGACATGGTTCGGCTATCCGATCGCTTCCGAAAACCGCCGAACTGGCTTGTTGGAAATTATTCGTTGCCTATAATCCGATTAAAAACAATACGACGCGAATCTAATGAATCATGTACGCACAATATACATTTTTGTTTAGTAAGGTATTATTTGTTTAAATAGAAGAAACGTTTTGTGTTTCGCGGGGGCCATATTGCATATTTCATGTGATAAGCATTGTTTACAATTTAATCGCTCCAGTTTATTTATAGTTTTCTTTAAAGATTTTTCATTTTAACATTTGAAAGTGTGTACATTTAACAGTTTATTACTGAGTTTCTATAATAATTGTAGTGATTAGCTTTTACTAGTGAGTTAGTCGATTTTTTAAAAATGTTATTTGACTGTGAGGTTTTGAAAATGTGTTTATTAAAAATTAAAAATAACAAGTTCTCACAATTGTCATTCAGTGAAAAGATTCAAATTCTGTCTAAAGGTAGGTGTGTACCCGAGTTACAACAATTAAACCTGCAAAAAAATAATGTAACTCGAAAATTTCATGTTAAAAGTTATGAAACGTATAGCTGGCTGTGTGGTTGTGTACACAAGATTAAATTATATTGTTTTCCTTACATATTATTTAGTAATTTACATCGGGATATAGTAATCTCAAGTAACCGGAACCTTTAATATGTGAAAATTGAAGCTGACTGGTGAGTAGTTATAATATTTTAAAATATGCTTATTATTTTACTTATTAGAATTTCTTCCGCCGCGACGATCGATCGCTGTTTTGTCTGCGTTGCCGTAGAAGATGTACATGAATAGTAGTACATCTAAGGCTTGCTCTGTTGGCATGGTTTCGACTTAGAGATCCGTCGCTTGGCTGTAGCTATGCTAAAAATCTATAAACGAAAAAGTTTTTGTGACCGAGTACTTCGCCGCATGCCCAGTGTCATAATCCTGTGCACGCCACTGACAGCTAGTTTTACTACATTACCTTTTACAATTATAATTTTAATTTTTCTACATTAATTTTATTTTCTAGTTACATTTCCTTCAATTTTATTACCTTTTTGTTACCCTACCTTAATTCAACGTTTTCGCTTTACACCTTTACTTCGATTTTACATTTTGTGACTTTGCCTTAATTTTATTTTGCTATTACAATCTCCTTTTTACTTTTCATTTTTACTTATATATTATATTACTTATTGCTTTTCATTTTGTTCTTTTTTTTTTTTTTTTTTATATTTATTTACTGGTCGATTTACATTTTGATTTACACTGTTCTCCCATTCAGCCCGGGACGTCCGCCCCGACGTTTTGTACAAAAATTATATTATAATACAGCACGTTTGGGACTTGCTGAAAAGAAAGGTTAAGTCTAGAATTCCAGCTCCTGCCAACGTGGGTGAACTGCGAATCGCCGTAGTTGAGGAATGGCGGAGACTATCCCAGGAGACCATCGATAACATCATTCTCAGTATGCCTAGAGGGGTAGAAACTTTAATAAGAGCACGTGGAGGAAATACGCGATATTAATCACCATTTTTCTAATTTAATTAATTGTTATTTTAATATTAATTTTCACTTTTCCCGGTTACATGAAAGGTTCAAAAATGTACCATTTTTCACAAATAGCCTTTACTCGCAAAATCTGTTCTTAATGTGATCTCATTTTAAGTAAAACAAATGAAACTTTAAATAACAAAAGAAGTGTAGTAAGTAGATTTTAAAATAAAACCATATTTTTTTTAATTATGGACCTTTTTTTTGTGTTCCGCTAAATATGCCGGTGTATTTATTTATTTTAGATTGATGTATCTCTATTCAACCATTTTTAAATTTAATTTGTAAAAATGGAGAGTAGGCAACATCCCTATTGATGAAACTGCTTTGCTTGTTAGCTAAATGTACTAAATATTCAATAAAAATGTACATAGTAAAATAATGTCCAACTAAAGCTTGACCTATTTCATGTTTTTTAGATTCTAGTGTATTATGTTGCATACATTACATCATTCAACCATCTGTGTTTTGTTTATTTTATTCTTTATCACACAAAAGCCCAACAATGTACTTTTTTTATTGTATCTGTGTCTACTGTGAAAATTTTACAATACTGTTTTTCTTTTTACTTTTCTAAATTTTGGTAATAAACTTTTACAGTTATAAAAATTTTGCGTTTGTTATTTATTGCAGAATGTACGCACGCACGAGCTTGCGTGCTTATGTGCTGCACGCAAAAAAGTACGCACATAATGCGTATATAAATTGAGTGCGCAGTGCGATCGTGAAATGGGAAATATATTATTGCCCTTTTGTGCAGTAGCGTATTTAAATCGACATTACGTATTCAAAATGTTATTATGTTACAAACTAATTTATCGTGTTCCAGTTCTGTGCCTGACCACAAGGGTTTCCATGGACCATCGGTTGACCATGACAGTCCAATGCTGTACAGCATTCTTGCTCACCCAGACAATAAGGTATTTTTAAATTAATCGGCGTATATGAATTTTATAAAATATTTGTATTGCCATAAAATAAAAGATACATTTTAAGATTCTAGGCGAATATAATATTTTCATGAATTTGTACTCGCCGTATTTTATGAGATTTACTTTAAGACAATATTATGAAGCCACTCCAAATTATTTTTTTTGTGTAGGCTGGGTTTTTAGTCTAAAGAATTTTTTCTTTGTATTCTACATTTTGTATCTTTAACAGCCTCCGTGGTCCAGTTGTTTAGAGCTTGGCTCTCGACTTGGTGGTCGTGGGTTCGATTCCCGCATCCAACCAAACTAGGAAACAACAAAACAGGCTGGTCGATGGCAATGCAGCCTAATCACTTGATTGTCTGACAAGAAAGATGATCCATGCGTCGGATGGGCTGTAAAAAGTTGGTCCTGCGCCTGATCTCGCCAGTCGTGTTGGTCATCCGTCCCACGAGAGTATAGGAAGAAAGAGTGCTTTTGTGTACTGCGCACACCATAGGGTACTATAAAATAATACCTGCGTAGCTGGTTTGGTTTCAATGAAACCGTCCACCGTCACCGAAAACGGTGTGGGGAGCTATTATATTTTATTATTTTGTATGTTTGTTTAAATATTCTACACTAAGGCATATCTTACACTATACAAATGGTTTCGCAGCTGCTTTCATGTCCGCCCGCAATCCGCTTTGTCCTGACGTCGGCGGGCGGCAAGCAGCGCCGACTGCTCCTGCGCGGGGACTCCGCCGGTGTCGTGTCCCTGTGGAATGTTGACGACGCCGTCACGCCGGTGCCTCAGAAAGTGCCGTGTAAGTGTTCAATTTTAGGCCCGTATTAATAAAGCGTTCTTATCTCTAAGACAATTCTCAAGAAAGTACTTAAGACGTTGTTTTAATTAATAGACCGTACTTAAGTACAGCTGTAGGTACGGCGTATCAAGTGAGTGCGAACGTATTAATAAACGAGACTCGTTACTCAAGTACGCTGTCATTGCTGTCAAACTGTTACTTGAGACGCGGTTTCGTGGGTACAGTCAAACCTTGACTTGCGATCGGCTTGCTTGGGAATTGGGATACAGTACATTATTATTTGTGGTGTTTTGGGTGTGTTACAATTATGTAAATTAAAATCTAAATATTTATGATTAAACAAACTCAGAATTTAGACTACATACTCAACGCAAAATAAAGTTATAAAAAAGAAAATATATTGATACATGATTGATACTTATTCTTCTTTTTTTTGGTAATCGCGGTTGCAAAGGTTTTGCACCATTCTGCCAGTGTCGGGTATTTGTAGAAATATTTTCGATTTTATTTAAATATATTTATTTATTTATTTATATTAAATGAATTACCTATTTGATTTATATTAATTGACTTGATTTGACACTTGACAGTAGAACTTTTTCGCTGCCCAAAAACCATCCTCATTATATGATCCCTCCCTCCTACAATTCCTCGCCCTATCAACCTTAAATCTGTTCTGTGTTTTGTAAATACTCCTTTTACTGAAACTTTATGTACATACTTTGGTACTGGCCCTAAATTTGTCTGTTCTAGGTTTTAGATTATTCAACAGACTTCCTCCTGTACACCGTGCCCTTGTTTATTCATAAAACCCACTCATAAGGCAGAGTTTTCGTCAACACAATACATTGGCGAATCACTAAGGAGCCACTTTAAAGAATAAGAAGAAGAAGAACTTTATTCGAATGGCAATGGCATTCCGTTTTACGTAGTTGTTAAAAAAATATGGATATTATTATGCTACACAATAATAAATATTAATATATACGTAAAAATTAATGAAAATCAGTTTTTTTCAAAATAAAGAATACAGACTAAACTTATTTTGATATTTATATTATTAAATATTACATTTTAAAAAAGGAATTATATAAGGAATGTATAATCAATAAATTCGATCTTTGTAGAAGTGTAAACGAAACGTTATTTTATTCGTTCTTTGTCGTGTAGATGACGCTTAAAAGTTGAGTAAGTGATCTCAATAACGTTATCAACTGAGACGGTCTTGAGATCATACTATGAATTAAAGACCGTCTTGAGAAGCTAATCGTTACTTGAGACTGTCTCAGCCAAGAAAGGTCTTGAGAACGAGTTTGAGAACGGTTTATTAATACGGGCCTTAGTCTGTAACATCTTGCTATATAAAATAAACTAGCTTTTGCCCGCGGCTAAATATACTCGGGAATAACACATAGGTGTTATTCCCGAGCTTAAACCACTACCATACCACATTTTATTAAAATCTGTTTGGTAGTTTTTGTGTGAAAGAGTAACAAACATCATCCATACATCCATCCATCCATCCATCCTCACAAACTTTTATAATAGTGGTACGATATTCTTATACCTACAAAAGTTCAACTCTATTATATTATTACTAGCTTTGCGACCTGTGGCTCAGTAGTTAGCGCGTCTGCGTTCAAGCCCGAGGTCGCGGTTTCGAATCCCGCCGACGGAACAAAAAAACTTGATATATTTATTTAATCAAAGTATATACCATTGCTTTCTATACACTTTTATCATCTCATAGGTAGTTCATTGATTCCTTTACTAAAAAAATCATTCGGACAGGAATCAATAAAATCTTTGAAGGCGCTTTGGACTGCCCCATCGAAGTTGAATTTTTTCAAAGATGCAAAGTATAAGTTATGCAAATTTCGAAAAAAATGGTAATCTGTTGGAGCAAGGCCCAGGGAGTACGGTGGATGTCTTAGACCAGGTATGGGCAACCTTTGACATGTTGAGGGCCAAACTTTAGCGTGCAAATACGTTCCCGGGCCGCGTTTAAAAGTACTTAGTGCATTTTTAAGTAGTGATAATATTTTTTGCGAAAGATATTAGACATGAAATAATACGACAATGTTATTAAAGTACAATTTATTAAAATAACAAAATGAAATTTAAAAAAGATGGTACATTATAATTAAATCGTTAAATTTGCAATTGTTACAAACTACAAAAGTTAAATATACCGAAATCAATGAGACACTTGAGCTTGAATTAGGGAAACTACTCGATATTTAGATTAATTCCACTGATACAAAGACGTAAAGAATTTCCAAATTATCGTCAGTCATTCTTGTACGATGTGTTGATTTATTAACTTTCATCAATGAAAAGAACTATTCGCATTTATAAGTACTGCCAAACGCACAAATCAATCTTCTTGTGAATTTTCTAAGCTGCGGATTTTTTTTTGTAGAAATCGCACAACTCTACGTCTTCAAATTTGGATTTTAGGAGTGAGTTTTCTTGAATCTCGATCAACTTAATTTGTAAGTGTATTGGAGCATTTTGTACATTACGTTTTGTAGGAGTAGCAAATAAACTGAAACAGTCTTCCATGTTTTTGAAGTCGCTAAATCTGTTCGAAAATTGTTCCGACAGTAACTTGAGTTCTTCAGCATATTGAGCATAAGCAATATTTTCATACGCGTGTTGAAATGGTAACTGTTACCAGACAGCATCTGTGACTCCCACAAGCGTAGTTTGATCTGAAACGCTTTCAAATAGCTGTACAAATCATTTACTAACTGTCCTTGTTTTTGAAGTTTCAAATTTAAATCATTCAAATTGCTTGTAAGATCGACCAGAAAAGCTAAGTCACATATTCATTTTGGGTCATTTAATTCAGAAAGTGGTTTATCTTTTATTTTTATAAAGTCTGCTATCTCATTTCTAAGCTCGTAAAACCGTTTCAACATTTTTCTTTTGCTCAGCCATCTGACTTCACAATAATATGTTACGTCGTTATATTTAGCTGATATTTCATCCAAAAACGCCTTGAACTGACGATCCCGATCGATCGAACGATCGAATAAATGATGGTTTTTACTACCACATTCATAACATTCTGGAGTCGAATTGACTTAGAACACAAGTTCTGTTGGTGGATAATGCAATGAAGGACTATCAAATCATCTTTTCGCACATTTAATTCTGTTGCTTTTTCATTCAAAATTAGGATGAAACCTTTACGTAAGCCGACCACAGAAGGTGCACCATCAGTGCATAATCCAATTAATTTTTACCATGGCAAGTCAAAACTTGTGAATACCTTTTGAACTTCAATAAAAATATCCTCTCCTGTAGTGGTTCCTTTTAGCGGCTGTAAAGCAAGCAATTCCTCAGTAACAGTGAACTCCTTATCAACACTTCGAATAAATATAGCCAGTTGAGCTGTGGCAGTTTGCAGACTGTGTTGCTGTTTTTCCAAATTTGCGGTAAGATTCTGGATTTTGTTTGTTCTTAATTGTCCTGTCAGTGAGTGCAGCGTAGCATGCTTAGTTGAGTTATGCCTCTTTATATTGAATTCTTTCACTACTGAAATGGGTTCATTACACAGCAAACAAATAGGCTTACCATTGTGCAAGATAAAAAAGAATTCTTCAGTCCATTTTTCTTAAAACTGGCGACCCTCTGTGTCTACTTTTCGTTTCTTTCCACCAGACATCATTTTTGTTTACTTTTCGTTCAATAAACTTAATAACAAACTATAGTTAGTAACCACTCAAGATGCACACAAAGTGACAAAGCAAGTTGACGGCTCGAGCAGTTCGCTAGTATATCGCTTGTCCAAGTTGTCACCTCGGTAGCTCAAATAGAACTGAACTAACGTTCGGGCCATTCACCCCCCTTATATAGGCAAAATGAAGGAATAGTCTGGAATAAACTAGTTTAGAATAATTGAGAAGCAATAAATCTTTTGTTGTGTCGCCCGTGAGGCGGCAAATATTAAAGAATTTAATCGAGCAAGCCGAGTGGCGGCGATTATCAAAGAGTGAGGGGGCAAACATCAAAGGATTTGATGTTTGCCGCCACACTGTCACTCTCGTGAGTATAAGTACTTAATGTAATCTTTTTTAATTGGGTTTTTTCAAAATGTCCCGCGGGCCGGATCATATATTACAGCGGGCCGGATCCGGCCCGTGGGCTGGTTTTTGCCCATATATGTCTTAGACATTCCAATTGAAGCTCCTCTAATTTGGTAGCCGTCTGTTGTGCAGTGTGTGGTCTAGCGTTTTCCTGAAGCAGCAGTGGTCTAGAGCGAATGAAACAACCTCCATCATGATTTGCAGTTGCTGGCAATAGACATCTGCCGTAATCGTCTGGCCAGATTTAGGAAAGCTGTAGTGAACAACACCGACACTAGTCCACCAGACGCTTACAAGTAACTTTTTTTGAATCAATTTTCGCTTGGGGCAAGCTTTGGCTGGTTCGCCAGGGTTCAGCCATTGCGATGAGCGTTTCCCATTATCGTACAGGACCCGATTCGATTTAAAATCTTTTCATTATTGTGCCGGTTGAGTAATGTAACGCAGCTGTCGACACGCGTTTGTCGGTTTGCAGCACTCAATTCATGAGGTACCCACCTTTCAAGCACTTTCCCAATTTGCGTCAAGTGGATTAAAACAGTTTTATCACTAACACTGCTAACAACTCGGACGTGGTTTGCTATGGATTCGCTTCCACAATAGCCTTCAATTCTTCATTATCAACTTTGGTCTCCGGACGTCCACGGGGCTTGTTCTGCAGATCGAAATTTCCAGAGCGAAAACGTTGGAACCAAAAACGAACTGTGTTTTTTTTGCGACACCACCGCCATACATATAATTAATCCTTCGAGCCGTCTCTGCAGCACTGGTGCCACGGTAGAACTCGTACTCGAAAATAATACGATATTTCAAGTTTTCCATTTGTAAACAGAGTGACGCAAAGAAAAAACCAAAAGAGGAGAAAACAAATGAATTACGGTTTTCGAAACACAAATGCATGAGTAAATAGCGGTATAAATTTGAAATTGGAATTCCTAAACAAAGAAGAAATATTTGAGATTAGAGTGGCCAGTACGACAAAACGCCAATTTCATATAATATATATGGACCTAATATATGTATAGTTTAAAGGTATTAAATATACTTCCCGTTGTCTGGTAGCCGTAACACAAGTTCTTCGGATACTTAGCTCGGGGCCAGATTGACGTGGTGTAAAGCGTCCATAGATATTATTAAAAAAAAAGCTTATGCCGCTTGCGGCTCCGCCCGCGTGAATACAGTAATTTTTTGTACACTGTAACTTTTTGGGTTAATAAGTGGCCTATGGCCATTCAGAGCTTACACTACTACCATACCAAATTTCATAAAATCCGTTCAGTACTTTGCGTGTACGAGTAACAAACATTCATTTATCCATCCATACATCCATCCTCACAAACTTTCACATTTATAAAAGTAGTAGCATTTTAGATTTATTTATATCATTTCAGGCTATTTAAGTATTATTGCATATGAGATTTGTTTGATGACCTAAATCTTCCAATACTTGAATATTGTTTGTTTTTTTAATTAAAAATAATGATCTACCTAGAATAATTTTTAAACTATTTTTTTCCTGTAGCGCACGCGCCGATAGTGCTGACGAGTTTGGAGATGGCTTGGGCCGAGATGAACCCTAGCCCCGTGGGTATTCTGGACCAGTTTAGTCATCCCGACGAACCAGGTATCAACTGAACTTATTTTAATTAAAAAACCTAGTCTTTTTTTTATATAGACAGACCGAGTTAGATTACATTAATAACGTTCAAATTATGTGATTTGTTTAGTACGTCACCTCTTAAGTGTATTAGGAATATTACGCAAAGCTAATCGTAGAGGGCGCCACCTAAATATGACGTATGCATTATTTTATAGCGCGGTAAAATTCCAAAGTGTCAGAAGTGTTTAGTTTTTTTTAAACTTTGATTTAATTTTCATAACTGATGCGTATTATTTCCTATGTTCTCCTTTTTTGATGCAGACAAAAAGAAACAAATCAAAATATGTCAATTTTGTTTACGTCAAACTGCAGTGGCGTCTCTAGCGGAATAGTTTGGCAGTTTTATTCCTAATCATATGCCGTTGAAATTCCACTTTTTCTGCAGAGATAAAACTTACGGCGTCAATCTACCTGCTCGCCGCGAATCGCCTGGTCGTGGGTCGCGAGGACGGCTCCATAGTCATCGTTAACGCCACGCACACCGTCCAGCTACAGCTGTTGCATGGGAACCACCAGCAGCTAGATGGTAAGTTGTCTACTGTAGTTGCCCTATGCGGAAGATCATGAGAAGCCAGGACCGAGAGTCGTAAGGAAAAAAGTGTGTGTCATGGTAGCAAAATAACCTCAAAATTATGGAGAAAGTAAAGGAGTGCCTTGTCCATACGTGAAAGAGTGTCCCTAAAAGCGTTAAATGGGGGTGGCGCTACTGTCGCAAGGGTGTAAAGCGGCAAAATTTAAACGGAGAGTTTAATTTTAGCATTTTCTTCGGTTATATTCATAAAAATATTTTCAACTACGTGAGTAATTGGAATTTTCATGATTTTCTGTTAAAATTTTAATAACTAGAGTCAACTTCGCTTCTAACTTCACTCCATTTCTTATTGTTACCTTCATATCACAAACCTCTTTCTGATTGTAGCGCCACTCAAGGTAAAGGGTTACGAGGGTTGGGAGTTGTAAATCCTCTTTAGCTTAATAAATTCTTAAATATTTTAGCTTTGGTGGTGCAGTTGAATTACGGATGGAGATGATAGATGTAGTTGCATCACCAAACCTGTACTTCTCTGGTATTGCAGTACCTATTGTTTCACATCTTTACAGAATAACGCAATCAGACATCCGCAAATATTGTAAAGCTTCTAGACTATTCTCAAAGCATAAAAACTCGGTATATAAGTGAATAGTACCTGTATAACCGAGCTTTGCTCGAAGTTCTGATAAATAAAAAAAAAATAGTCACAAAAATATTTATCTGACCGGGATTCGAACTCATCACATTTCGAATTTTCGATCAAATCAAAAATTATTCATACGCATACCAAACTGCCAATCGGACTGAAATAATAGTATCGATTATATATTGTTGCACGACCGACACGACGTGTACACATATATAGCTTAAAAATGCACAGTTTCCCAGGAATAAGGTCTAGCTACATCGATTTCTATGTAGCTCGATTTTTCTCTCCCTGCATACAAAATTTCATGGTAATACTTGCAGCCGTTTTCGACAAGCTAATTATTTAAACAAGATAATATTGCTCTTTTCACCGTAGACTGGCCGCCTCATCAGCTCCTGCTGGGACACAACGGTCGCGTCAACTGTCTCCTGTACCCGCACCGCGTACATCCGAGGTTAGTTCGATTATTGTTTTACATAACATATTTTTACATTATCACTTACTACTACATAATAACTTTATCTCTTGAGAATATTGAAATGATACTGATACTCAAAAAGTTTGCATGCCATTTAAGTCCTAAGTTATTTAAACATCTAAGATTGTAATTTAATGGTAGCACTGCAATTTGTCCTATCCGGTGATGGTCCCAGGAGTATATGACCAAAGGGAATAATCTGGTCCCATGCTAAGTTTTCGAAGAACTTGTGTTACGTGTACCAGACAACGGAAATATATTTAATACTTTTATACGTATATTTAAGATTTTATATTATAATAATTATATACATATTTAGTACACATCCATGATCCAGGAATACAGGAAACTTTATTGTTCCTTTGTCGGGATTCCAACCCGCGACCTCCGGCTTGAGCATCGACGCGCTCAACCACTGAGCTACAGAGGGCGTCAAATTGATTTATATATCGTTAATAGTTAACTTTTTCTATAAAGATACGACAAGGCTCACCTAGTATCGGGCGGTATCGACTTCGCCGTCTGTCTGTGGGATTTGTTCAGTGGTGCATTGCTGCACCGTTTCTGCGTGCACGCCGGCGAGATCACGCAGCTGATTGTACCGCCGCAGAATTGCACTGTAAGTGTGGAATTGCGTAACTGTACAGTTTACACTTATGTGGGTTCTAGGAAAAAGTTTCGCGCATTTAAGCGGGCCGCATCGCAGCACAAAATTCATACTTAGCACATTAGGACAGGCCGGGCCGCAGCGCATAGACTGATTTTGATATAGATAGCTCTGACGAAGAATTATTAATATTTTTTCTTGTCTGTTGTTAGAAAAACAAAGAACAACTTCTACAAAAATCTTTTATACCACACTTTGCTGCTGATATCTATAGCACACAGTGACGGGTCGCAGCGGGGCGCGTCGCGCCGCAACGCACGTAATGAAAATCCACGGCGGAGTGACGCGGCCAGCTGCGCCCCGGCAAAGTGTGCGATAGTTCATAAAACGTATGGAGCGCGTTTTTGGGTTGCGCGTACCATAAGTGTTATTTTAGTAGTAAGTGTGTGCGTGTGTGTTTTTGTCCGTGGCATCGTAGCTTCCAAACGGATGAACGATTTGATCTAATTTTTTTTTGTTTGAAAGCTGACGTGTTCGAAAGTGTTCTTGGCTATAGTTCATCATTATCAGCTCGCTAACATGATGGGATGCTTGAAATTATGGGGTTTACTGATTTTTTTTGAATTTTGTTTATAATATTGGTATAAGTAATATTGATCTTTTGTTACAGCCTCGCATACAGAAGTGTATTTGCTCCGTTGCATCCGATCACAGCGTCACATTACTCAGTAGGTTTTTTTTACAAACGATAACCCAAATAATATTTTTACTAAAATTTACCAAAAAAAAGGTTACTTAAATGTAAATGTTCTGCGAATTAACGCTCAATCAGAATTTGAAAAGAACTAGTTACGCATATTATCCTTGCTTAAAGCATCTCCCTCACCCCCAAAATCCTGATTTTACAATTTATACAATGGTGATCTCTGTCTGATACGTTGGAAAAGTCACTTGACAGACAAATACAGCAACATTGAATAGCTTATCAGTTGTAAATATTTTTATTAGTAGAGGTGTTAGCCGTTAGTATTGTTAATATTGTTTCGTAGGTCTGTCGGAGAGAAAGTGTGTGACCCTGGCCTCTCGTCACCTGTTCCCGGTGACGACGATCAAGTGGCGCCCGCTGGACGACTTTATGGTAGTGGGCTGCAGCGACGGCACCGTCTACGTGTGGCAGATGGAGACGGGGCACCTGGACAGGGTGCTGCATGGTGAGAGGGAATGTTACCACGGTCTAACATAAAACCAGCGTGAAATTATAACGCTTGTGATTTTTCACCGAGTTCACAGGCTATATGACCATATTATACAGGATGTTTGGTAGATCGTAGTCAATCCGTGAAATACAGATCTGGGGGGTGAAGACACATCTCTCTGAGACCCTTTGTATGGTCGATTTTGTACCTTTTATGAGATATTCACCACTTAGTATTATTTTCAAAAGTGGATGACCTGAGGTTTGAGTCCTGATTAAATTTAGGCAGAAAAAAAAATGAAATTTGAAAAAAAGTAGTATGAACGAGTCTACGGCGATGAGGTCATTGACCTCACACAGTCACACGGCTGCTTTCAACGTTCTTTACTTAAGTACTGCTTAAGCAGTAAATAATGTGCCCTACGTTTCTGTAATTGATTTTTCAAAATGGTATTATTTTTTGTAAAAAAAAATATAACCTAAACTCAAAAATCTATTTAAATATGTAACGACGTTGTTTGGCAGGTATGATAGCGGAGGAGGTGCTGTCGGCGTGCGACGAGACGGTGGCAGACGAGCTGGGCGGCGCCCTTAGCGCGAGCACCGACTTGCAGGGGCTCGCCAACCCCGCCGTGCACTTCTTCAGGTGACACCCCATATACCTCTCATGTGGCATACCCCACACAAGTTTGTGAAGTCCGACGTAATTTTAGCACTGGCCGAAGCGAGCCCATGTGGAGCTATTTTGATTTAAAATTATTGAGTTTTACTATAAATTATCTTAGTCTATTCGGGTTAAGAAGGCAGTAAATGTCAATAAATCACGATTTCAAATATCAAAATGGCTTACTATGATTGGTTAAGGTGAACACGGCTAATGAGTCATTGGTCAATTTAGCATTTTTCTTTTGACATTTCATTTCAGGTCTTCTTAAGGCGAATAGTCTATAGACCTAAACTGATTGTGCGTATGTGCAGGGGCCTACGTCACCGCAACCTTAACGCTATGCGCGCGGCCACCGCACGCGGTCTGGCGGTGCTGCAGGCGGGCGAGCGCGGCAGCGGCGGTGGCCCGCTTGCAGAACCGGCCCGCGCGCGCCGTGCCCCGCTCACCGTGCAGGGCTTCCGCTCCAACCCCGCCGGTGAGTGACGTCATCGTCATCATCATCATCATCATCATCATCGCCGAGGCCTAAGGTCCACACTGCTAGGGCTCGCATCTCAACCAGGTTTAGGCTGTAGTTCAGCACGCAATCCTTTGTGGGTTGGTACGGTGCGGTTAAAGTCCTGCCGGGGCTCAGCTCTCTCCTCGATGCTAATGCAGTCAAATCAAAGATAAAGTCAAAAATGTTTATTCAAACTAACTATTTTTTATTTTTTATACACTTTCTAAACGGCGCACGTCGGTCTACATGATGCCTACTAATGGTTCAACATTAGAATGGTGAACGCCCCCATGCCCCACGTTTCGACGGTAGAGTTCAAATTACTGTTAGAAAAGGTTTGCACTTCCTTTGGTTGCTGCCTCATCTTACTAATGTATTATAATGATCGAAAAATATTAAAATATTTTTTTATACTGTTTAGATCCAGAAAGTCACATCCTGTTCTTCGACATCGAGGGGCTGATTGTGGAGCTGCTGAGCGAGGAGTATTCAGCTATGAGCCCCGCTAGTCTAGAGGTAATTAATAAATTGATGCAGTATTATTTACTAATTAGAAAAATAAATAAACGGGTATCCTGCAATGTTTTATTATCCAACTGACCAACTAATTAGTGTTTATGATGCAGGCGGCTGGGCTCATCACGAGCGAGTACATGAAGGTGGCGGCGCTGACGCAGTCCGCCAGCCCTGATGCGGCCAAGAAGATATCCGGTTAGTGTTTATAATATAATATCTATGGACGCTTCCACACCATGTCAATTTGGTCCCGTGGTAAGCTCTTGAGGAACTTGTATGTTATATTGTTGAGGTGTTACGGGTACCAGACAACGGAAATATATTTAATAATTTTATACCATACACATATTTAAGATTTTTATTTTATTATACAAATATTTAATACAAATCCATGACACAGGACCACAGAAAACTTTTTGTTCCTTCGGCAGGATTCGAACCCGCGACCTCCGGCTTGAGCGCCGATGTGCTAACCACTGAGCCACAGAGGTCGACAAATGATTTTATTTTCACAGGAAATGTTTGAAAATAAGTACCCAATCTGTCAATCAAAACTTTTGACTATGTAAAAATACTAATATTGGCGCAGACAGTCGCCCTGACGTAAGGCGTTTAGTATTTACATAAGGTAGTAAATGCGGAAATTGTCAAGCGATTTTACAAGCTTTTATGTAGTTTCACTTGTCCCTTTGTGTGTAACTAAATCTAGCAATATCATTATGACCCACTTTCCGGTTTCCAAATGATCTCAAATTTTGCACGCGTATGTGTATCGTGTGATAATGCAATATTACGACGACATGGACCTGGCGAGTTGGATGGTCGCCATAGGAACTTCGTTACAAAACTATACAGCCCTAGTCGAGATTAGTCTTGACGAGTATTTTGTCTCTATATGCTATTCAAAGACTGTTTCTCTTTTAAAAAATATTAACTATAATATGTAGGCATAGACTATATACGATGACTGGTCTGTGGTACAAACAGAAGCGATTAGCAGGATAAACATAATTTCATACATGCTGTTTATTTGACACTCGTTATACATTTGAGTATTTATTACACGCATACATTGGACAGACTTTTTCGGTCGTGTCAAAGACAAGGCCGGAGATATGGAACGCCTGTTGAAGGAAAAGGACAAACATGGTGGGTATAGTTTTTTTTATTTATATAATATGGCATCGGCTTATAACCATTTGCCAGTGTCCAGTTAAAAAGGCGGGAAATAGAACATTCTTTTCAATTTTCAACACCGTATTCCTAAATCGTCAAGTCTAAAGTCTAGTCAAAGTCCAAATAAATAGTCAGTGCAGTCCGTGAGTCATGTCAGTCGATTCAGTAAAGTGGTAGAAGCTTTACTGAAAGTTCCTAGGGAGTTTTGGATGGAAACTCAAAATAGCACGTTTTTAGAAGTTGTACCACTTGCCCACACTTGTGCACGTTAACGAATATTTAATGGTTAATATTCTGCCAATATTACACACTAAGAACATAAATAACACAAATTTATGAAAGAAATGCAAAATCCACAACGTCACCCATTGAATTCCCCGGCAAAACTCCGTGGGTATAGTTATATTTTAGAGGTTTAGCAGATTTATTAGTTTACAAAGTTTTGCGTCTCATAAACTATATACCGTATACCCCGAACTCCTATACTCCCTGAGACGACACTCAGTCCTTACTGCAAGACGCAAGAGTCTCGCAGGCTTAGTCTTGTTCGTGCTCAAATCTTGCACGGTCAGTCTAGGTCTTGCTAAAATTACGCGTTCTTGGTCTTGGTCTTGCATTTTTGCAAGAACAAGACCAAGACCGATTTTGGGCAACATTAGCGTAGTTGTATATACTCCAGGATCCTAAATTTCTTTTTTTTTAAGTTCCTTGCCATCATTTTTTTTGTCATAAAACTGAACATAAGATGAACAAGACTAATTTACGCATACTTTCAGGTATTCTTGCGAAAATGAAGGAGGGAGCTGAGACGATGCAGACCAAGCTACAGGCGAAAGCGGAGCAGCTCAAAGGACACCTAGACGCGAAAGGTGGAACTCATATTTATTTTTTATTTTTATATAAACTAATTGCAATGCTTTTATTAACAGATATTATGTTCCTTCTTCGACTTCAGTTTTTTTTTTGCGTGCATAAAATGTTCATCTGAAAAAACTAAAAAGTCGAATATTTTTCTTAATAAACTTGTTTCTTTCAGGTAAGCCCATAGCAGTAAATAATGTGAGTAGACAAAAAATACCCTACAAACTACATTTCATTTATCTCCATTCTCGTGTGTTGTTCATTTTCTTGATGTTGAACACCACTTAAACTTATTTATTACTATAAAAAGTGCGCCATTATATTTGTCACTTTATAGAATACGTAACCGTATATTGGAATAAGTACTGTACTTATTTATTATATTTAGCCCCCAAGGTGATCTACATTCGTAAATAATTGATAAATCTCCCGCGGTGTACGTACGGGTGCATATAACGACCAACTTGTTGGCTAACATTTTCATCTAATTTTCCTCTTACTTCACCACCAATACCAATGTCATAGGTTAAAATTATTTTGCTCTCTGTTTTGATAACGTTTTTACCAATTGTATTATAGCCGGATGCGCTAAGATAGTCTATGGGGTATATAAGAATTCTAGTCATACTTATAGATATAATTTTTTGTTCAACTTACCCCATCTGACCCCATGTCATATTTTTATGACTATCACAATATGTATTTTTTTAATAATAATAATATCTATGGACGCTTCACACCACGTCCATCTAGCTAGATTGACTTGGTGTGAAGCGTCCATAGACTAAGTCCTGGAGGAACTTATGTTACGGGGACCAAGCAACTTGATATTTAATACTTTTATATTATACATAAGATATTCAAGATTTTTATTATATTATACACATATATAATACACATCCATGACACTTTATGTTCCTTCGACGGGATTCGAACCCGTGACCCGTGAGCCACAGTGGTCGTCAATGATTTAATATAGAAGTTTTACACAATCGAATACATGCTATAATTGCGCGAATTATAGCCTGTATGTTTACAGCGGCATACGCCCTAACCAAGGCAGTCCAGATTTTAATAAAGTCACTGCAACGCACCACGAAGCGTCGCCTTTCCGGCTCAGAACATAAACACTATTATTGCGTGACATACGATCGACATATTGCTGACTGGTACATACAGCTTGCCGACATTTGTAATGGTTTTTTGTCAAGAATTGATAATAAAATGTGAATTAAATTTGTATAGTTAATGGTGTAGGTCGAATTTAAAACGTTTTTGCGTAAATAAAAACGTCACAAAACGCACAATGCACGTGCGATATTTTTTAGGCGGTTGTTCAATGCTCATTGTCAGAAGTTTTATGTTTGGTAGCCTGGTAGTGGGTTCATTTATTTTACCGGGCAATGGAAATTTCCGAATAATTTCTAAAATCCCGTGCAACTATGGTGACAGAGGTCAACAGGGGTCAACAGGCGGGGGGTCAATAGGGTGACAATTATTTGTAATTTTAATGTTTTTATAGAATATAAAAATTCTGAAATATTTTTCAAATGTATAAATTAGTAAATAATGATTTTAAATTAGTTGTGAGATGTTGTAAAACAAATTTTCACCAAGGTTAGAAAAAATGTAACCGAGTAGGTTGCTCAAAATAACCAAGGTGCAGAATTGGCTTTGCTAGCAATTTAATGTCATAAATATTGACTTTATTAAGAAGAGAAAATTAATAAAATACTACAGCTAACCTGTTTTGTGTGTACATCAAACGATACAATTGATTAAATAAGTGAAATTTTACATTAAATCAATGTACATGCAGAGAAAGTCAGGTCGGGAACGCGTCCTAAATGTACGATCTTTATCAACAAGTCCAAATATTAATATGAAATCTAATGTATATTTATTATTTAACACCTGCCATTACTTAATATACCGTATTTTTAAATACTATCTTGTTTTAAAAATTATGCAAAAAATATTATTTATTTTTAATTATAAAAATGCAAAAATAGTTTGTCCCTTAACACATAATTAAATTCAGTAAACGCATCGATAGGTAATAAAAAAAAAGAATTAAGTGAACGCAGCCGTTTGGTGTCAAACGTCAGTAGAAGAAGAGCACAATAACAAAGCCAGAGTCAGTGTATTTATCGTCAAATAAATTAAAGGACCATGCAAAAACCTGTATGGGCAGTGTCCCCACCTACCAACAGATTTCAAAACTATCTCAGTTAATAGCTCTTGCCACGCTGATAATTATCCTCCTTATACTCCATCTCAGGAGTGGGGTTCTGTCAGATATTGGAATTTTATTGTTCTACATTAGCGACCCACTCCAGCTTCGCACGGGTGCAATCTATTATACATATAAAGATTTTTCTTGAATTACTCTATACATTGCTTAAAACTGCATTAAAATTCGCTGCTTAGTATAAAATTTCTAGGCGAACAGGAAACTGAACTAAAAAAAAGAAGAAGTAAAAAAGACTAGTTAGACATAGTACAAAATGAAGTCGCTCAGTTTCCTGTTCGCTTAGATCTTTTATACTAAGCAACGGATTTTAATATAGTTTTCAGCAATAATAATAATAATAATATTATCTATGGACGCTTTACACCACGTCAGTCTGGCTCCGTGGTAAGTATCCGAAGAACTTGTGTTACCGATACCAGAAAACGGGAAGTATATTTAATACTTTTATACTATACATATACTTAAGATTTTTATTATATTATTCACATATTTAATAAACATTCATTTCATTCATTCACAACACAGAAAAACTTTTTGTTCCTTCAGCGGGATTCGAACCTGCGACCCCCGGCTTAAGCTCCAACGCGCTGAACCACTGAGACACAGAGGTCGTCAATGGTCGAGCAATGGATAGAGTGATTCAAGAGGAAACTTTATATTATGTATAATACATCGCATTCGTGCCAACCTGGAGTAGGTCGCTAGTATAAAACAAGAAAAAAATAAAATTCCAGCTTCTGTCAACACCCCACTCAGGCCTGAGGTGGATGTCGCCATACTAAATATTAATCAGCGTGGCAAGAGCTATTAACTGAGATAGGTATGAAATCTGTTGGTGGGTGGGGACGATTTTTTGCATGGTCTTTTATCTGCTGAGTTGCCTTTAATTCCTTATTCGTAGCGCGTACAAATAAAACAAATTTTTGATGAAATTATTTTTTACAACACTTAATAACAACATTTAAATATGTATTTTGAAATTTCTTAAATTTTATGCACGATAATAGCAACTTCTCTAATTTATTGACGTATTTTGCTTGTGGAAGATATTGTATGCATTGTTTTTATTGTTGTTTATTTTATATAAATACATAATAAACCCATATAATTAAGTAATGCTTTGTTTCGTTTTTTTTCAATTCCTCAATATTCATCATGATTCATCATTTAAAAAAACGTTCCCGATTTTATGGTTTCTGTAAGATATTTACTGAAAAGCAACATTACAAAAAAAGTATGAAATTAAGTGCGCTGCTCTGTCAATATTGAGTAATATACAAATTTTGTAACATTTTAAACTAAGAATCATCATTGTAGCTACAATTTTTTTTGGCATAAAACCAATCTTGAAATTCAAGATTGGTTTTCGATTGGATTGGATTGGATTTCGCAACCTTGAAATCTTGAAATTGTAGCTATAATAATTTTGAGCCAAGTATGCCATAGTACTCTACTTCATGTACCTATTATACCCGGTTTCTCTCGAAACGGAATAAAATATCACCAAGTACGTTATGCATTTTCTCTAATAAGTATCTCCATTCCGTATAAAAGTATAAAAATAAACGAGTAATTTTAGGATTCTTTATTGTTTGCTATTTAATTTTACTATAACTTTATAGTGGCAAAAGTATATCTACGTTCTAAACAATAAAGCAACTTGATACGGAAGTATAATTAAGAGGTTATAAGTAATAATATGTCAGCTAAACTTATAATACCTACAATCTACATAATAGGATAGAAAAAAATGACAATATTGTTGTTGGTATACTGACATTGTAAACAACATTAATTATTATATACGTGAAGCAAAAACATTAAGTTTTACGAGAATTGGGCGATCGGAGGAGTATGAAATTTGGCACAGTTAAAGTTTAAGTGCAGTTTTACGAGAAGTGTGCTAACAGAAAGCCGATAGGAATGGAGTTATAGGAACCCCACACCACTGATGTGGAGGTTTATTTAAAATGCTTCAAATTAACAAAAATAAAGTAACATTCAACCTCACTCACACTACCATACGTTTGTATAATAACAGTAAATTTTACAGAATAATCTTTCTTTCACATTCCATAGACAACATTTACATAATATTTACTAGCTTTGTCCCGCGGCACCACCCGCTTAAATATATCGGGTATCCCACGGGAATACTGTATTTTTTAGGGATAAAAGTGGCCTATGCGTTAATCCAAAGCCTAAACTATTACCATACCAAATTTCATCGAAATACGTTCAGTAGTTTTTGCGTGAAAGAGTAACTAACATCCATCCATCCTCACAAACTTTCGTATTTATAATAATAGTAGGATTGCGTATCTAAAAGGCAAAAGACAACTCTAAAAAAGCCGAAACTTAAAAATTAAATTATTATGGTCAAATTTCGACCACAGGGCGACCGACCTCTAGTTACTATAGCTCTTATACGGCCGGTTTCAATAACTTATCTACCAATACCTATTTGTTAAAAACGTCACATTTGGTATCATTTGCCAGTTTTTTGCGATACAAATGTGACGTTTTTAACAAATAGTTATTGGTAGATCGGTTATTGAAACCGGCCAATAGTTTTCTATTTATTGACTATCTGATATCGAATATTCTTTTTACTCTAAATGTTAACTATGTCACCGAAAGTATATGCTTACCTGTTTACGGTGAATATGATCCACTTATCTAGATGCCTGTTATTTATATCAATTGCTAATAAGAGCTAGGTATGTAATCATGGCATGCAGTTCTTGATCCTGCCATTGGATTTTGCCACAATGTTATGTTGGTCACCCAGTAATCTTATGTAAATGGACACTATATTTTTATAAAGTTTAAACTACAATTAACTACATTCCTATTCTAATAGACAAGTGATTATTGTGACAATAATTATTTAGTATTTTAACCATATCGCTATTTATCTATGTCAATGTCTTTTTCTACATTAAGTGATAACTGAAAACAAGGATTATAGTCTTTTATGGCAACTATTGGTACATGTGTACAAACAAAAATGGACACTGAAAAAACTTAATACCTACATATTATCCTGTGAGAAACTTTTGGAGTCTTGCTTCTATTTAAAGTTTTTAACTCTATCCAAATTAATCATATATGTTACTTAGGTGTAGGGAAGAAAAAATACGTTGTGTTTTGTACGTAGTTTTATTTACACTTTGGCAGTGATGGCATGAGATTCCGCTAAGTACAAGAGAGTTACAATTGAAACCTGTGTTGGATACCGTTGAGCAAACTGAGGTTTGTCATGCCAAACCTGGCAACAGGATTACTGCCAGGTTTGGCATCACACGAGGACTGGAATACTGGATTGAGCTAGATTACCAAGCGCGGATGCCAAGTCCGTGGACGCCGAGGCCGTGGACACCGAGTCCGTGGACGCCGAGGCCGATGGGAGCGACGGCTCCGGCCCAGCCGAGGGGAGCGGCGGCGTAGGCGAGAGGGTGTCCTAGAGAGGCGGCGCGGACGCCGGCGGCGACTCCGTCGATGGCGGCGGCTTGGGACTGGGCGGCGGCGACGAGGTTCTGGGAGGCGGCGACTCCGTTCCAGTAGGTGTTCTCGTGGATGTCACGGTTGGCTTCGGCGACGGCGCGGACTGCCTCGGTGTTGTGCTGGAGCACAGCCTCGGCGGCGCGGGCCTGGCTCTCGCCGACGGCGCGCACGTGGTCCTGCGCGGCTACGGTCGCGTCGATGGCGGCGGCCTGCACGTCTCCCGCGTTCGCTCCGAGGAGCAGTGGGGAGATGATGGCGCTAGCTGAGGCATAGCCGATAAGGGCGACGAAAGCTACCTGTTGGTTGAATAAACAATTAGCACTCGTGGATGTCTACAAAATATTGTGAATGTGTTGAAATTTTCATGAAAACAAGAGTGATAGATGGCGCTTTACTTAATATAAAGGAACACATTGCTGCATACCGCTTGATTTATCATTGAATCGTGTAAAACCTTTGTCTCAGAAAGCTGTTTAGTTATTTAGGCTTTGTACAACACCTGAAATATCTGCGTAGATATGACAGCGAACAACGAGATATCAGTCATTATTCATAACGCCTACACTCCTAAATACCTTGGTTGAAATTTATGCAATGTACGATTGAATTATATTCGAGTTCAAGCTTTTGTAGCCTTTATGGCCTTGCAGCTAAAACCCTTAATTAACCCTGTGAATGCGTTAAGTCTTAAAGAAGTTCGCAGTCGTATTCTTATTACGTCACAGTTTGTATTTTGTTTTAATAATCTTTGTTTACTCGATTTTGTTACTGACCGGACCTACAACAATTTACATTACATAATGTTCATTATTTCATTCATGGTTTGTCAAACAGCTATTTCTAACCTTGAAGTCAGCGTTACAAGAATAGGCGTAAGGAAATTATTCACGAATATCGATTATGATTCACGATTAAACAATAAACACTAATTTGTATGAAATCGCACGTGTCCATAACGAATATGGTACAAAGGAACCTTGTTTAAGATTTGAATAATAATGACACATGATTTGTAAACATACTAGAGACGTTCTTAGTTCCCACAATGATCAAAATAAGATTTACATGTGGAAATTGAGTTTGTTAACTAGGCAATAACTCAATACAAGGTTCTTACAAACAGCACAACACTATGTGTAAAACTTCAAAACTTGTAAAATTAACAACCTTTTGTAAGCACGAAGGAAATTGGAATTTGTCTTAAACCCCTAGCCGGACCGGAATAAGATCAAAAAAGAGCAAAGTAAATATTTTTGCACTTAAAGGAGTTTTAATTGCAATATAGTTTTTGTATGCAAATTGTAATAGCTATTTTGTATGTACGACACACACAAAACCTTAGCGTGCGTAGCTGCGTTGCGTAATAAGCAACAGCCTGCATAGTGCATACGTAATGCAGCACTGTATGCGGAGTGCGAGATTCTGTCGCTACTCACCGTGAAGAAGTTAACTACGATTTGTATGTCATCGAATTAGTTACCACTGTTTGCCACTAGGGGCGCTGTTTAGATGCCATACAAATTGTAGTTAACTCCTTCACGGTGAGTAGTGACAAAAACTAGCACACAGCACACTGATTGTACCAGTTTTTCACCTAGAAAATTTTCTCTGATAACGACATTTCGATGGCTTCAGGGTCTAATGGATCAGTCATGTTGTCTAAATAGTTTTATTTTGGTCTATACAATGATAGACAACGTGATAAATAAACAATCTAGGAGTTACAACCCATTTTTGTAAATCTTAAAAAATAACGAAAATACAAACGATTTATATTTGCAATAAGAAAGAGAGCGATTTAATTGCCTGTGACGTCACCGACCGCTACCGAGTACCGCTAAACATTTTTCATGAACAGTGTATGGCGGGCAATATTATTATTTGCATTTAGAAATGTATCGAATGCTAGTTAACTAGTTTTCCTCGCAGCTTTTTGGTAAACTTCTAAATATTATGATAAATAAAAGCGCATTTTTCGAATGCCTTTTACATTAATAGAAATTTAATTTGACCTATTGCTTGACTAGAATTTTTTTGCGGGGAAAACGCAAATAATTTCACTTGTCGATTAAAATTGGCCAACTAGGGCCGGCCACGACGATACATTTTCTTTAACTTCCGGCGATTTTAAGTCTATGATTGTCAATAATTAAGTTCATTCTATACGATTGCGGAATATTTATTTTTGCTATTAAAACTACGCGTACTTGACATACAAACTAATTTATTTCGTAATTCGTCGCGCACATTTGAGTATTGTAAGTTTTTGTACAATAACAATTATTCACACGTTGCATCTATTATACAACATAATTATTTTGATATTTTGTAAGAGTATGGCCACACTGGAGAAAATCGATGATCATGTTAAACAAAATGTTTCTTATTTATAGATACTCAATAGTTAATATTTGCTTTGAAATACTTCAGCGCGTAGTAAGCACCAAAGAAATGCCATCATTTTAATCTGTTAAAAAAAAACTAATTAGCCAACCTTCACAAATCTTTGACTAGGGCTAGGTCGTAGGTTTATATTTAAAGATGGATTTTGATATAATAGTCACGATAAACAGTTTGTGATAACGGTGGCGTTGATGACTTTTTGGCATTCAAAAAAGTAGTGATCTTTTATTTTATTATTTAATTGGTGAAACTGGGATTAATAAAGGATATTTTAAATTTACGATTCACTCCCAAATATTTTAATTTTGATTTTTAATGAATTTGAAATAATAACTCGAGGGGTTGTTATGTGCTGATAAGATAAAGCTGTGATCTTACCAGAAATCTCATCGTGTACTTCTTTGTCAGACTACTCGAGAGCTACTGAATGCTATCCCTAAACAGCATGGCGCTTATATACTGGCGTAGCATACGAAAGTCCACTATTATCATTGATAGTACCCGTTTCGCGTTGCCTTAAGAAAGTATAGAATTGCCGATTCCGCATTAAAAGGTTAACTAGTATCAATTTTTTTTATTGTGGGACTTAACGTGTAATTGTAATTTTGAGTACAATTATAACATGTTATAAGCATAGTTAATGAGGCTTTGCATAACTCATTAGTTTTATTGGTGATTGTATTCTGAACGCTAGTTTATGGTCACATATAGATTTCAAAATCGCGGGCCTTTACTTATATCAAACCTGGAACCACTGGGTCAATGTACCGATGCATGTACCTTAGCAGGTGACACAGCATTCATCAGCATTTTCGTTTAAAGGGTAAGCATTGTTGTGGCCTGTCTAAGTAGTCTAAACTCTATGTGATGTGACGGCGATCGGCTGGGCGGAGTCCGGAGCAGGAAGCTCTGGGCTCGAGGGAAAAAAAGTACGTGACATTTAAGGTGTCATATGGCGAAGGTAGGATCTACCTCATCCGTGCTCACACCGAAACTGGCTTATTTGGTTTGAAAAATGTTTGGTTAACACTTAAACAGCCCAATAGGATTTATTCTAAATATATATTACCATCTACTTGTAGTTTTATATTCAGGCAATATCTTGACTTGTCCTTGGTATCGTATTTCGAACCCGAAAATGTTTTTCATTTATTTCAAAAACATGTTTTATGTAAGTAAATTATATGAGTGGAATATTTTCAATCAAATTTCTTTTTGTTTTCAAAATTATCCTAGAAATAATCCATGAACGTCCACTTAATCAGACATATCTGTCGGTCGTCTAGTCAGGTCATATTTCGTGCATATCAGAGCGTGAACTCTCAGTGAGGGACTAGGACGAGTATCAAGTTTATTGATCTTATCACTGGCTAATAGTGGTTTTCTGCTAATAGATTAGCTTTTACGTCAATTTTGTTTGTGGCATATAATAAGTAATAACTATTAGAAAATTCCAAGTCATTGCCTGATAGAATATTGCCATTTAATTAATTATCATTAAATATGATAGTTTTAAATAAGTATAACAGACAGTTAATTAAAAATCTGTTTATACTATTTTTTATCTTGTTTGGCCGATATTGCCATAAAAGTTACGCTACGGTGTGACATGCAGCCTTACATATAGAATAACGAGATCAAGTGTAATTACCTATTACATATTTTATATAGGGCTCCGGTTTGTATGAAATAATTCTTAAATATGGAATTTCAAGGGCCATAATAAAGTATACTTTTATTTTACGATACTGCCTTTCTTTCTTTTTAATTAATAATTATATATCTCTTTGCCTAAACTAAACATTTATTCTCGTTAAGAAAATTACTAATCACTTTACATAGGTAGGATATAATATTTCTATATCAGTCTTGGCGGAGATTTTTTATAATTGTTAAGTGTTCTGAGACTGCAGTAGGCTTGCATTATTGGCATTTAAATCGTTGTCGGCCTTTGATAAGGACCGGTTGAAAATATCGCGGATAGTAACTGGATCAGAATTTTTTTCTTCTCTTTCGTGTAGATCTTTGCACGGATGTAATGTAAAGAAAGCCTTTCCAGTAGCTTCGTTAATAAAAAAAAATTTAATGTATTGAAAGTCTCCCAAAAATTTCTCTAACATTTTGATGTGAATTTCTCTTACATGAGTAAATGAATCTAAATGTTAAACTTAAAAATTAAATGAATTATGATCGAATTTCGACCACTAGGCGACCACAGCCAGTCTTAAAAATATGAAAAATCGGTTGACTATGCAATAGAGATGAAAATATAAAGCCGATCAGATCGAAGAATTTAAAACGATTCCTTTATGAATTACAAATGAATGTAAAACGAGACAACTTGGTAAAAAAATAATAGTTGTCGAAATATATTATGTATCCGATATGATTAAATTCATTGAAAACGACCACCAAATTATGCTCGTAATTGTTGTGTTCATACATTTAATTGATGAAACGGGTGTTACATTGAGGAAATTTGCACGCAATAAATATTGACCGAAATATTTCACCTCCAAATAGAATGTGGAATGCGCTTTTGAGTTTATATACAAAACTTGGAGCTTATCAAATAAGCCATCGTATTTCTTCTCTTTACATAAATAATTAAGAACATGCGTCATGCAGCCTACATTAAGCTTAGCCAATATGAGTGTAAAGACAAAAGGTTTTGCACCATTTGATGTTTTATTGCCAGCAATTTCCTTCGTGATAAAGAAAAATTGGAGGATCTTACTGTCTACACACTTTATTGTTCGTAGTCCAAAGTCTAAATCCAAAAAAAAGTAAAAGCTTGGTATTGTCACCGAGGTTATAGTTTTTTGCACGTAAGATCGATCTTTCATGACTTGTTCTGTCTGTTACAAGTGTTAGAATTTGAATAGATATTTGGGTTATTCGATCTGCTAACCTACTTAATTCTCCCTATGTTATACTCGGACCAAATAAACAAGTGAAGATAGAGCTTTGTCAAACAAAAAATGAGGCAACTCGCCTTACAAGGTAAAGCGTATTTTCGTCACATGTGTGTACGTGACTGTACTATTTGGTCTAAGATGTTGTACAGAAAAATGTTAAAATTAGTACTAGGGAAATTTCTCGGACATGACGCTTCCCACAATTCAACTCAGGCTTGGTCTCAGGCTTGGTCTCAGGTGGGATTTATTAGTTAAATAAGACTTTTATACATCTCAGATACAATGATAGATGTATAATCCTATTACTATTATGAATGTGAAAGTTTGTGAGGATGGATGTATGTTTGTTACTCTTTCACGCAACAACTACTGAACGGATTTTGATGTAGTGTGATATGGTAGTAGTTTAATCTCTGAATTAACACATTGGCCACTTTTATCCCGAAAAAGTACAGTGTTCCCTTGGGATACGGTAGTTACGCGGGCGGAGCCGCGGGCGAAGGCTAGTGCGTATATAATATTAAATCAAATATATTAGAGTGATTTTGTGAATTCCTAGCGATACCGCGCCCACCGGCCACCGGCCACTGGCCACCGGCTCGCAACCATCGGGCACAATTTCGTCAGCTTTCGTCGTGGCCGACCTCAACAGTGCCTTGTACGTTGTTGTACGCAGTTCCGTTCGCGGTCTATTATATATTTTTTAATTAGATGCCCTCGGACGTGATACGTATTATAGTGATGTGATGTTACTAAAGTGATATATCGATTTTATAAATTTTTATATTGTTCAAACGTTTCGTACGTAAACGTTGTAGAAGCTTTTTCTGCGTCAAAACAAAATCAAAATATATTTATATGTTAAGCATTATGTTAGGAATATTTGGTTTTTACAAATTAATTGTGCCCCTTTTTTATGAAAATTACGCAAACGGAGGAGTATGGAATTTGGAACCATTAAAGTTTATCTATATGAAGGAGGAGTGGACTGCACTAATATTTTTTATAGTAATGCCTAAAAAAGTCACAAACACTATATCAGATTAATTGGACTACCATATATTTGATACAATTTTGTCACACGTTGACGTTTGTCAATCTGTGTCTTATAAGTTTTGCATTCAATAGATAACTTACAATAGATAAAGTTCAAATATAAAAATTATATGTGTCGTAGGATAATTGGAAAACTAGTATCTTTGCCTAAAATTAATAGGATTATTGCAAAGAGCCGGATTATTTAATACTGACATAAAATTTCGCCATCTTCTTATAATTTTCAGGATCTTCGCAAAAACCCCGACTACTTAATAGCGAAAAATCTCTGACGCTTTATATGTCGTGCGTGCTAATTGGCTGTCTAAAGTCTATAGAACTATACCTTGCTGATTTTTTGTCCAATTTGAATAAAGGTGCTCTAAACGCACTCTTTGCAACAGCCAATCAGTATTGAAGTTTCCCATATTCCTAGTACAGTCGAGTTTTTTGCGAATATCCTGAAAACTGTTAGGAAGATGGGTTTTTTTTTTCTCAGATGCAAATCAATTATCCTAGGATTTTCACAAACATACTAATTTTCCAATTACCCTACGACATATGAATTATTGGAGAATTTCGACCACAGGGCGACGTACTTATTATAATAATGCCTAAATTTTTATAGAACTTATTTAATTGCGAACTACTGTTAACAATTATTACAATTTCTCTTCAGTTGAGCCTGCCGAGCTGAGTTTTAGATTGCATCTTGAGAGATATTGTTAATTGTAATCTTGATTTGAATTATTCGTGGCCCTGCTTTTTATAGAACTCCTCCACCTGAGTAGATTTATTTTTATCGACACCACGACAAATAATTGAGACATGACTATCGCCACTGCAGAGGTCTTAATATGTTTTATGTTATTATTGATCCGGTTACATTATATTAATAGTAATTAGTGACGTTTATAGGCACGCGTGACATATGTTTTTCACCGATATTAAGTACAGACATGTCATACGAGAGCCCTTTTTCCATGTAATGCAATAATTTTAATAGTTCCAAGTAACGATATATTATGATCTAAGTGATTGTTAAGATAATTGGAATATTTAACAATCTTTAGCCATGTAAGTGAAACGGAAATATATAAAGAAAAATAAGTATGCCAGTATTTATTACAATATCCATAATGAATAGAGTTATGGTTGCCATTTATTTAAGTTTTACAATCAGATAAAATATAATTTGAAATATTGTAGACATAGATGACACTGCCGCCTCTAAATCTAGTGTACATGTTAAGATAAGGGATACACTTGTGACTCCTCCGGTGTTGCAGACAGCTACTTGCTTACCAAAAAAGTCACAAATGGAAGATACAAATGAAATGAAAAGTAAATAACATTAACGCTTTTGGCACATTCAACACACGCCACACAAATCTGGGTGACCAGGACTCGGTTATGTGTAAGGCCGCGTGATGAGAATTCCTGTCTCACTCGTGGACATAATTTCCATTTCGTTAGTCACCCCGTGTTTACCTGATTGGAATTTGGATATTCACATACGTTATTTCTTTTCGCTAAGAACTATGGGTCATTTACTAAAGTAAAAGTTCTCTTTGCTTAGAAGGTAAATTAATCCTAACTTTTCTGATCGAACTGGTTCTTCATTAAATCTTTTTGAAATCTAATTCTTTTACAACAATAGTTTCCAGTGCGATTACAATACAAATTGTTCCTTATGTTGGTCTTTTAAATCGACCATATACAATATATATAGTACGAGAATAGTAGCAGACTTAACTTAGACAAGTTTAGTTAAATAGAGGAAAACTAAGCCTTCCAATCAGCCACCTGCCGGACTACGTCGCAGAACGTGCGCACGCGCATACTGGCTGCGAGTGGAATGCAAATTAAACAACTGTAGTTAAAAAAATCTTTATTTGATATTTATGAATTCAATATTATAAGTAATAGAAATGATAACAAGTATTAAAATAATTGACATTCATATATATCTCTTCATATCTTTTTCTATTAATATTATTAAATGAAGTAAGATCATTATTAAAAGGGCTATTAAAACATAATTTTAACAAGATATTCCTTAATATGTAGATATATATGGAACTTGATAATATTGTGGAAATTGCAATATCCAAGTTCTAGCGTATGCGTTAGGGTATAGCCAAGGTAAGACATTGTTTGAAATTAACGATAATTGTGGTTTAAATGTTTTAACATCTTTGGAAATAGTTGAATCCACACCCTCTACTAACACAGCTGGTGTTAAACTTTCACTTGATTCTTTGATTGCGTCTGATGAGGAGTCTTCTGAAAGCACAAATCATTATTTTCAACTAGGGTATTTAAAGCACTGCTACGTGCTGATATTATTTTAGCAAATTTATTTCTTTGGTTATATTCTAGATATAACACCAAACATATTTCAATAGACTGTAAAAGGATCAGTAAAATTTAAAACATCAATATCGCTGTTTGTCTGCGTGGTTCGTTTCTTGGTTGAATCAACAACGATGTAGTTATTATAAATTTCATTTACCTTGTTCATGACTAGCTTCATCCTCGAGTTCTGTTGCTTCTGTACCTTGATCTTCTTTTTCATCCCATTTTTTCTCGTCGGCCAACCAAAGTGATTCTTCTGCCAGTTCCTCGTCTGAGTCCTGAGGTTCCGAGTTGTCTGAAACATAATTCAAAGAATGTATCTGCTGAGAACTAGACGTAAGATATATGATATCCTAACAAAGTTCGAGCTTTACTTATAAGCTTTTCTTTTCATATTATATGATTGTGGAAATTTTATTTTACAGTTTAAACAACCGAAGCAAAATACTATAAGCTATATGCCTTATTTTACTTTGTGGTAAAATTAATTGACTTTGCCGTTAGTTTTGTTATATTCAAAATTAGTTATTTATTGTTTTCATTTTATTTACATTTGCTGGTTCTTATATATTTTATTTATATTTTCATTTTATTTATATTTTACCTACCAGTAGCTGCATTAGTACTGGCCGCTTCGCCATCCAGTTTTGCTAATGCTGTTTCGGCCTTTGCTTGCTCTTGCCATTTCTTTTCTTCAGCCGCCCAGCGCGTTTGTTCGGCTATTTCTTTAGATAAATCATTTGCCTCTGACACGCCTTCGTTAACATCATCTAAAATACAAATAATTTTTAATGCAAATAACTAACCTATACCCGGAAATACCTATTCATGAAATTTCAAGCCTAAATAATATATATATATATATATTAATACGGGGAACGAAAATTTCAAGTACGGTTTGCATACGGATGAGAGTGAAATTTGCAGGAGCAGGATCGTGTGCGAAAAGCTTAAATTTCTTGAAATAATGCTTAGAAATACATTAAATTAATGAAAATATCAGCAACACACATGGATTATCATGGATTTGGTTCACACGTAGTGTATACATAAGTGTCAATCCTTATGAGTTTTAACGTTCGGTTTCACCGTGAAAAACATGACTGAAATTTTATTTTATGTAATTTTAATGGAACTGGACTGATATTCTTTTAATTATTACATTAATTATAGTTATTATCGCTACCTCAGTTAACTCACACTACCTACCATCCAGCAGCCTGTCAATAATTTGTTTATATCTTTTCATGTGTTATCTGTAAATAGTACTTAGTAAATATCCAGGCGGATTTACCAGAAGTCTGAGTAGGCTGAAGCCTAGGGCGGCAAATTTAGGTGGTGGCAAATGTGGCCTAAACATTTTTTGTCTTACAGAAATATAAAAAACATTATTATTTGCATCCAAAAACTGAATAGTCTACAGGCGACAAATGTGTATATCCGGCACTGTACATAGCATAAACAATGTATAAGAGGCAAAAGAACCCTAAAAATTGAAACTAGAAAATTTAAATATGAATTAGGGTCGAATTTCGAGCACAGGGCGATATTAAGTGCAATCTAATTATTAGACTAGTTACTTTTAATGAAATTTATTTTGTCATCTATCATATGCCATAGTTTTGTCATATAGTTAAATAAATTAAATATAATATGTACCAGTAGTGGACTCTGAATCGTCCGTTGATCGAAGGAATCTTTGTGCTCTTATGATTTTATTAGTTTCCATTACTTGACCGTTTTTAGAAATCACACCAGATATGGCTTCAGCTGCATATTTTCGTGTTTTCTTCGGAAACTGCGAGGCAGCTGCTGTTAACGTGACTACAGCAAATATGATCTGTTGAAGATAGGTTTACATTTTAGTGATCTATATCTAGAATTGATATTCACTATAATTCCTTAGTAAATTTCTCATTGCGTTATGTAGTAAAATATGCCTTTGTCCAACTGATTATTTTGTGCTTTAAGTTACTAATTAGTAAATACCCATTTGTTACTTCTTTAAGGTTATCGTTAGATCTTTTTCTATATAAATAGAATATATCAAAGATTCTTTATATTTAATCTTACTTACTGAAATATGTTTTGTTTATTGCGCATTTGCGCCTGACATAGTAAACTTGTTTTGTTGCACCAATTAAATATGTATATGAACAAGGTAAATCAATAGTTTAATACGTACCAGAACTCTCATCTTAGTCGTGGGTGGCTACTGAATGACTATAACACTATTCTAGATTGTAGTTAAATAATGACCATAGCACATGTTTATATAAATAATTAAAATGTGATTCAACTGAGTAAAAAGCATGGATCAAGGGCCTTATCGCTTCTATTTCTCCAGGTGTATTGCTTACAATAACCAATAAGATGAACATTTATCTGTAACACGTGTTAACGTTATTCTATTTTAAAATCAGGACATGCTCCTTTATCTATACTCTTGAATATATGCAACTTTTACTATGGAATCAACTTTCCTACCTGAAAAAAAATGCTGTTTCCTACAAATGTGTTATCTATGCCATAGCACTTTTGTGACTTGACTGAAAAAACACTCTGTAGGTACGTAACGTAAAAAATTAAATAACAAAATATTCTGCACAAATATATTCTAATTTATTTTGCTTAATGTGAAAGCTTAGTGGATTTGGGTCAAAAGTTGACCTTGCAGGTTTTGGAAGGAAGTCACTGCGGCGTAACTGTTCCAAGAAGGCTGTGAATAAGCTACGGGAGTGATCAATGGCTGGTAACCAATTCCTAGGTTGGGAGCTGCGTATACAACATGGCTGAGTAGTTTTGGTTTGATCTCGCTCAGGTTCAAAGTTTTCAGCTCAGCAGCTTTGACTTCAGATGCTATCTCTGCAGCAGGTTCGATTTCCACTGAAGTTTCGACAACATTTTCGGATTTGATTTCGGATGGTTGCTCTGCGGATTTGACTTCAGCGGTCTGCTCGATTTTCTCCTCTGCTTTGGCTTCTTCTATTTTAGGTTCCGCTGGGTTAGGTACTTCTGCAGGTAAAGCGGCTTTTACTTCAGGTTCTGAAAGTTTAAATTACGTTACATTACTTTTAATGTTTACTGCATAGTAACTAATAATAACTATGCACGCTTCCATACCACATAAGTCTGGTCCCGTGGTAAGTTCACGAAGAACATGTGTTTACGGGTATCGGACAACGGAAATATATTTAAAAAAATTATACTATACATATATTTAAATTTTTTACTATATTATACACATATTTAATATACATCCATGACCCAGGAACAGAAAACTTTTTATTCCTTTGGCGGAATTCGAACACTCGACCTCCACAGAGGTCGTCAGAATATTTGTCGCATACATCATAATATATTGAACTTAATACGATTCCCTCGTTACTTTAGTTTTAAGGGTTCCGTAATAATCAAAGAACCCTAATAGTTTCGCTCTGTCTGCCCGTCTGTCTGTATGTCTATGTGTCTGTCCGCCCTTTTAGGTTATGTACATAATTATGAATATAAATGGATGAAATATATACCATATTTCATCCATTTATATAGTTATAGATTGTGTATAGATTTCGGTTTTGGCATCATAAAATAATAATTACTTACAGATTTTTTTTTTACAATTATGTAAAGAAAATACCTCCGCTAACGTCAAGGTTTGCGGCCGCGGCTTGCCGCTGAGCAATAGCCAGTTGCTCAGCGTTAAGGTTTTGCCATTTCTTTTCCTCGGCCTCCCACAAGGCTAACTCAGCTTTTTCCATGGCCAAGTTGTTTGCCTCAAGGACACCTTCGTTAACATTTTCAGCAGCAATTTCGGTTAATTCTCTGGCTTGGTCGACGACAGCTTGTGTTTGATCAAGAGATTTGACCTGCGTTAAGGAAGGTGTATTAATAAGTAGTGTTAGATAAATTATAATATGTTATCTGGGGCCATGCTATAATATATGGCCGCCAAGACGATTATGATGATATTAAATTTCGTTATTTTTTTATTATTAAGTGGATTTGCTGAAGATTTTATTGAATAAACATAAAAGTTATAAACAAACCTGAGCGTCAATAACAGCCGCTTCCACATCGCCTGGCGGGATTGTAGGCGCAACGACGAAGGTTGGCACAACGCCTATGATGGGCGTTTGCGGCGCGGGCGCAGCAGCGGCTAATGCAACGAGCGCAGATATGATCTGGTGTTAAAAGAATTAGACTGATAAAGGATTAACATTTTATAGGTTTCAAATCTTTTATTACAAAAAAATAAAAAAATTAAAATAGCAACATCAATATTGTTATTGAATGCTATTGTATTGCAAGCAGGCACTTCAATATAGTTATATGTTTATTTTTAATACTTGTATCTTTTATTTATTACAGTGAAATAACATTGAAATGTATGTAATTTTATGCCGCCTTGCTGACACCAAGATATTACAATTGTTAATGTTTCTAATCGATACTAATTATGGATACGTAGGCGAAGGCATGATGCTAGAAGATAGCTTTATACGTGGGTCATCGTAATTGCCCATAATTAGGTCATCAAAAATTACTATCAATATTTTTACGAATTTATGGTAGAGCTAGCTTACAGGATATAGTTGTCTATGTCCTTAGAGGGTTCCTTGGAAATGATGATTAATGATTAACTATTATAATTGACTGATTATTATTATACAGATAAGATGATTTGAAAGGAAATAATTAAATCATTCAAATTAATACGAAAAGCAAAAATGTCAAGTACAGATTGACAAAAGTTGTGTGTAACGGACGAGTGTGAAATTTGGCACAGTTAAGATTTATGTGGAGGAAGGTGTGCCGAAAGCTTATAAAAAATAAATGAACTATTCTACTATATATAATGGTATAGTAGTGATTTTCCATGTGCACTACCACCAAACGCTCACAATCATTTGTCTCAATTCAAAGAAACCTATTCCGGCATTCAAACTACAATGAGCCCTTGCGGAGTGTCTGACATATAAAACATCATGTTGCGGATTATATTGTACTAAACAAAGGCTAAATCGTAGTCACCTCTCCAAGCGCACGTACTATCTACGAGAATACTATAATAGTATTACGAGAATTGTGCAACCGGAGAAGAATGAAGTTTTGTCGGTAAATTAAATTTTATGTGGAGGAAGATGTGCAAATAGCTAATATTTTTTCAAATAATGCTTAGAAATACATAAAAAGAACAACAAAACACCCGCCCTCAGAGTTTTACCGCACGCTATCCTGCCTTTGATAGATACTTGATAGATACCATAGATAAGATTTTATAACATGTTAACGTTTGTTAATCGGTAACAACATTATAATTTTTTTTCCTATCTTAGAGGCAAAATAACCCTTATAAAGTTTAATCGTAAAAATTACATGAATTATGGGCGAATTTCGACTAAAGGGCGACCTCTACTGTTGATTACTTTTCAATTAAGTTAAACTGGGTATTGAGTTTAAAACAAATTAAGTGAACAAAGAACGCGGAAGGAACATTTAAAATGGAACACGTAAAAACGATATCTGTATCCAAATACGAAAAACGTCTCGATGTACACCACAATCACTTGAACAAAGCAACTCAACTAACCAGAACTCTCATCTTGGTGTGTGGATGGCTACTGATTAGTTACATCTGGCTTCAGACCGTTTTTATATTGCAGTATCATATGACTCGAAAACTGGATGTCTCGGATGAAAAATGTAAAAAAGAAAAGTCAAGCGCCTGAAGGTGTAAGCGTCAGGAAACCCATTTTGACGCGAATTGTGACCATCGCACTAGTTTATTGGAATTTGGTGCACTATTTGGGCGCCATACATGACTCGCAACACTGGTTCTCGTGGAATGCTGATTAAATGTGTCTTGTTTTATTCTATCTCGTCACATGTTATTAATAGTCTATGTCAGGGATTCCCAAAGGGGGTTCCGCGAAATCTAGGGGCTCCGTAGAATAGATTGCATGTATATATTAGATAAATATTATGTCATATTTTGAAAACAACATACCATAGAAAACATGAATTAACTTCTTCTTCTTTTATTTCTGGCAATCGCGGTTGCAAAGGTTTTGCACCATTCTGCCAGTGTCGAGAATTTATAGTTTTTTTTTCGATTTTATTTATTTACAATAAACGAATTATAAAAAAAAAACACAATATCGAGGATCGAGATTTCTCTACTGTTAGATTTATTATGCTGGGACTATATCATCCGGAATCCGCCTGGCCCTGGAAAATTCAGAGCACTGAAAATCTCTCTGCGCTATTACAATAGAGTTGAAAATGGAGGTTACGAGTGTCGAGCTGTCATAATATATGACATTGACATTTGTCTCGACACTTATGTGTTCGATTTTCATCTCTATTGTATTAGTGCAGAGTTCTGTTTTCAATGCTCAGAATTTTCAAATCATAATATAGTTCCAGCCTTATACGAAAATTCTGTTTCACTTGACACAATGAAAATTGACACTGGCAATGGTTTAATACCTTTGGCCTTTAATATTAAAAAAAAGAGTTTTGAAAGTTGAAACACGTTCGTCTGTGCGATGACGTCACGTTTTGTTACGCCAGTAAATATGCGTTTTTGAAATTTATGCGGGATTATCAAATAAGCCACATTTTGATGATTAAATTTCACTATTCATTCACGATAAATTTAAAAAATAATTGTAAAGGTATGTTTTTTAGTAATAAATATTACAAATAAAAATATTTTATCCATTTTGTTGTCACATGCATATTCTCTATTGTTGCTTCCACCATTGCTGGAACAGCTTTGTGAACGCAAATTAATTATTAGCGAATCTATAGACCGGGGGCATACAGACTGCTTTCTCACGAAACAAACTGTTGTAAGCCGTTTTATAGGAGCAAAATCGCTGCTCAAAGTTGTAGAGTTTGTGAAGTTAGTCCTCTAGAGTTAGGGCGTGTAGAGTCAGAACTCAGAAGCTTGGTCTTACATTAGATCTGATAACTTTTTGACAGTGCGAGTCATATGGCATCTTAGCAATATTTTAACATGAATATGTTTTTGGTGGGATAGTTTATTTATTTAGCGGCCGAATACTGAAACGATTGTTAAATTAAGTGACGCTTAAGACACACGCTGTCCTTGTCATTTCGGCTAGCTGAGACTGCGACAACCTGTGAATAGGAGGGATCTTAATTTTAATTAGTGTTTCAGTATTCAGGCGAACGTTCACCGGATTGTGCCAATAGTCCTAGTATAATATGCTACTTTGATCGGACCCACTGCCACTGCTGTCCAGGTCTTTTAGCTATAATTGATATCTTTAAGATGCCATTTTCATATTATCTCTAGGGTGTATTTATAAAATCAATTTGAACAACTTCATCTGATGCAACGACTTCGTCGAATTACACTATTGTAATGTATACGATAAAGGTAAGGAACAAACAGATAGACAGACTTTCATATAATATATTATTTATTAACGTTACTTTGCAGTGTTAGTCTGGATTTCTATTAACATATAAAACACATCAAGTACGACAACTCCCTCCATTGCTTCTCCATTCTCTTTATTTACATTTACGTACATTTTAATAAGTTATGTATCTTTTTATATACCTATCTAATATCTATCTAAAATGCCTGTTTCACATCGCCTAATAAGTGTCGGATAGCTCATTCAGAAGTTTTGTCTTTGTTTTGAATTTGTTGAAGATTTGTTCTGTCAAATGTACGTCATAGCCTATCTATAGTTTTGAAATCATTCAAGTTGGTATTTTGTTAATCAAGGGGCAAGAGTAGGTTTGCCAAGCTTAGGATAGATTATTATTATCGAATATACTTACTAGCAATTTCAGGAAGTAGCAAATGTTTTCATTTTAGAGGTCACCTAAAATGTATTATTGATTTTTCATGAAATTGAAGGTACACATGAAACCTCTAATCGTCAGTTCCATATAAGCTAATGAAGATTTAGGTTAGGTTCTAATAATAAAATAGCATTAACAGCTATAATATAATTTAACGAATGTATAATATGCACATTAAAAAACCTAGTACAAATATTTTCTTCAAGGAAACCATCTTATATCCTCAGTTAACTTGACATTGAACCAATTTAAGTAGGGAAAAAGAATTGGCTATTAATAGTTAATGCTGAATTAAATTTTGCTTCAGGTAAGTTTATTTAGAGATAGCTAGGGTGACAGTTATTTTAGGTTGGATTGGAATTCCTGGGCAGTCAGTAATAAAAATTGTCACCAGCCCAAAAGTTTTCAAAATAAATAAATTAAAAATAATAAACCTAAAAGATAATTTATTTAATATTCAACAGGTAAATATAAAATATACAAAATAATAAATATTAAATATTATTTTCTTTGTAAATCTACCTGTAGGTCTACCTGGTTTACAATAATTTACAAACAAAGATAATCTATACTAATATAATAAAGAGGAAAGGTTTGTTTGTTTGTATGTTTGTTTGCATTGAATTGACTCCGAAACTACTGGACCGATTTTGATGAAATTTCGCACATATAATAGACCACGGGGAAGGAAATAGGCCACTTTTCATCGCGGCAAAATGTACAGTTCCCCGAGATATCCGTATGCGTGCACAAAGTCGCGGGCAACATCTAGTATTTGATAAAGTTCACGTAAATGTGGGAATGATTTAGTAGATAAATAGTTAGTTAAACTTTGCCGTAATCTCAAAGAGGAACTAATCTATTTTTTACTTAATAAGTATAATTTTGTTCTATAATTTGATACGAAATAATTTTTGATTGGTTAAAATTAAATAAAGTAAAAAAGACCAAAGGCAAATAAACATAATCAGTGTTTATAATTGAAATACACTTGATTACGAACTTGGCAAAATATCCCGCTGGATAGCTTGTAGAAGATATTACACGATATAAAGAAGCTTGTAAGTTGTAAAAGATATGAAATAGTATTAGAGCTATTTTGCTAAAACATGGCCACCCGAGTAAATTACCGACTCGCGTTATACTCGTATGAAGCAATTGTTAAATGTCAACATTACGAGCGAGGATTTATTTTGATTTTATGTGCGTATCAAATGTCAGGCGATTGCGCGTACGCAGATCTCGCATCTGTTTGTCTGGATGCTCACTGTTCGGCTTAAATCTTGAAATATATATTATATTATTCTAATAGTACCTACACAATCGTATTATAACAAATTTTTTGTTACACTTGAAGAAATAACAACGTTAACGAAAAACTTAAAATGTTCTTTAAAATAATTCTTTTCACAAGCGTACCACCTGTAGTGAGTGTAGACTGGTCTTAATTCCGTCAGTAACTAGCTTTTTTCCGTGGCTCCGCCCGCGAAAACACAGTATCCCACGGGAACATTGTACTTATCTTCTTCTTTTTATATATAAAAATGGATTGCTATTCCAATGTCTCGCTAAAAATCGAGAACGGCTGAATCGATTTAGCTATTTTTGGTCTTGAAATAATTGTGGAAGTTCCCGGGAAGATTTTATTGGTGATAAATATTAGGTAAATTGTGGGGAAATACTAAAGAACGACTATTGAATTTTCCCATACAAACTTTTCTCTGTGTTCAATTTGCGTTCAGCTTACCTCTTTGGTTCATGTCACCTTAACGTTTGTAGATGTTGGTGTCGGTTGAAGGTATTATTATTTACTCCAGTTCATAATAAGGACAGAACAACGTGTGTCGGGACAGAAAGGTAAGTTCAGAATAAAAAGGAAAGTATTATGTTTTAACCAAGAGCTTAAACTACTACTATACAAAACTTCATAAAAATCCGTTCAGTAGTTTTTGCGTAAAAACCCATCTATCCATCCATCCTCACAAACATTCCTATTTATATATAATATAATAGTAGTAGAATTTACACGCAGGGAAATCCGCACGCCGCAGCTAGTATCGCGGCCGTAAGCAGACGCTTTAATGAGAGTCCAGCGCATATTTTATCCTATTCGGCAAGGATAGTGGTCTTTTATAAATATATGTTGCTCTCCTTTGTTCTGGCTTTGTTCGCACGGGTCCGCACGATATACGCGCATGGTATGTATGCTTTGTTAAATCTAATAGCTAATAGCTATTTAAATGTAAAGTTTTTAAACGCTTAATTGGGGTAAAGTGTGAAAGACACATAATGTTCAATGTGTCTTTCAAATTCTACTTTTAAAACTTTAACCGGCCAAGTGCGAGTCGGACTCGTGCTCGAAGAGTTCCGTACAAAACGGCAAAAAAATGCCGTTCCCATATCCCAAAAAATCCCATACAACAAACGGCACGTTTGTTGTATGGGAATGCCCCTTAAATATTTATTTTATTCTGTTTTTAGTATTTGTTGTTATAGCGGCAACAGAAATACATCGTCTGTGAAAATTTCAACTGTCTAGCTATTACGGTTAAGGAGATACAGACATGGTGATGGAGATGGTGACAGACAGACATGGAGTGCGGTGCGGAGCCCTAAAAATGGATTGCAATTCCAATGTCTCGCTAAAAGTCGTGACCGGCTGGACCGAATTGGTTAATTTTGGTTTTCAAATAATTGTGGAACTTCAGAGAAGGGTTAAACGGTGAGAAATATTGGAAAAATTACAGTGAAAATACTTTTGATTTGATTTTGACGTTTGATTTGCACCTTCAATTTTTTTTTACTGTGTCCAATTTGTCTCTTGACTATCAAATATTTATGGGTGCATTCAGCTTACCTGTTTGGTTTATAAAAAAATATAATAAACAGCAGGTCCCAGTAGGATGGTAGGTGTAGGGTATTTTTACCATCCATCGTGCCATCAGTTCATAGTTAAGACAGAACAACGTGTGTTGGGACAGCTAGTAAATAATTTCCTTCGAAATACTATCTACCGGAGCTCCGGTAAATACTATCTACCGGAGCTCCGGAGCTCCGTAGACTTCTATGAGCTCCGGCGATAAGTTTTTACTTTGCATTATTAATAATAAATAATAATACTTAGGCACTTTGGTTAGGTCGCTACATCATTGTCGAAAATAGAGAGTTTACTTCAAATAAATCTTATACTTTAAACGAAATAATCTGGTATATGTATACTAGCTTTTGACCACGGCTTCGCCCGCGAATATACAGTGTCCCATGGGAAGATTGTACTTTTTTGGGATAGAACGTACTTTTTTGGAGCCTAAATAAACTACTTACAACCATACCAAATTTCATCGTAATCCGTTCAGTAGTTTTTGCGTGAAAAAGTAACAAACATCAAACTATCCATCTATCCTCACAAACTTTCACATTTATAATAGTAGATCCTCCTACTAATATGAAACATGTATCTTTTTGTGTAGAGAATAAAGTTCAATTTGATCTTTAAAATGTAGCGCCGCGTGAACTGACTGTCCCTGCATTTTAAATCTGTACAATCTTGGAAAATATTCATTTAAATTACATGCTGTAAAAGGCCATATTGATCTATATTAAATGCACAATATATTCAAGGTACTTTATTGGATAAGGATGAATGCTGTACCTATTGCTTAAAATCGCTTAGTAAATAAGCCATTATTTCTCGTGAAAAGTAAAGGATAAAAAATGGTGATTGTGGGTTATTCCTCAGAGATAGACATATACCATCGCGGACTTTATTGTAGACCTTTTTGAGGTGTACAATACTGTAGTACATTATTTTGATCTGTCTCGTAGGGTTAAGCCAGCGTTTGCAATTTAAGCGCAAAAAATGTGTTTATTTAGGACATTAGAAACGTCTAAAATTATCAGTGTTTCTCTACTATATTGATTGTGCATGTTATGTACATAATATAAACCTTCCTCTTGAATCACTCTATCCATTAAAAAACCCGCATCAAAATCCGTTGCGTAGTTTTAAAGATCTAAGCATACATAGGGACAGACAGAAAAAGCGATTTCTTTTATACTATGCAATGTAGTAATAATACCTATAATCGTAATATTGGTAACGGTTGCAAGTATTACATGAAATTTTGTATGTAGGGAGTTTTGGGGGAGAAAAATCTGTTTATCTAGGTTTTATCTCTGTGAAATTGCGCATTTTTAGGTTTTAAGTTTTTTTTTTCGTCGCGCAACAATATATCAATAATTTCGACAATATAATGTCAGTCCGATTGGCAGTTTGCTTAATTTTTGCGGTGTTCGGAAATTTGGAATGTTATGGGTTCGAACCCCGGTAAAACATTTTTGTGATTTTTTTATGTGTAACATTTTTCCTCTCGCTTTCCTGCAATTTGTGGAAGTGATTTCGTGAAATGTGGGTGAAGTGTGTAACAGGAAGGTGCGGAAGCGCGCGCTATTTGATTTGACGAATGAGCGCGCGGTGATAGAGTTGTCCGTTAGATTCAAATAAAATATTTCAGTATTTAGCATTATTTTTTAATTTTGACGTTGATTTATGTCACTGCTTAATGGAAAGGTTTTCGTATTTTTTTATCATATAAGAAAATCGACTAAGCATTGTGTTTTTTTTAATATTTTCATAAAATGTTACACATCATAATATGCGACTACTGTAAGAATAGCTTTTTTTTTAATTTACTGGAGCTCCGAGCAAATCTCGGTTACCCAGGTTCTTAATATTATATTTGATATAAACTTACCTGCTATATAAATCGTTTGCTTAACATATCCAAAACAATGATTTACTTTCAAGACATTGTTATGGCCGTCTTTGGCGTACGTGTTATTTCTGCCTACTATACCTATTATTACCGGATCCCCTCGAGCAAGTAACATGTATTTGACATGTCGGTTGCTCGAGCCATCCGCAGGTTGCATCAGTGTACTTATGGTCTATTACACGCATATTGCAGCAATGGGACGACAGACTTACAAAGCTAAATAACGTCTAGGCGTCGCGTCAGTCCACACCGAGACGCGACGTGTCGCGCACTTTTAAGATAGCGATTCAATTTTCAAATTTTATGTTGTACACAAAAAGATACCTAGTTTTTAGCTAGCTGTACCGTGCTGTGCAGCGCGGCGCTGCTCTTGCAATCTTTTTGCGTAGTGAATAAAGTTCAATTCTAAATCGATATCTTATAAAATGCGCGCCGTGTCGGGTCGGGTCTCGGTGTGAACTGAACCTTAAACGAGTTTAGCTATAGTGTTATTAAATGCAAATAAAAGCGTATTTTTAATTTTTATTATCCGTTGAGACAGCCTAACTTCTATCTAGATACTACAGTCGTGTATCATCAACATTAAACGTTTAGAATTTAATCTTAGTTTATTCTGTCTAATTTTTTTTTAAATTAATTCATTCATGACAATGGATACAAAGTCCTTTAGTCGTATACATTTTGTATTCTGTCATATAGGAGGGGATTGCCATACATTTTTGTAAATAAAATAAAGATTACAAAAAAATAATAACACTAACAAATTTACGAAACTGTAGCTTGCGGACATTACCAGACACGACTGTTTAATTTAACAAATAAATATTTTTATTTCATTTAATTATCCCAAGAATGCTAACATTTCTGTGATGTTTGATTTTTGCTATTCGTTTTGTTTTTTGCCAATCTTCCTTGTGCCGATTCCCTCCTGAGTAAAATTAATCTATTTTAAAACTTATTTACTGTTTTGTATTAATGTAATGTTTTAATAATAATATTTGAGATAAAATACCGTACATATTTGTAACAAGCCACAATTACTGGTGCAGTTGCGTGATATCGTCATTACTTTTAACGCAGCTGATGCCGTCGGTATGCGGAAGACTTGAGGCGTTTACTTTCGTTCGATCTTGAACCCGGTTGGCGGCCACTGACCGCTGTATTGTTTCACGACGAGGAAACTCATCTATTCTCGCAAGTTCAAACCTGCTAATATAATATGTATGCGGGTCACCGTTAACCTACACTGCCTTTTTTTTTTGCTTGGCAACCAAAGGGTTTTTTTTTTGGTAAAGGCCAAAGGGTAAAGTAGAATTGTAGTAAAGAATTATTGATTGTTATAGTAAATAATGGATGTTGGTACTATAATTAGTAAAAGTGCGATTCTTACTACTTAAGTGATAAATGAAATTCTTAATACTTTAGACTGATTATATTCGGGTTTTACAAACATTAAAATAACACTATATTATAAAAAAGGTAAATTAAAATATGAGTGTCCACGAGTAGGGTTGTTGTAGTTCGCGTCGGTCGCCGCGAACGTTCTCGTGCGTGTGAGTGGGACGAAAGAGCGCCGTCGCGTCGTTAGCGCTCGTATAGGATCTCGCATATGTTCGGCGCTAACGCGCGAACACCCTGCACACGTAAAGATCAGAATGCGTTCCAAACCGGACTGCGGATTGAACTGTCTGTCGTGCTAATTACGAATAAAAATGCGTTTGCACTGCCGGCGTCTTACATAATACGTCGTAGCGCGCGGTTTAAACTGTGGAAAATGCGCTGTCATCGGTATGCCAGATCGGACTGTCGGCCCCGCGCATTTACACATTCGGGTTGGAACGGCGCTTGCTATAATTCCGCCGGTCGGAACAATGCAACAGGCTTAGTACCATGTTGCATTGACCTACGGTTGTGACAAGTGACACTTATTGATTAGCCAGTAGGCGAGTACCATCCTTTTCCATTCCCACATTCGCGAAAACTGACTTTGATTGATCGCTTCGCGTAATTTCATGTAATCAAGAGCGATCTACGTTAGTGTTCGAATTTGAACCCTAAGTTATTGGTTGTTAAGTTGATTTTTGACTAGTAATTTTTTGATTTTAAAGGTTAATTTTGTTTTATAAAAGATACGTTGGACTCTTACGATATTGTAGACTTTCTATAATAATCTGTATTATACTAGCTGTATCTTAACGATGAAATTGCTATGTAATCAATACAGGCTTCCAATTAAAGATTTAATTACCCACATGAATGTAAAAACAAATTTAACCCCCGACGCAAAAAGGGGTATATATCTGTCTGTCTGACTGTGGATCTGTCAGTGGCATCGTAGCTCCCAAACGGATGAACCGATATATATATAGTGTTTTTGTTCGATGATGACGATCATCAACTCGCTCACTGTAAGGGAGTTTTCACACGACACCGCGGCGGCAGCGTTCTTCGCCGCCGCGATGTCGCAGGAGCTGCGGCATTTCACCGCAGAGCCAGCGACACAAACACAAGATCTGTACTACAAGACTGGTCTTTCACGAACCAGTGAGATTAATAGGTCCATATCTATGTTCTTAGTAAATTCAGATATATCCATTCTGCAAAATACCCTTTGACACGGTGCCGCGGCGACGTCTTTCCTCTCCGTGTGTAAACGACCAACTAAACTCGTACAAATTGAGAGAACTACGGCACCGCTAGCCGCTACCGCCGCGGCACAGACTCGCCGCCGCCGCCGCGGCGCCATGTGTAAGGTTCCATATCAATCCTAGGGTGATTAACGCAGCGGCGCCGCGGCGGCGACGGTGTCGCTGCCGCCGCGGTGTCATGTGAAAACTGCCTAAGACAATTCGGGGGTTACTTAAAATGTTTAATTGTGTCTTATCATATTGTGCTGTACCTACATCAAAATAATCGGCAGTCATACGACAGTCGACAAAAGTTAATGCCCGTGACCTAAAATCATCATAGATACGTGGAACGTACATTTTTCTGGAATGAGCACTAATCTATCACTGAGCCTATTAAATATTTAGTATTTTACATTCTTCAATCTCGCTGCGTCACATCAGTGCGCTAAAGCTTTATTTATGTAGGAACTATAACAATATAGTCTAGCAGGTTTTCATTTCTGTTTCGATGTGATTCAAATACTATATAATTGTTGTTGAAAACAGTGTTTTTAGTTTGGCAACACTGTTAAAAATTGTATGTGTTTAGGCGAACACTAGACCGGACAGGTAGGATACCTGGTAACCCTGATTACATCCTCAGCAACTGTTGTGCAACACACCACTTATTTCCAAGGCTCCATGCATCCTTCTATTGCGATACAATGTATCATTGAGGAAATTCATTGAGTACTGTAATTATATTTTTTTTGGGTGTTTCGGTTACGTTATTGTTTTTAAAAAACCCTATAGTTCAGACCATTGTTTTGATTGTATTTGCTGTTTTAGGGTTTCCTAAAAGCAGTTGGATAAGTAGTAAGTTGAGTAAATGTGCTCCTTTTAAAATAGGTTTTGTCTTACAAACTACAGCGAAATTTCTATTAATTTATTCTTACGTGTATGGATGATTATGAATTTAGTAGTTTTAACTTCATCACTTAGGACCTACTTATGATTACGGACAGACGAACCTTCCCGTTTTATATCAGCAAGCCCTGCCGTCCGCTCGATCTGTTTTGAATTAGGTACAGAATCGTTCTTTGTTTGAAAATCCATATAAGACCTTGATATTGATCCGCTTTATATACTGACCGCTGACGATTGACCAGTGGCCGCACTGTCACCGTCGTCGTAAAAAACCGTGCGTAAATGGCTCTCTGTAATATTTCCGCGCGGCAAACTGTTCCTAATTCCTATTAATATTGTAAGTTTTTGTTGCTCTATTTTTAATTCCACAAGCCATTCGTTATACTCATTCAAGGTTTATTGGCTTCCGCTTATATCATTCGTTTTAATTTATCTTCTATTGCTTGTACTAATTAAATGCGTTAGGTTTCTGGCTTTATATAATTATTCAAATCGTATAATTAGTTTTTTGTTTGCATTAATGATTCTCAAATATTGCAAAATAACAGAAACACCTAATAAATAGGATTTAATGAACACCTAATAAATAGATTTAGTAATTATGAATATATTTGATATTTGATTCGCTATGTCGCAATAAGTTGCGCTGTTGAAATGTCGAGCCGTGCCCGACATTAGGATTGTTTGCATAGAGGCTAATAAAGATCAGGGTAAGCGCACTGGTTTAGCCATAGAAATTCTATGATCTATTACCTACAGCTTTTTCAATTTGTTTACATTCGTATCTGTTTCTAGATAGGTACGCCTCCTGGTGATGAAATTAAAAACGGGATATAAGTTACCATTTATTCACACATCCTCGCCTTTACATCTGTACATTTTTTTACAATTAAAAAATATTACATTCCGAACAATTGAGTATTTTTTGGCTAAGTTTATTATCACAGTTTACCATCCGTGCGCGAGGCCGTGTCCGGCGAGGAGTCCGCCGTGCGCGGCGTACGCGACCGGGGCGTGGATAAGGGGCGCGGGGTGGGTCTGGGACAGGGAGGAGGTGGCGACGGAGTGGGAGCCGGCGTGGCCCAGGCCGGCGTAGCCGAGACCGTGGCCGGCGTGGCCCAGGCCGGCGTAGCCGAGACCGTGGCCGGCGTGGCCCAGGCCGGCGTAGCCGAGACCGTGGCCGGCGATGATGGGAGCGGGGGCGGCGAGGACTGGGGCGTGCGCGGCGTAGGCCAGGCCGTGTCCGTGGCCGGCCAGCTGGCGGGCTACCACGGGGGCGACTCCGGCGGCGGCACCGTCGACCTGAGCTTGGGCGGTCTGGGCGGCGTCAACCGCTTGCCAGGCGTGGTCCTCGGCGGCATTGATAGCCTGGCCCTGGATTTCGCTGGCCTGGTCGTGGAGTTCGCGGACGGCGTCGACGGAGGCGCGGGCGTGGTCGGAGGCATCGACGTGAGCGTCGATGGCGGCACCATGGAGATCACCTGGAGGGATGGTGGGGACGGCTGGGGCGTGGGCGACGGCCAGAGGGGCGGCGTGGGCGACGGCGAGACCACCGTGGGCTAGGCCCAGGGGGGCGGCGAGCCCAAGCCCGTGACTGTAGTGGCCGGCCAGCAGGGCACCCGAGGGTGCGGCTGCGGCGCAGGCGAGGACGGCGGCGGCAACAATCTGCGAAAATAAATCCCCATTATCGATAATCCGTTTTGGCGGGTCAACACGGCACTAGTCAGGGCACAGCACTGTTTACGCTACACAATTCAAACGTCGAACTAACCAGAAATCTCATCGTGCACTTCTGTCGTAGACTGCTCGAGGGCTACTGATTGCTCTCATTACGTTCCCAGCGGTTTTTATACGTTCAGCGCGTGGTGTGAAACGGAACGCGCTTAAAAAAGTAAGTGGTCGAGCTCAAGGGCGGGAAGGGTGCAGGAAGCACTGCGATTTGGATAGACGCGAGTACGAAATTTGGATTTTTGGAATGTGGCAGTCGGGTCAATGTAATTTTTTCTTTTAACGACTTTATAATTCGATTTTAATTTGCACAGTTAAGTATTAGGTAGACTGTTAAATGATAAAGTATTAATTAATTATTTAAAAGTATCTATTAAGTAATAAACACTTGAGAATTGTTCGAAAAATGCTGGTTTAAGTTTATAGTGCATTTATTATTCATTTTTTGTTACTAAAAATATATTTCTGTCAATTAACTCGAAATATTTTAACAAAAATAGGATTTGCTGCATTACATTCATTTTAAGTAGTCTTATTTACAAGTACACGATTGTTTTCTATTCAGTGTTGCTCTGTGATTTTGATTGTAACGTTGATAAAGTGATCATTATTAATTTTAAGTTAGTAATAATTCGATATTGTGTTTGATTTAATAATTACTAATAGGTACGAATTACATCCTGAATTGAAGGCTGCTGGCGAACAGTGTTAGCAGCTGGTTTGTTGGACTCGATATTCTCTATATTTTGTTAAATTAATATAAATCAGGCCACAGATTGAGTTATGTGCAGACAGAATAATAATTATTTCGGTATTGTTTGGAAGTACTGAGCGTCTATGGTGGCAATTAATGACACGTCTTTTCTGTTATATTATATGTGTATATGTAACCTATATTATGTTGTACATAGTTATTAGATTTTTGCGCTCTGTTAATGCGTATCAATTATGATTTAGAAATTTGTAATTGGCCATTTTGGAAAAGTGAACCAAATATAAGCAGCAATCTAAATAACCTTCTAAAATTTCACTTTCACTGCAATCGTTAATATTAATTTTGCATATATTTCATAAAAATAAAATGTAACCACTTTAATTTTCAATTACCTAGACATGTTTCTAGCGGTATTACACGATTAGGATTTTTGCATAAAAAGGCAAATATATTTGCAGAGTATTTAAAATATAGAGTACCTAAGAGATCGAGCATTGCTGGGAGTTTTAGTAGAACGATTGACGACGAAAAAATAACAACCTAACCACAGGTATAGGTGACCCTCCGCCTAACGCAAACTATTTAAAGATTTTTTTTTTTTCCCCCAAGTATGACAATTTTTTTCTGCATAAGTGTCTTTACAGCAGCAGTAGATCATAAGCCCAGAAGGTCCATAATTGATTTCAATAAAGCTTATTATTATAGTAGAACTACGGAATGACAAAAAATTTAATTTGTTGAATTTCATTTTTTGAGATTGCAACGACAATCTTTAAATACAAAGATGCCCCACAAACGATCGAAGTGCTTCATTATTACGTTTAAAATGCGAGTTGCGATTAATTGGTTATAGTGCATACTGTGAACCTTGTGACCACCATAATCTCAACTTGCATTTTAAGCACAATTGAAATTATGACACACTTCATGATTTGTATTTAATGATCGTTGTCGATACCATACTATTTCCTATTCTTATATATAATAGTTGGACGAGCCCGATTTCAATAAATCGGGCTCGTCCAACTATTAACTACCTTTTTTTGTTGCAATGCACCACCAATATTATACATACTTTTATGAGTAAAGCGTCTATTGTCATTAATACTTAGTACTTACCCAACCATTTATCATACAGCTATTAGTGTGTGAGCTTTCTAGCTCTAAGGGTTAGGCCTGTGCGTTGATATATCAATCAATCAGCTTTGCCTTTTATATATAGATAGACAAAGTGATACAAAACAACAAACACATCTTCATCACATTATGTGATAGACAGCTACAAACATATATTATGATACAGTACAATCAGTCACTGAGAACAAAGGGAAAAGATACATTACATAACTTATTGTGTATTCTTGGACACATTTGTTAAAAACCAATGAAAGGCATTATATTTTCTTATACATGTTTATTATCATCATTCGCTTGTTGAATAATAATGTAGCTATACACTATACTTCACAGATTTTCGCAGACACCTAAAACAAATTACGCTATTGCTTGTGATACTTTCTGTGTGGGAATTACAACCCCAAACATACAGAATGTATCAGATATTATTATTTATCTAATAAGAAAATTCCTAATTAGCATATTGTAAATCTCAAGAACTGCATTTACAAATTACAATTGACGTTTGACGCGATTAGCGGAAGACTTGTGACAAGTGACAATCTCAATAACATATTTTGAAAGTTTGGCAGAGGTGTGCGTTCAAAAATGTTAGTAACTAAACTTTGTAGAAGGCACCCGCGGGATTGTCTTTTGCGCGCACGAAGTCGCGGGCAACATCTAGCTATTAATATTCACTCTAATGTGAATATAACAATACTAGAGGACCATAATAATCTTTATTACTCTTTTGCCTAAGAGGCATCTAAGGATGAATTTTTTTTTAATGATGTGACTTGTGATATTGTACCTATCAATCGCACGGTAGTGTGTGTTAATAATAATCTGAGGTGAGGTAGTGACTAGTGTGTGTTGTTGTAGTAGTGCAGTAGTAGTATTAAAAACATTAGCTTTCTGCACACCTTCCTCCACATGAATTTTAATTTACCGACCTAATTTCATACTTTGGCCGATAATTGGTTGGACAATTCTCGTAAAACTGTACTGAAAGATTTTGCTACACGTATTTATATAATAAATGTGATGTAGATCATATCATAAATATAGCCTAAGCGGAAAAAACATTTATATTTCAAGGATCGCATTAGATAAATTTGCATTAAGATTTTAGCGTCTTAATTAATTTTGTGCTAAATATCAGAAGATAAATAGGTCACAGTGACAAAGTACGTAACAACAACATTGAGTATTTAAAAGCTTTGAAAAATCGTTATTTATTTTGTATAATATTCCAACGTTATAATATAAAAATTAAAACCAACTTCCAAAGTAACTATGGACAAAAAAGTATGAAACAAAACTTATTTTCTATATAAATTTATTATCTATAATATTACTATTAACACATTTTAAGAAAGTTATAAATACAAAAAAGCCTCCGCTATTCTCACTCCCTCGGTAAAACAAACTCAAGCGTTATTCATGCGAGTTTTCTGAGAGGCCGTGGTATTTCCCCAAATAAGCATTACCGATCTGCGGACCTACTAAACAATCACCAGTGATGATAATGATTACAAATTATTATTATGTATTGTTATAGTCGGCGGCAAAAATGTAGCAGTAAGCATTAAATATACTATAGGTAGTGATGATGATGATCACGAATTTAATTTTGGCAATAGCTAAATTCCAAAGACATTGATATCGGCGATGAGTAGCACAAAACTCTGATGAGTAGTTAGTACCTATGTCACCATAATAATAATAGGTCTACCTATGAAATTGCCGTTCTGCAGTACTGGCCATTTTAAATCAAAATAATTTTTGTTTGGATAAGAATTCTAATTTCAAATTAATTTTAGTTTAGAAACATGGAATTCTTCTTCCAAAAGTGTCATTTGTTTATTGATTAGTGTTACATTTTCATCGCATTCCAATCTTTTTCTTCATCATGGATACGTTAAAAATTCGAGTAATTATGGAATATGAGTACCGTCGTGGCAGCAACGCGACACAAGCGGCACGCAACATGAACGAAGTTTACGGAGCTAACACTACAAACCAACGCACCACCTGTTATTGGTTTGCTCACTTCCGTTCTGGAAATTTCGACCTGAAAAATGAACCTCGCGGTCGTCCGAAGACTTTGGTCAACAATGACGAATTAAAGGCGATTGTGGAAGCTGATGATACACAATCTATGGCTGAATTAGCAGCAGGTTTCGACGTTAGCGTCAAAACAATATTGGTCCATTTGCGTCAAATTGGCAAGGTAAAAAAGCTTGACAAATGGGTGCCCCACGAACTCAATGATCGCCAGCGCGAAGTACGCGTCGAGACGTGCCTTGCACTGCTCAACAGACACACAAATGAAGGAATTTTGAACCGCATTGTTACCTGCGATGAAAAATAGATTCTGTTTGATAACCGCAAGCACAATGCAACAATGCCCTAATCGAAAACTTACCCCTAGAAAAGTGATGGTCACTGTTTGGTGATCTAGCGCCGGTGTGATTCATCACAGCTTCTTACCAAACGGGGTGAGCATTACTGCAGATGTGTACTGTGAAGAACTGAATACAATGATGGAGAAGCTGGCACATCTCCAACCAGCATTGGTCAATCGCTCGTCTCCGTTGCTCCTGTATGACAACGCGCGACCTCATACTGCACAGCAGACGGTCTCCAAGTTGCAAGAACTGGGGTTGGAAGCTCTCCGTCATCCGCCCTACTCACCAGACCTTGCGCCTACAGACTACTACTTTTTCCAGAATTTGGATAACTTCTTGGCGGGAAAAAAATTCAATACCCGAGAGGCAGTACAAAATGCCTTTGAAGAATTTTTTGCCTCCCGTCCAGCTGATTTCTTTTAGAAGGGCATCAATAAACTGCCACTGCGTTGGCAAAGATGCATTGATTGCATGGGTGATTACTTCGATTAATACAAATAAAAAATACATGAATAAAATTCGTTTAAATTTTTTCATACAAAACGGCAATTTCATAGGTAAAGACCTAATATGTTGGTGTTTCGTGTGAAGATGGTGGTGATGATGATGATTACTGTAAGTGGTATGATGGAATATGCTTGCAGTTCTTTATAACGCCGGAATCCCCAAACATGTATCGATAAGGAGTCAGGAGTTCTGTTCAGTACTTTTGGATACAGGGTATACCTTGGTGCAAAATATTACTTTTTGGTAGCATATGCTTGGGTTACTTCAGAAAAAGTCGAAATCACTATATGTGTCTGTTAATTATAGGGATATAAATGTATACAATAAAAATGACACAGGGGGACATGAAAGTATTATTTATACTCGCAGGGGGGCGCCGTAAAAAAAAGGTTGGGAAACCCTGCATTAGATCATGCAGAACCTTAACCACTTGCCTCTACTGCCCCAAATGAAAAGCACAATCGTAAGAACAATTTGTGCTCCTTTGCTCCCATTCATTTAATGAAGGGCGTCACAGACAGCGAAGTTACTATAATATTTTATCTTAAGATGCCTGGATATGTTTCATATTACAGTACGTTATAATATAACTATATTATAGTATCTACGCCGTCTGTGATAGCTTATGCAAACAGTATAGGAAGCGATATTTTAGGTATAGTATCTACGCCGTGTGTGATAGCTTAAGCAAACAGTATAGGAAGCGATATTTTAGGTATAGTATCTACGCCGTCTGTGATATCTTATGCAAACAGTATAGGAAGCGATATTTTAGGTATAGTATCTACGCCGTGTGTGATAGCTTAAGCAAACAGTATAGGCAGCGATATTTTTGATATAGTATCTACGCCGTCTGTGATAGCTTATGCAAACAGTATAGGAAGCGATATTTTAGGTATAGTATCTACGCCGTCTGTGATAGCTTATGCAAACAGTATAGGAAGCGATATTTTTGGTATAGTATCTACGCCGTCTGTGATAGCTTATGCAAACAGTATAGGCAGCGATATTTTTGGTATAGTATCTACGCCGTGTGTGATAGCTTAAGCAAACAGTATAGGAAGCGATATTTTAGGTATAGTATCTACGCCGTCTGTGATATCTTATGCAAACAGTATAGGAAGCGATATTTTAGGTATAGTATCTACGCCGTGTGTGATAGCTTAAGCAAACAGTATAGGCAGCGATATTTTTGATATAGTATCTACGCCGTCTGTGATAGCTTATGCAAACAGTATAGGAAGCGATATTTTAGGTATAGTATCTACGCCGTCTGTGATAGCTTATGCAAACAGTATAGGAAGCGATATTTTTGGTATAGTATCTACGCCGTCTGTGATAGCTTATGCAAACAGTATAGGCAGCGATATTTTTGGTATAGTATCTACGCCGTCTGTGATAGCTTATGCAAACAGTATAGGAAGCGATATTTTAGGTATAGTATCTACGCCGTCTGTGATAGCTTATGCAAACAGTATAGGAAGCGATATTTTTGGTATAGTATCTACGCCGTCTGTGATAGCTTATGCAAACAGTATAGGAAGCGATATTTTAGGTATAGTATCTACGCCGTCTGTGATAGCTTATGCAAACAGTATAGGAAGCGATATTTTTGGTATAGTATCTACGCCGTCTGTGATAGCTTATGCAAACAGTATAGGAAGCGATATTTTAGGTATAGTATCTACGCCGTCTGTGATAGCTTATGCAAACAGTATAGGAAGCGATATTTTTGGTATAGTATCTACGCCGTCTGTGATAGCTTATGCAAACAGTATAGGCAGCGATATTTTTGGTATAGTATCTACGCCGTCTGTGATAGCTTATGCAAACAGTATAGGAAGCGATATTTTTGGTATAGTATCTACGCCGTCTGTGATAGCTTATGCAAACAGTATAGGAAGCGATATTTTAGGTATAGTATCTACGCCGTGTGTGATAGCTTAAGCAAACAGTATAGGAAGCGATATTTTTGGTATAGTATCTACGCCGTCTGTGATAGCTTAAGCAAACAGTATAGGAAGCGATATTTTAGGTATAGTATCTACGCCGTCTGCGACGCCCATGAAGGAAATTAAACTTTTGTCTACAAAGCTTACTTACGCTTTAAGATGATAAACACAACGTGTGCCGTTATCTGTGTCCATAATGTCGTGTACGTAATACGTGTGTGTCGTGTGTGAATAACTCAGAATCAGGTTCTTGTTCGGCACAAAATACGACCGTGATCTTATAGCCTGTTACAGCTGCGGGCCACACACTACACGCTACACGGCTTTCCGGTGTGATAACAGATACTTAAGTATCATGTGATTAGATGTAGATTGTAGATACATATATTTACATATCTATATAGTTATGGACAAGTATATGCGAATAGGGAGAGAGAAGAGAATATTGTAATATTTTCTTAGAATAATAATATCTATGAACGCTTCACACCACGTCAATCTGGCCCCGTGCTAAGTATCCGAAGAACTTGTGTTACAGATACCAGAAAACGGGAAGTATATTTATTACTTTTATACTTTACATATATTTAGGATTTTTATTATATGATACACATATAAACACATCCATTACCCAGTAACACAGAAAATATTTTATGTTCCTTCGGCGGGATTCGAACTTGCGACCCTTCCTTGAGCACCAACGCGCTGAACCACTGAGCCACAGATGTCGTCAAATACCGTAGAATACCGTAGCCTTGATTTTACACTTGGCTTTAGCCTACTTGAACCTGAGGCCTATAAAATATTGTGTTTATATTATATATTATTTGGGCTGGTACCGACTTCAAAATGATGAAGATTGAGTAGATAAATATTTAAAATTTTAGCCTAATTCAAAAGGGGAATTATTTAGAAAATTAGAATTATTTCATACTTTTTTGTGCATTTTTACTTTGGAAGTCGATTTTCATTTTTTGTTTTAAAATATTTAGATAGCGCTTCAAAATTTAACTTTATATATTACATATAATATACGTTTATTTATTTAAGCAATAGTTCGAATTGCGAGCTTGCAATAAAACGTGTATTTTATGTGTAATAATTTAAATAAAATTTAATTTTGAAGCGCTATCTTAAAAAGTGCTACAAAAGTAGAGAATAAATGGCAGTCGTGCGAGGTCGTGCTTGATCGTCGATGAAAGAAATGTTGTCTAATGTCTACTGTCAACGACGAAGTTCGATCTTGCTGACTGACAAGAAGAACTATTTTGCTACGATCGGTACTAATGTTTCTACGATCTGTCATTTTGTGTATTCTTGCGTAGAATATACGCATTTCTATGGTGGTCATGCTGGCCGGCTTCGCGCAGTCTACGCATCCGAAATCATATTCGTATCCAATCATTGGACAATGTCCTTATACAAGTGTGAATCCATTCATAACGGATTATATAAATGGCCCAATTCATTAACATTGTAAATGCACCGGCACGGATGAGCTACCTCGATTGTGTTATCTAATCGCTTGTTATAATAATTGATAACTTGATTCTTTCTAGCACAACAATAAACGGGCATATTTCTATTGAAATGAAAATGTTTGAACTTAACAAGTTCAACTTCAAACCCCGGCACCGGCTCCCAAAAATTATCCCCACATTATATATAAGTGTGGGGAGCCGACCGTAAAGTATCAAATTATAATTATTTTATGATACAATTTTGTATGCGGGGAGTTTTGGGGGAGGATAATCGGTCTAGCTAGGTTTTATACCTGGAAAACTGCGCATTTCAACGTTATATATGTTTTTTCTTACGTCGTGTTACGTTACGTTAGGTTTTTGTACGATATATTGTTATATATTGATAATTTCGACTCTATAATGTCAGTCCAATTGTCAGTTTGGTTAATTTTTGCGTTGTTCGGAAATTCGGGATGTGGTGGGTTCTAACCGTGGTGAAATATTTTCGTAATTCTTTTTTTTTATATATATTTAGTAGTTACCCAGGTACTACAATATATACATGTAAAATTTTTCGTTTATTTATTCATAATTACGGATAGACGGACAGAGCGAAACTATAAAGGTTCATTGTAGTTACTACGGAATACTGATAAGTACAAATGTAGTAGTAGTACAAATGTAGTAGTAAGTAATGTTTTAATAAAGTAATGTTTAAATTAACTTCTCTGTAGTCTTATCTTAATGTTACCGAAAGAGGTGTGTTATTGTTTGTGTGATGTGTCCCATTACTGTATCCAATTTTATTCAACTTTAACGTCGTAAAAGTGCATTTTTGACAGACAGCTTTAGTGGCAAAAAGAAAATGAATCACCATGACGACACCCACCCCTGGTGGTACTCGTAATGTCAGAAGTAAATATATAACGGTTACGGCTGAAATAAATACGAGTCAGTTTTTACACGTACAAAATATTTAGCGGATCTGATTAAAAGAATTAGTCTACAATCGTGTTGTGTGGTTATTTTTACTCGACTACGTTAAGCCAAAATAAGGGTAATGATTTTGGTCAGTCTATGTATGTATGTTCCACCGTAGCGCCTAAAATACTGATCCGATTTTAATAAATGAGGTGTCAATACATTCGTAATAATAGCCCGGGCAACATAGGCTATAATATAATTACGTAGTCGTCGTAGTCGGGTTATAGTTATTAACTTTCCATTAATATAGTTTATTTATTAGCTAATCAGTCGGTCACATATTATTGTGAACAGTTTAAAGAGGAGGCTCAGTTTCCTCGACTATTCGTATTCTGTCATAATTTCATGTACATATGTATATTTCTCAAATTAATTACATTAAAAATTGGCAAAGAATTCAATCCTAAATTGTTAAACAATACTATATCAATTGAATCGGTATTCGCTGTTCGAATGTAAAATATTTACAGGACATTATAATGGTGTAATTTCTATAAATTCTTCAAAAGGTTGTGTGCCTTTGAACACAACCTTAAACTACTCTTCTGTTAATCCAAAGAATATAATATGTATAAATTCGGCAAAAATTTTTACTATTTCTCTAATCAATCTTCTTAATTTTGAAGTCGGTACCAGCAAATTTGAATGTGAGTTCTATAAAATATTGTAGAATATTGTTTGGGCTGGTACCGACTTGAAAATAATTAAGAAGATTGAATAGAGAAATAGTTAAAATTTTAGCCGAATTTAAAAGGGGAATTATTTAGAAAATAAGTTTTATTTCATACTTTTTTGTGCATTTTTACTTTGGATGTCGGTTTTAATTTTTTGTTTAAAAATAATATTTTTTCTCTTTTTAGTTAAATTTATTATCTATATTATTATGAACACATTTTAAGAAAGTTATAAATACAAAAAAGCCTCCACTGTTCTCACTCTCTCGGCAAAACAAACATGCCAGTTTTCTAAGAGGCCGTGGTATTTCCCCTAATAAGCATTACCGATCTGCGGACCTACTAAACAATGACCAGTGATGATAATGATTAGATACTATTATTATCTATTGTTATAGTCGGCGGCAAAAATGTAGCAGCAAGCATTAAATATACTATAGTGATGATGATTATCAAGACTATAATTTTGCCGATAGCAAAATTTCAAAGACATTGATATCGGTGGACTAAACTCTGATGAGTAGTTACTACCTATGTCATCATAATAATATGTTAGTGTTTCGTGTGAAGATGGTGGTGATGATGATGATTATTGTAAGTGGTATGATGGCATATGCTTGCAGTTCTTTAAACAACGCCGAAATCCCCAAACATGTATCTATAAGGAGTCAGGAGTTCTGTTCAGTACTTTTAGATCCAGGGTATACCTTTGAACAAAATCTTACTTTTTGGTAGCATATGCTTGGACTAATTCAGAAAAAGTCAAAATAACTCCATCAATCCATATGTGTCCTTATACATTTCGAGGAGTTCCCTCGATTCCTCATGGATCGCATCATATGGTCACCACTTTGATGTCAAAAGGACGAATTTGGGATTTATACCCTGGACATCAAAAAAAAGAATTTTGAAAGACAGGAGGCGGTTGTTTACAGACGGTAAACAACCGCCTCCTTTTTTGGCAGTCGGTTAATTACTAAATCATCGCTGTTTCACACGAAACAAATGAAACACCGAAGCATAGCACCTAACCTACTATTTAACAAGCTTTTATAAGTTTTAATATAAATTTTGGCTGGTAGCTGGCTTTACTAGTTCGATTTTAATGGCTAGGTTATCGAAACTAGCTCGAGGATTCGAGCGCTAGATACTATAGATAAAAATTATATGTACTAAATTCTAATTAGTAAAGTGAAACATAAATGCGGCTATTCATACAATATGTAGGCGCGTGTTTAACGGGTAACGCGGGGTAACGTATTCCTATCAGCAGATCTAAAATGGTCATATTAAGTGAACCGTACTATAAAACGTCATCTATTGAAATTCAAAAGATGATTTTTCATGGTACGAGCCACATGGACACATTAAGATTATTTTAGACGTGCTGTTACTCCTAAAGAAGTGGAAAAACGTCAAAATATATGCTAGACTAAATTCTCGATCATGTTGGGCACCACAGGTGATTCTTTAATTCAGATCGAAATAGCCATACGTGCAGTAAAATGGCCAAAGTGTGGCGAAAGAAAGAGCACTAGAGCCTGGGCATCAGAAACAAACCATGAACCGGAAAAACTGTTTACCAAGTTGTTTGGTGACGATATACGTTACTTGCTGTCTATTTAGAACTTGTAGATAAAACGTAGGCCTCCTACACCGTTGCCGGGGAAAGACGAGGCCCCACCACAACATACCGGTGTACCTGACCAGTGGTCAGGTAATGAATGCTCACAGGTAAAAATAAGAAATTTGATTAAAAAGTAGTTTTATACTATAATAAAACTCCTTTTTTTATATCAACCACTTGATATTGTGTCATCAGAATAGACTAATTATTATATTATAGACGAGGCATGTTAAGGCAAAAAATATCTCCAGTTAAATATACTTTTGAAAGTTTTGGGGCTATTTGAAGTATGGTATTTTCCAAGATCGCGTAACTTTTTCTTGTATGAAGTATTCTGTCACGTCATAGCCTATCATGAGTTTTGAAATCTTTGGTCATTAGGATATAAATGTGGTTCTTTTGAAGCAAATTAATATTAGCAGTATTTTAAGCAAAAGTTTTTATATGAAGTAAACCAGGAAAAGAGTAGACGGATTGCCTGATGGTAAGCGATTACCGCCGCCCACGGGCTCGCAACACCAGAGGAGTTACACTTGTAAGTCCGCGCGGTGTCGCATTCACACACGCGTCAATCTCGCATGAGCAAGTGAGACACCGCGTGGACCGAAACAGGATTATGATCACAAATAATTACGAGAATTAGACTTCTGATGTGGCGTTCCGTTCCTGTTTCCTTAAAATCCCTTGGACATCACATTTTACCACGCCAATGTAAAAAAGATAATTTTTAAAAAGTGTTATCCCATTACTATTATATATGTAAAAATTTTGAGGATGGATGGATGGATGTTTCTTACTCTTTCACGCAAAAACTACTAAACGGATTTTAATGAAATTTGGTATGGTAGTAGTATAAACTCTGGATTTTAATACATTGGCCACTTTTTATCCGGAAAATACAGTTTTCAGCTTGCTTATAGCTAAAATAATTAGGTTTTAAACTTTCATCCCCGATTTTATCCACCTAGGGGCTGAATTTTAGAAAACGCTGAAATACATAACTCATTATTATTTTTTCCGTATTCAATTCATACGAAATATAATGCTAATATGACCATGGAATAAAAAGTTTCATACTAACTTTTATCACCAATTTTACCCCCTTGGGGGTTGAATTTTGAAAAATCCGTCCTTAGTGGATGCCTACGTCATATGAGAAATACGTGTGCAAAATTTCAAATTTCTCGCCTTATGGGTTTTGGGTTATGCATTGATATATCAGTCAATCAGCTTTGCCTTTTATATTATTTAATAATTTAGGTATATAACCTAGATTAACCAGTAGGTATATGATTTGAAAGTTCTAACCTTTTATAGGTCAATCAGTAACAGTTGACACAAGGCTGCAAGCGTTGAATAATTGTGTCATTGCAAAAGGATAATATAACGCCGGAGCGACGCGGAACCGACCCGGTGTACGTTACCTCACCTAACCTGATACCTAATACCTATAGGATATCTAGATTAGTATCGAAACTCGCTCGCCAATAAACCTAAATGTGTGTGGGTAATTATATATAGTACGTACTGCTGAAATTGGAACGTATTGGATTTTTGACTTTGTGTCAAGGCGGTTAGGTTTGGTTTGCAATATAAGAACATGATGTTTAGTTCTAAACCTATCGAGTCGTGCTCGTGACGTCGGTATGTTTGTTTGTAATGAGAATGCTCACATGAAGCGGTGAGCATGAATTCTGCTAAGGATACAGGTATTTCACATATGCATCAGTTACAAGGGTTCGTACACCACGATTCCTATCGGCTTACCTTTTGAAAAGTGTAAGTTTTTCATGTAAAAATATTTTTAAAAATTAGTTTCAATCTCACATCTCTACATCTCACTAGTTATTACGCGACAACTCATCATTTTTTTATCTATACGAATATAACAACGAGGAAAGATTTCTTTGTTTGTATGTGTGTGTGTGTTTGTATTGAATAGGCTCCGAAACTACTGGACTGATTTTGATAAAATTTGGCACATATATAGAGTAGACCACGGGGAAGGTCATACTCAAACACAACTACAAAATTTCCTTTTGCGCGCACGAAGTCGCGGGCAACATCTAGTCATAAATAAATATAAATAACTCTAGGTATTCGCTTTGATTCTTTTGTTAATTTTCGGAATAAATAATTAAGTATGAATAGCAAATCATAAAGAATTCTACGTTGCAAAAGGCATTGTTCCTTGACCCTTGCGTGTGGCGTCAGCGAAATGTCTACCTCAGATCTAGTTCAGTGATTGACGGCGATGATAAACGTGGTCGTGAATCGTGATTGGCGTTTGTCGATAACAATGACCAGGGAATAGATTAAAGTTAGTCAACTAATTGATTATGAAATTTCATTCTTTAATCTTTAATTAAGATTCTTCAGACTGTGTACAGTGTGAGAAAGAATAATTTATACAAATGTTGTTCATCTGTTAAAATGTAATTCTATATTCAAACAACCAAAAGTAGCATACGTGGCATTCAAAACTTACATTTAAAAAAAACAACTTTAATAAACACACATAATATACAATAAACATACATAATATACAATAAACATGTAATAAACATCACGTCAGTCTAATATTATTTAAGCAGTTTCACTTGGACGCAGCGTCGCGTTCCTATAACTCTATTCCTATCGGCTTTACTTATCACTTACCTTTTAAAGACCCTCATCAAAATCCCTACCTATTATACAGGCTTGGGCTTCCCTATGAAGAAGTAAAAGCATTCGAGATTATAATACACATGAATTGTGAACCATTTTTTACCTTTGAAAGATGTGTTACACAGGTTAATGACGAAGTGATGAAACTGTTTTTTTTTTTCAATTTTAAAACGGTTGCAAATGTTTGATGACATTTTTTATTTTGAATTTGATATTGATAGTCCTCGTCAAAACTCCTGTAGTCTGTCAAGCTGGCGCAGGCGTAGTCAGTTTGAGCACTGCCTAATTAGCTTTATTTGAAGAAAGAAATTAGCTTGCGTGATTATTGAAATTAGATTTTAGGCATGATATATTTATTTTTAGCACAGTATCAAGTTTCAATAGGCGTCATAATCAACACTCTCATTGCTATAAACACTCAGTTATTTCAATTAAAAACAACAATAAGTTCATAGCAATAAAATGTTTAATAAAAATGCGTTTTTTTATTTCACGTCATTAACATACACATTTTAAACATTGAAGACCTTGTGAACGACCTCTGCAATTAGGTTTGTTTTGTAATGAAGTAATTATGAAAACCAAGTATGTTATTACAAGCTGTATGAAACAGTTACGCGAGCCGCGCGCCCGTTGATGTCTTTTGTACTAGAGCGCTGTTGACCCGTATCCAACTGTATTTAATTTCAATGCTGAATGTAATTTTTATTATTGAACTAGGAATAGTTTAATAAAAGATTGCGAAGTGAAATAATAATTCATTTTAAATAATAATGTAGATTAGTGTTTTTTTAAAAGATACATAATTGCTAGAAAATGTCCACTATGTTAGTTTAGTTAGGAGAAAGGACACTGGCGAATCCTGCCCGATTTTCCATCAAGAGCAAACAAGTTACGAACATGTTATGTTGGGAATAAAAAGTTATGAATCTCCGAATATCATAGAATTCATGTGCAAAATACGTTCTCAACTGTGGTCATCTTATCTGTATAGTCTATGGTTAACATGCTGTAAATTGTCAATTTGAGGCGTAAAAGCTCCATCTAGTGGCCCAATAGATATATTTATTTTTTATTGGAGTTTAAAGTTATTTTCTTTTTCTATAGTTCAACAGTTTAGTACTAGTTTTATAAAAAAAAAAGTTACTTGAGATGTGAAATAGATCCCTCTATTCTATACTATTTATATTTAAATAAAAAAAAAAATTATGTTTTTGGTTTTCGTAACGTGAAAGCAACATCTATCATTTATCTGTTAGTATAGTGCATTTCCAAACAAACTAGTTATTAATTTCATTACGTAATTGACATCAGAACTAATAGATGTCGCTTTTCCGCATACCACCACTAAGTTATATTTAATCAATTATCCTTTATCCCCCAAAGTTGATGATCCCCCATAATGTTGCTTTTTTTGTTCATATGTTCATAAAGTACAACTTACAAGATATTTTTTGTGGCCACGATTTTAATTACCAGGCAGTAAATGTATGGCGACTTGCCGATCTCCTTTATTGACATTTTTTGGGTTCTGTATCTAAAGTGTAAAAACGGGACCCTATCACTAAGACTCCACTGTCCGTCCGTTCGTCCGTCTGTCTGTCACCAGGCTGTGTATCTCATGAACCGTGATAGCTAGACAGTTGAAATTTTAACAGATGATTTATTTCTGTTGCCGCTATTACAAATAATACTGAATACAATAAAATTAATTAGAATAAAATTAATATTTAAACACTTTTGTTGTATGGGAGCCTCCCATACAACAAAAGTGATTTTTTTGTCGATTTCTACATTCCCTTCGTGCGCGAGCCCGACTTGCACTTGCCCGTTTTTTTTAATCACATGCGCCTCCAAATTTAATTTTTAACCGATTTTGTTTGGCTTTTATTTTTCCCGACTCTAGAAAAGTGGATTACTCAGAAATATTTGCTTTGTCCAAATTTTGTGTAGGCATACAACTATTTCGTAAACTTCCCATAGAGAAAAACTTGCATCTATACATGCAATAAAATCTAACAGAGCCACCGTGTATAATGGGTAATTGCGAACCCTTTCGTGTGCGGCGGCGCGACGGCGCGGCGGCCTCCGGCGGCTGACCTTTGCGGGCTTATTACTGGCACACCGTGAGCCGTGGTGCCAGTGCTGGCGGGTAACATGAGTACTTAGTACAGCAGTAGCGTGAGATTCCTATAACTCCATTCCTATCGGCTTCACTTACCACTCACCTTTTGAAGACCCTCATCCAAATCCATACCTATTATACAGGCTAGGGCTTCCCTATGAAGGAGAACTAGCCACTGGTATACAGGGAGTATTTTTATTCGAATTAAATATTTATAAGAATAATAATAGCTCCCCACACCGATTTTGGTGACGGTGGCCGGTTTCATTGAAACCAGGCCAGTTACGCTGGAGTTATTTTACAGTGCCCAAGTGTGTGCGCAATACACAAAAGAACTCTCCACCTTTACTCTCGAAGCCTAGTCGGACGGATAACCGACACCACTGGCGAGAGATCAGGCGCAGGTCCGACTTTATACATGCCCATTCGACGCATGGATTCCCCACGACCTGCTAGTCGAGAGCCGAGCTCTAAACCACTGGATCACGGAGGCTATTTGATCTAACATTTAAGCAATGACAGTATGCATAACTAAAAATTTTATTTACAGAAATATCACATCTCTATGTACACTCTCGCACTGGTGTACTTCGTGCCGGATTTGAAGGTCACGCGCCCGCCGCAGCCGCAGTATGCCACGCGGTTGTTACTTTTGTGTAGATTACTGTGGATCTATAGTAGGTTACTTTTTACGACATAATGGCGGGCTATTCCTGGATAAACCAATAAGTTTTCTGAGCTATATTTATTTCGACGTTCAAGGAATAAACATGAGGTACTACGGAAACCCATGCACATGCTAAAAAGTCCAATAATAGTCTGAAAACCAGCAATTGCATAGTCTTTAAATTGAAAATAGAATACTTATATATGCTTACGGGAGACGTTACTTTATGTACCTACATTTTGTATACCCTACGTTAAAAATGTGCGGAACATACGCTCAATGGCGGCCACACCTTGATCCACTAACGCGTTCGCAGGACCGACGCGGCCGCGGCGTAACGATTCAGGTAATGTGAATAAGAGACGACAATGATTGGTCGAAAATAACAAATATTAATATTATATATAAAATAAAATATTGCTTTTATATCTGTAGCTTCTTTTCTTGTAACCACATACCCCACCGGGAGTTTTTAGCTCTTATGTGTTTGTTTTGTTTCATAGCAATAATCTATACTAATATTATAATGAAGAGGAAAGATTTGTTTGCTTGTTTGTTGGCATTGAGTAGACTCCAAAACTACTGGTTAGGTTTTCGATGAAATTTGGCACAGATATAGAAAAGACCACGGGAAAGACATATGCTGCTTATTATAATATTTGTACAGTTTCCGCGGTATTTCCTTTTGCGTGCACGAAGTCGAGGGCAACATCTAGTAATTCATAGACCTGATGTGAAACCTTTAACCTAATCCGGCAGGAAGGTACGAGTCCCGTGCGATATCATTTGCATTCTATGCGAATTTACAACCAGCCAGGTAAATGAAGGTTCGTGCTACGTGACATTTAAGAGGTTATTCCTGTGTATTTAGCCGCTTTGAAAGCCAACATGAGCTTAATGTTTTTGACTTCGTTTTGTATAATATGACAACTGACAAGTAGTTTATCACCCCCACACATCGCGGTACTACACGTGTTGCGACAGGACGTGAGAAGTGTTGTACGTGTGGATTTTTGTAACAGTGACATGGTTTCGTTACTAAGTGCCGATTGTCCGTTCATGATGTTACAATTTAGGGTCAGCTCACACCGTGACGCGGCGCGACATTTTTGAGATGGTGAATCAAGTGCGCTGCGCAGCGTGGTGCAGCTTGAAATTCTAACTCTTTCAATGAAACGTGTATCTTCTTGTGTAGTGAATAAAGTTAAAATTTATATCGCTACCTTAAAAATGCTGCGCCGCGTCGCGTCTATGTGTGAACTGAAGCTTGCAAGACATGATGACATGATCATTCACATGACTCTGTCGACAAAGATTTAATTGCTAGATGTGCCAACGTTGTATAATCGAAAAAAAACCTCTTTATATGACATCGCGAATCTCTATTCTAAGCGAATCAAATTCTATTAATTTTCGACTGGCGCTATCCATTGGTAGATTCTTATATCCATTGGTAGATTCTTTAAACCGTGTTTCGGTATACGAATTACATACTTATATCTCGATTTAGGACGTCAGAGATGCATTTAAGGCTGGGGCTATATTGTCCGGAATCTGTAAGGCTGGGGAAAATTAAGAGCACTGAAAATATAACTTCGCTAATACAATAAAGCTGAAAATCGAAGACACTCATGTGTTAAATTTTCAACTATTGTTTTGATATTTCCAGAGTTCTATTTTCAATGCTCTGAATTTTCTCCGGACTTCCGTATTTCGGACAATATAGTCCCAGGCCCCAACCCTTAACATGTGGCACTATGGTAAGGGTCAATCTATCGATGTTGATATTCTTTATACTAGATGCTCCCTTTGTTAGGGTTCCGTGTTCACATAAGGGCTGTGTTACGTAACATGTTTTGGTTGTTATTTTACTGACTGACGTTATAAATCTGACTATTCAGTTATACATAATAATACATACACATATCAAAGAATTCATCCTTACATAGGCCAAATAATAATTAACACAATAATTTGCCTAACATAATTTAAGAACTCTTACTTACTACTTTAAACTCATGTAAATTTGTAATACGTGTCAAAATTTTGTTATTTACTTTTGTATTAAGCGTGAGCACTAAAACATACATTTAAATACCATAAGTGGAACTAGTTGCTAATTGATCCAGTAAACTTTAACTGAATGCTAGTTGTAATGCCAGTAGCTAGTGGTATGTAATTGCTCTTCTCTATCAGCGATCTGATACGCAAAGTTATCGCTTAGAATTTATATCTAAATGATTAATATTTTGTGTAAGAATAGTCTTTTTTTAACAGAAAAAAAAAATGTAAATCGATGAAATGGAAATGGACAGGACACATGAATAACGGAATGGTACCCAAGAGAAGGTAAGAGAAATAAAGATCGACAAATAAAACGGTGGGAAGATGATTTTAAAAGAGTAGCCGGACCAGAATGGATTCGAATTGCAAGAGACAGAGAAAAATGGAAGTGCTTGGAGGAGGCCTTTGTCGCAGGACAAGCTGTTGTTCAAACTCATTAGCTATAAATTATATTAGTAATATGTAAAATGTAGACAGCAATAAAGGCTTACTTTATTTTTGAGGACGGAAAAGTAATTCTGAATAATGTAAAAGTTATGTATGGGAATTCCCACATCCTTGGTGTAGCTAATTAGGTATACGCTGTGATATTAGGTAACCTTTTGGTCTAGATTCGCGCACAAAAACTTACACTCTGCGAATGGTGCTTCGAATTGGGAAATAGGTGATCTTTGGCTAAACTGTTTGTGATGATGATGCATGAAATATTTTTTACTTAAAGCAAAATTTTTATGTCTCTTAGGACTGTTTTTTCAATCGTCAGTTAACTTTTATCTGAGGAATAAATATGTGACTTTGACAGATTTTATATAAAAAATTTAAGAAAGTTCCATATTTATTCATCAGATAAAAGTTAACTGACGATTGAATAATCAGCCCGAAATTTAAGATTTATGCTGAGCTGAAATAAGGTATACTCGAGTTCATAATACAAAAAAAAAAGAAACCAAACTTTTAGGGGTTCGCAACCTTTGGATCAAATTGAAAAACGGTTTCATCACATCATCATATAATCGAATGACAAATAGCGCCTGGCCGACGGTTGACAATTTATGTATCAGAGGCTTAATAAAAATCTGACCAAGTGAATTTGCTTAAAGTGCCAACACGTGTACGGATTTGGTCTGCAGACCAGATCCGCGCACCAAATTGGGTTTCGCTACAGACGCTCGGATTTGGTTTGGCAGACCAAATTGACAACTCGACACGCGTGTGTTCGATTTTCAGCTCTATCGTATTAGCGCAGAGTTTTATTTACAGTGCTGTTTTTCGACGACGACAATGATTCCCGAAATCCATTGAGATCGTGCAGTGTTACCAACTCTCAAAAATGTTTCTCCTCAAACTTAACACTTAACTCGATCCTGAATAGTATAACTAAGTTATATATTAATAAAATGTACGACCAGGTTATAATCGATATTTAATTTTGTACCCTACATAAATAACAACAAAACAACTTATAATTCAATAGTTTTTATTGCTAGTTAGTTTTATGTTAAAATGACATAAAGACTTACGCGATAATCTGGTTTTACTCCCTATAAATTTTCATATCCCGGGCTATATAATATATGAAAATCGATTCTTAAGGGGTAAACTCCAAAAAATCCTCATATCTTATCCTCTAGATAATCCTCTTTAGAATTTTCTTCCCTAATATGGGGTGAAAATCCCTAAGTTTATACAGAGATCGTTGTCCGGCCCAATCGCCCGACTACCTACCCCTACACTATTTCATATTTGGTACAGAGCAAACCAAATGTGGCACGGACCGCGGCGGACTCAATTAATAATAATTATGTTCCCCAGTCAGTTCTACACAGGGCCGGATGTCAGCTCTACAAATCGGTGGTTCGCTCCGGACCGAATCTGTTCGTCTGTCAGCACTTTTATTCGGTTCAAATGACTACGTGTTTGAATTGAAAATTATTTTCAATTTAACAATATTTTGACAGATGATTATTGTTTACATAAATTATTCACTCTCCTGAATAGAATTTTTAGACTTTTTAGTATAGATTCTGTGTGAAACCCTTATTGAAAATACTTTTTTTCATTGGTACGAAATATGAAAGTCATTATATAAATATTTATGTTACAAATATAGTTGGTCAGCGCGTTACAATTCCATTGTCTAGTGTCTACTCAGTCTGGTCCAAATGTACGGGCACTGCGTCACGCTTCCAAGCCGTTCACTCGCGTTTGGTGTGAGTTACAGGCGACAGCGATTTAGATTACGAACACAGATATTGTTTGTTGGAAAGAATAGTTAAGAATATTGTGTAGACTGTAGCTGAAATACGTGCTACAAGTATATGGTAGTAACTAGTAAGTCCCTAAACCGGTATCTTATCCTATCTTGGAAAACGTTTATGGCGTGGAATGCGGCAATGTCGCAACACAACAAAATATTTGCTCAAAATAATTTCAATCTTGTCTTTTGTGAGGCGTCTTGTGACGCGTGCTTGCTATTTTTTTGGGTAAACTCATTCGGGCCGTTAACGCTAACGCTCATACCTATAATCACACCTTTACCTTTCACCCCGCATTCCGTCGAATCACGGCCGACCGGGGCGGTGATATAAGTTGATATAACCTCGCCGGGGACGCCGACATTGCTGACCACCACAATACAACACCGCACACTCTTATCACTTACACCACAAGGTACAGAATTCCACTCGCAGCAGTTCGAAACAGTTTGTAATAATAATTGATTGTATGTAATTCCGGTGTTGAGAGCTTATAAATAGTGGGTGTACCGGAGCCTTGCTCTATGTAACCAAGATATTAAATATTAATAATAATTTGAAATATCAACTTGTCTCTTACTTTTTGAATATGACAATTTTTTTCATAAATCTACGTACAATGACTTTAGACAACATTTCTATTTTGGCAATAAAGTTGTAATATAAAAAAATGAACTATCGCTAAGTGATATCTTCTGAGGCAGATAATTGACCAAGCCTGGAATTCTAAACATCATGTAAAAATTATTAAGTATGGCTTAATTTACACAAATAAGTAGTCTAATCGACTAAATGATTTTCCTTTCAAATAGAGATACTTGTCCTACTAACTATGTGTGTTACTGATACCTCGTCGCATTCGGCGAATCACGTTTAGAAAATTGTGCTAGAAGTGCATATTGGCACATAAATAATTGCAAAAGTTATAAATACTTAAAGATGCCAAAAAGGATGTTTTGTTTAGTTAGTGTCGCTTGGACTAAAAATATATTTTGCAAATAGGTCATGTACCTAAAACAGATAGTCGCTTTTATATTCGCACGCCTCTTATCTGCTATCTCCTGCAATTACTTACGCCATATATTAACATTCCGTCTAGACGTCAAATAAAGCCTTAAAGAGGTCTCTAAAGCACTTTTAAGAGAGAAGTGATAAAATCAACTCTTTACTGTAGCAGTCACGTTATAATTGAAGGTTTATCTTTTGTATATCTCACATACAAATAAATAAAATTGAAGCGTCTGTTTGTAATTTCAACATATTTGCACTAAATGCATATTATAATAGTATATGTGTACCTAGTACCTACACCAAAGAATATATATATTTTAATTTTTGTTTGTTTGTCTGTCTGTTTGTTCCGGCTAATCTCTGAAACGGCAGGAACGATTTGGACCGGACTTTCACTGGCAGTTAGGTGATGTTATAAGGAGTAACTTAGGTTACTTTTATCTTATGGTTCCTTTAAAAAAAATAGGCCTCAGTTTCCATTTATAGTTCCACGCAAACGAAGCTGCGGGCACCAGCTAGTTATTATAATATCAAATATATAAGATAAATCCCTGGTAGTTGGTACATATTATTATGTAACAAATGAGTTTTAAACGTGTAGATAATAGTTATGCGATGAGTGATGATAATGACTGAAGAAACGAGCTGTCTCAATTAAAGCCAAAATATGACACAAAAGTGTAAACATCTCCCAGAAAGGTCACAATATTGGCATTTGAACGTTTACATCGATCCTCGCAGTGGATTTTATCTATATTCTATTAATCGGCGGAAATCGCAATATCCGCGGTCAATTAGGCAAAATATTGGCGATTGACATTCCTTATGGTGCTCCCACACTGCCATTAGAAAACGTTTACAAACATTTTCTAACACTAAAACATTTACTAAGATATGTTAACAATTGTTACATTTTGTTAGGAACTGTAAGATGTTTCGCAACTTTAGCGTCTTGTACCTAAAAATTGGCCCACGGCACAATCTGGCGTGTATGCGTAAGTTCATTATACACGCTAATACTACAATACAAAATATTTAATCTTATTTATCAGTAAGAATATAAGGGGAGTCTGGCGGGACTGGGATCTCAGTCCATTACTAACATTACCTAGCATGGAAACCATTTTTAACATTGTGGTAAAATGTTTGTAAATAAATGTTTACTAACGTTCGTAAACATTTTCTAACAGCAGTGTGGGAGCACCATTATTTATCACGACCATGTTTGTTGAATATTGGAAACACAAACTGCTTCGGCTGTGGTCTATAAATTTTGAAGGTATCAGAACCAAATTAATCACTCGAATGAGGTGGTCATCGAAAATTCCTTATGTTATTTTGCTACTGCAAATGACAATTAAACTTAATACTAATGTTAATCTTAAGCCTCTGTATAACGCCAGTGACCTTGAGTGTCAAGTCCCATACTAATTTTATTTTGTAGAGTATTGAAATCGCATAAAAAATCTATATGCTATAAAAATATGTAGCGCCATGTCGCGTATCGTTTCATTTCGGCGCGAATGCGTCAATGTAAAGGATCACATGATATTTTTATGTCTTGCCGCTTGTTCCTATCTTTGGCTATCCAACTTTTAGGCATTCAATATACACAAGAAATCTTTTTTTGGGTTCCGTACCCGCTGTCCGTCTGTCTGTCAGTCACCAGGTTATATGTCATGAACCGTGATAGCTAGGCAGTTACATTTTTTACAGATTATGTATTTCTGTTACCAATAAAAAAAAAACAAATACTAATATTTGAGTAGGGCTCCCATACAACCTTCGCGTCCGACTCGAACTTGGCTGGTTTAATTTGTCGTTGTTATGTCTCATAAGTCCGGGTCCTTACATGCGTAAGTCCTTTTGGCCTTTTCACATAAAAACCCAATACACATAAAATGCCACTTCCGCATATAATATCGACCGTGTCCCCGTGAGTCAGGCACATTCACCACGGCAAGGTTGGCCTAGGCGTTGGCTGGTTTAGACCACTAATGACATTTCCTTCATTTTTTCAATGATACGTGTGCGTATGTGCTGTTTCCCTTGAACTTGTTAAGGACATTATTAAAGTACTCGTTTTTTTTTTGTACTAAAAACACCTTTCCAGGATTTTTAGTTTTATTGTCATGGTATATATTACCGTTTAAGCTGTCTCATATCAATAATAAGGAAAGCAAAAGGAAGATAAAGTGCTCTTGTGTATTGCAAACACACTTGAGCACTACGAAATAACTTCTGGTCTTGTTTCCTGAAAAGAAACCGGCCACCGTCAGCGAAATCGGTGTGGGGAGCTATTATTATTATGATCAATAATAATAATCGCTTTTAGGAACTCTACCTACAGTATCTCATTAGAGAAAGATTAGCACTGGATTATAAACTCGTATCACCAAAAACTGATACCTAGTGGGAGCATAAAAGCAAACATAGAGAAATATAGTTCTTTTGGTTGGAGACAGTACTTATTTTGAAGAAATTACAACACATAAATTAACTTGGATGCAGTAATAAGACCTCATATAAAAAAAAATTGCTCCCACAGAAAATACATCCGTTTGGTCTATATTTAACCCTCGTCGAAAACAGACGGGTGTTTGACGTTTGACGTGTCTGTCAATGTGTCTGTCCATGGCATCGTAGCTTCCAAACGGATGAACCGACTTTGATCTAGTTTTTTTGGTTTAAAGATCACATAATCGTGAGTGTTCTTAGCTATTCATCATCAGTTCGCTCACTGCTTGACAATGACGGGGGTTACTTAAAAATGTCTTCGTCTCGGAAATTGTAGACTGTTCTTGTGCCGCGGCGTATGGTATTTTTATCTGAATATAAATACCAGTATCGTTTACATGTATTAAGTATCGGGCTAGCCTTCGTGTCTGGTTTAATTGCCGTCCATTTGAATATGCACTATATCCACGGACATTACCAATATGCTTAAAATTACCAGACCAATACTGGCTACACTTTAGAAGCCTCAGTGCCGGTTATAGCAATAACAGCGACATCCAAGGACCAGAACATGGTACTAACGGTTAAAAAAAATTTGCTGACTGACAGCAGATGTCATGTAATCGTCTGCCTGCGGCGCCCGCGCTACATTATAAAGTAGATACGTAATTACCTGCGTTATAATTATTCTAGCATAAATAAGGCGTAAGTAAATAAGGCGAATTAAAGCATAGGCGATAACAACATTCTTCAGCAAATAAACGCATGAGGTATTGCTTGTAAACAACCTCTTATTATATTTCGTTTTCGGTAGAGGGGTCTACCGAAAACGGGTAGCGTAAAAGAGGGTTGTGTTCATCCCCATGAAGAAAAAATGCAGATGACATAGCTTCTTTGTTTGTTAATGCTGTTGTTATTTGTTTTTGCTATTGATACAATAGCCACAGTTATCTATTGTTAGTTCTTGTTTTTATTTTTCTTGCCATTTTTTGACGTTTTGTTTTAGTTTACCTGCTTAATTGACAAGTCTCCTAATTATCGTCTAATCACCACTGAACCATTATTTGGTTTGTTCTTGACTGCTATAGGCCCTAATTGTTTTTTTATTATTGATACAAATTATAAAATAACACTCGTGATTATGGTTATTGTTAGGTTTGGGAATTCAATGATACCTCTATGAACAAACTATATGCAGTATTGAGCAAATTACTTTTATTAAAATAAGGCGAATTAAAACATTACCCATAGCAACATTCAGAAACATAGTGCAAAATTTTTGCCGCAAAAGGCTGCAAGTGAATCTGCAAAATTTTTTATTTATGATTTTTTTTTCAATAGCATTAGGACTTTACACGTTTAAAAAATTAAAGTGTTATTATTCATAGTTTTTGCACAAAAAAATGTTAGAGTTTTTTCCTATGCAGTTTTTTTCGAAAATTGTTTTTTTCGCCATAAATTTATGTAAAAAATTTCGGTAAAAATTTTATAGAACATTTATTATTACTAATAAGAAAACATGTCGAATCGTATATTTTTCTTCACCAAAATACAAATTTTTTGCGAATGTCCACTATTATACGATTTCGGACCACTGTGCTCCGGGTGGTCGCCCAACCTCCTCGACTCTATTACTCTATTGTCAGTCCGATCCGAGTCCGGTATCCATAAGTTTAATTTTTGCTTTGTTCGAAAATGTTGAATAAAATGCCGAATGTGGTGGGTTCTGATAAATATTTTTGTGATTCTTTTTAATTATGTAAATTTATTCCAACTCCGAGCAATGTTCGGTTACCCAGGTACTTTTACTTTAAACTAAAGCACACAGCTTCTTGTTGTGAGCTTCTAAATTAATGACTTTTAAGTTTTTTCTTTTGCCACAAAAAATATTATTATTAGGTAAAGGGCAAAAATATATAAAACAATAAAAAGTAACCATAAAATTAGTAATATTTATTATTACAAGAAAATTTCGGCCTTTATCATGTAAAATATATATTTTTAGGAGTCACAAGTTTTATATACCTAACGTACCTCGTATTTGTAACTCATGACTTTTTTTTATGTTTAAGCTTTTGCCCACAGCTTCGCCCGCGTGGGAGAGTGTTCGTGGCAAAAAACTACTTTAGCAAATATACCTGCAATATAGAAATAGCACAGAGTAAAAATATATACTTTATAATAAATTTTCCCACGTACTTTTCAATTTTAAGATATCTCCTAGATATAATCTCCTAGATAGAATAGAATAGAATACGTTTGTTTATTATCACACAACACACATCAAAATCAAATACAGAATAAGCTTAAATTAGATACGTTGTGCGATGCCAAAAATTTACCCTAGCGCAGTTATACGCAGCAAGCAAGCCTGCTGCACTGGTATTCTGCAAGGGCTATGGGTGTTTTGAAAAAGTGACATTTGACAGATTGCTATCCACATTCTACGATTAACGTGGTCTGTGGTGTTTTGCCGGGGAGTTCAATGGGTGATGTTGTGGAATTTGTAAAACTTCATAAATTTGTGTTATTTCGGTTCTTAATGTGTAATATTGGTAGAATATTAACCATTAAATATTCGTTAAACTCCCTAGGAACTTTCAGTAACGCTTCTACCACTTTACTGAATCGACTGACATGAGTCATAGACTGTACTGACTATATATTTGGACTTTGACTAGACTTTGACTAGACTTTGACTAGACTTTGACTAGACTTTGACTAGACTTTGACTAGACTTTGACTAGACTTGACAATATAGGAATACGGTGTTGAAAATTGAAACGAAAGTTCTATTTCCCGCCTTTTTAACTTGACACTGGCAAATGGTTATAAGCCGATGCCATATATAAATAAAAAAAAAACGTGGTCTGTGACGTGGCATGTTGTGGGCATTAATCTAAAACATAATTAATTAATATCGACATTATTATATTAAGAACAAACAAGTGTGAAATTTTATAGTGCAACATATTTCAAATTCGACGCACATAAGGATTGTTAAATTGTATCCGTCTATATACCTAACTTATGAGAATACCACATTATTTCTGATAATTTTTTTGAACTTAGAATGGTAAATGGTTACCCATTCTTAAAATATAGACTTTCGACGGACCATCCACCATCCACCGTCGCGCCACCACCATCGCGAACTTTTTTGTAGACCTATAAAAGAGAAACAATCCCACCATACATTGTTTTGTTATTTATCTCCGACGGGTTAGGTTAGGTAGCGTTTTAGATAAAAGTTCCCAGACGGCTTGATGTTTTCCGACACCTTCAACAATTACCGTCATAAATCAAACAATTTCCACAAAACCTTAACAAAATATTGTCGACCTAAAGCTTCCTAAGGAACTACTCTGTCGGTAAATGTAAACGGCATGAAAATCCTTTCAGTAGTTTTTGAGATTATAGCGAACAGACATACAGACTCGGTATCCTATGTCCGTTTCCTGGTTCTAAGCTACCTCCCCACCTATTTTTAGCCAAATCGGTTCAGCCGTTCTTGATTTATAAATAATGTAACTAACACGACTTTTTTATATATTATATCTTTAAATTGAAATTCTAATATTATGTTCATTTGCTTCATGTACCTCTTTAATCAGACCTTATTTTTTTCACATTCAGCCATCAAACGCCAATAAGTTAAACTGTTTTAGTTCCTACTATATAGGGAAAAGCGTCCACTACCTAGTAATATAATAACAATGAACATAGATTATAATATAGTGAAAGGCAAAACTTAAGCTTTCTGTAAAAGCTGTGCGATTAACAAAGAATGTTGCAACGGCGTAGGCGCGGTCGGCTCGGCCTTGTACATGCCCGGCTCTAATTATATTAAACCTACACCTACATCTATACACGATACTTCTAGAACTTTATTGTGCAAGCTTTTGATATTTACTTCGTTCACACAGTGAAATAGGTGGGAAAATCACGGTGATACGTTTCCCAAAAAGTACAATATTAACCTATACTAATATTATAAAGACGAAGAGTTTGTTTCTTTGAATTGAATAGGCTCCGAAACTACTGGGTCGATTTTGATGAAATTTGGCACAGATATATAGTAGACTACGGGGAAAGATATAGGCTACTTATTACCGCGGAAAATGTACGGTTCCCGTGGTGATTATGTTTTGCGCGTACAAAGTCGCGGGAAACATCTAGTAATTTATATTTATAAAACTGTATGCCATATATGTTTCATAAGTACTGTTCAGAAAACTAAAGCACGTAGGGCTATATGGCTCAAGCTTAAAGCTCAGAACCGTATAAGCTTTATTCAACTATGGTCCATAGCTAATGTCGTATAAACGTAGCCTTCCGATGCACGCGACGCGCGACGTGAGACCGCGACCAGAGACCGAAATAGGGTATTGTTCTATCTAACTAGAGGACTAGGGAGCACTAAACAAATCCGTCGATCGCGTCGCGCGACAGGTGGGCGTGGCTAGAGACCCTGGGCCTTTAGTCAAGATGCTTTCGATAAGTTCGACAGCGAAGTTCGAAATCAAAAATGTATGGGATATGACATAAGTCATCGCTGAGTAACATGTAGCTTGCGATGCCTTATGTCAAATTCCATACATTTTATTTTGCGAACTTCGCCGTCGAAATTATCGAATGCATCTTGACTAGAGGCCCCGGTTCGCTTGTTTGCTGGTCGCGGTCGTGGGTCGCGGTCGCATAGATCGGAGGGCTACCTAAAGTAATTACGATATAAATAGATGCATATTTGTAAGAACCTACGTAACTGGTATAACACATAAAGGTACTATTTTCTTCTTTGCTTTGATAATGAAATTTTTACGTAATATATATATATATACCCTTCAAGTCAATACAAATTGACCTATCACGCTTCATTCAATAGCCATCAGACATGCGCAAGCATTTAATCGACTCACGCACATCAATTATACCTATGGTTAACAATGTAATTAATATCCAAAGATAAATACCGAAACATAATTCTTTATGCCTGTTACGGGGACATAGATGTACTATGAGGGAATCTAATTCATAAGCAGCAACCGTTGTCACAACTTGTTAGTATTATAATAAGTACCTGCGTAATCGAGATTTGCTCGGAGTTATGATAAATTAAAAAAAAAAAAAAAGAATCACAAAAATATTTATCTCGCATGGATTCGAACCCACACACCACATTCCGAATTTTCGAACAAAGCAAAAATTATACATACCTACGCATACCAAACTGCCAATCGAACTGACATAATAGAGTCGAAATTATTGACATATTTTTGCACGAAGAAAAAACATGTATAACTTAAAAATGTGCAGTTTCTCAGGGATAAGACCTAGCTACATTGATTTTTCTCCCCCAAAAATCCCTGCTCCTTTCTGTGCCTCTGTGCCCAGACGCAAGCAAAATATACAATGATTTTTCTCCCCCAAAAATCCCTGCTCCTTTCTGTGCCTCTGTGCCCAGACGCAAGCAAAATATACAACTTTATAGATCTGTCCCTTATGTAGGATACAATGACAACCTATGAGGCTGGCATCAACACTCAAGTGTTGTAAGCCTCTGTAAAAACTAAGATAATAAAAAATACAAAACGGTTTAAAGTTAACGGAGTAACGCAGACTATATTAAAAAACTAAAACTTTATCAAAAGCTTGTTGTGTATCTACTTTTTTATGGTCAACGTGCGCTCTATGGATTTCCTTACCCAACAGCCGCCATTTCGTTGTGTTGACTGAAATGGCGTCAATGTCAGACGTGCTGTAATCTCTGAGTGTCTGGTCTGTGGGAACAACATAATTGTTTATTCGTTTTGTTGATTGCACAAAATAATTTTGTACATTTAAAGATGTTAAACAAAGTAATGCATGTGGACGACATGTACAGTAACCTTATTTAAACCTAATTTATGCTATTTTTATATTATATTTCTCAATTTATTTTTAAAACCGATGGGTCCAACTTCCTGCAAAGACGGGAAGGTCCTGGCAGTCTTTTTTAGGGTTCCGTACCCAAGGGTTAAAAACTGGACGGTCTGTCTGTCTGTCCATCAGTCTGTCTGTCACCAGGCTGTATCTCCTTAATCGTGATAGCTAGACAGTTGAAATTTTCACAGATGATGTATTTCTGTTGCCGCTATAACAACAAATACTAAAAACAGATAAATATATATTTGTTATCTTCAAATCGCGATCTTTCGCAATATTGGGACACTCGCTGTTGAGAGTATCTTTTAAGTTATAATTATTGATATAGTTATAATATGTTACCACATGCCTGTCATTTATCGGATTTATCAAATATCATATTCAGTAACATTACACACTAATTCATTTTAGTGTAAATTTTTATTGAGGTATGTATTGTTACAGAGGACCAAGGTCAGAAACGTCAGCGGCCGCGCGACATGTCGCTGGCGGAGCCGCCGCACACGATGGAGATCGCGCAGATCCTGCTGTCGCTGCTGCATGCCTGGGGCCTGGACCCCGACCTCGACCGCGTCGCCGAGTCCAAGCTGGGACTGCTGCGACCCATGGTACTGCTATAATGTTTCATCTCTTACAGATGTGACTCGAGTGGTGCTTGCCAAGAATAAATTGAAACGGGCATTTCACAGTGGCTGCTCCTATCATTGTGACAAACTGCAAACACACGAGTCTATAGTCGTAGTATGTCCGACAACTCACTACAAAAAGTATAAGGGTTCCTTGTGTATTACGGAACCCTAAAAACGCTCCCGAGTCGAGTGCCAAAAAGAGTATCATGACAAAATACAACAGAACCTAAATTCTCGTATTTAACTTACACTTCCATTTTACTTTTATTGAATTATAAATACGATAATATCAAGACGATTCATTTCTAATCAGTTTATCATATTACTAGCTGTTGCTCGCGGCTCCGCCCGCGTAAGTATAGTATCCCTCGGGAACACTACTTTTTCGGGATAAAAAGTAGCCTTTGTTTTAATCCAGAGTCTAAACTACCACCATACCGAATTTCATCGAAATCCGTTCAGTAGCTTTTGCGTGAAAGCGTAACAAACATCCACGCTTTCACATTTATAATATTAGTAAGGATCATAAACTGATTTTTGTAGTTTGGACCAATTAAAACGGGTTTGACGTTAGAATACCATTTTCCAGTTTTAACTTATCGGGCCTGGATTGTAACTGTATTATTGCAGATTTTTCGACCTTCAGGTCGATTCTGCTATATTTCTGGTATATTCACATTCAAGATAATGATTATCAGCAATATCGTTCTCGTTTAGGTGCCGGTGTGTTTCGGCGTGGTGTCGCGTCACGGCCACATGTCGGTGCAGCTGCCGACGCGGCTGGGCGGCTGGGCGGAGGCTTGCGCGGCGGCGCCCGACGATCCCCTGCTGCTCAACTCCGAACTGCCGCCCGAGCTGCTGCGCCAGGAGAAACTCACTAGGTAAAACTCGTTCAGCTTCAATAAAAATTTGACTCAGTCCCTGTCCTTATATAAATGAGTTAAAACCCTAAATACTAATCTCGATATCCTATGTACGAACCTTGGTTATTTCCAATGTACCAAGTTGTACCAAGAAAAGGCAAAATATACTATTTGTAGATAGATGATTTCGCTCCAAGCACATATATTTAAAAAAATATACATATATCCTTCAGGATCATTGGAACATTCCGTCTAAAACCTATGTTTCACAGGCTATTCTCCTCTAAACTGCACTGGGAGCTGAGTACCACGCTCACGACCAACCATCTGCTGTCGATCGTGGCCCTGGCCAACACGCTCATGTCCATGAGCAACGCCAGCTTCGTGCCGGAACAGGAAGTTGCTAGGAAGATGCACAGGTACATACATTTATTGTAATTTTCACGATAATCTGATTCCTGTCTATTGTGTGTACGTATGCGTTTATGTTATAACAAACCAACTGTCAATGTCGACGTGAGTAAAAGCACTCGCTATCTGTTGATAAAATTAGACGAAATTCTGAAACTTCTCGGTGTTCCTTTAGTAGTTGATGATGGTGATGACGAAATGTTTTAGGCCTACCACCCGTACTTCATCATGGGCGGGTGACGAAGAACGCGAGGAGCAGCTGGCGGCCCAGCAGGCGCACATCAAGCAGGGCTGGTCGTTGCTGGCCACGCTGCACTGCGTGCTGCTGCCGGACAAGGTGGTCGCCGCCGGTACGTGCCTAGTCCTGCTCGAAGCACCACATTGATGACAGATGAACTGATTGTCTGACTAGAAAGATGAGCATGTAAAAAGTCCTGCGACTGATCTCATGCCAGCCGTGTCGGTAATCCGTCGCACTGGGCTAATAGAGGAAAGGAAGAGAGAGTGCTCTTGTGTAATGCGCATAGCCGCACGCACTTTCTGGTCTGGTGTGGGAGCTACTATTATTTTAAGTAAGGATTATCATTATTAGTCATGATAAATCGGAACAATATTCTATTTTCCAGGTGCGAAGAGCTTCAAACGGCCTCAGGTGGAGATGCTAGCGCGTAGATGGCAGCACCACTGTCTGGAGGTGCGCGAGGCGGCGCAAGCGTTGCTGCTCGCCGAGCTCAGCAGGTCTGATCAAATCAAATCAAATCAAATCAAATCAAATCGTTTATTCACGTGAATGTGGTTTTACAATGGTGGTTTACAGTAACTGATAAGAGTACATGCACATCCTACCATTACAATGGTGTGTGAATATCTTTTGAAATTACATAAAAGACAATATAAAAAAATTAATTAAAACGTATCAGTCAATAATTACATTACAATTAAAATATGATGTCAATTCCTAATATATAATTCATAATTCCTAATATATTCCTATAATTACTTCTCAAATATTTAAAGTTAGATAATTAATTCGTCACAGTACTAATAAATAAAATTTAACCTCATAATTTAACAGTTCATAAGTAAAATAATAATAGAAATAATAATAATAATATGTCAATACTTAATTACAAAAAATAAAGCTAAAATACGTCATAAAATGTCAAAAATTACAAAAATAATTATAATAAGTTCATATTTTCATTTATAAAAATAAGTACATTAAAATCTTAAAACTACATAATATAATACCTAACCAATAATATCTAAAATTTCGAATTATTTTGAAAGTCTTTAGCCGAGTAGTAACATTTTTCCGCTAAATAGTCTTTTAGGCGCCTCTTAAATGACCCTAATTCCAATAATTTAATTTCTTTAGGTATTCTATTAAATATTTGAATTGCCATGCAGAAGATACTTTTGTGCATTAATTCGGTATTTACTTTTATGCTTCTTAGTCTACAGTTATCCCTTCGGTTACGTGGTATAGAACCGAAGGTCTCAAAAAGTTCAGCATTATTTTTTACGAAAACTGCGGTCTCGTATATATATAACGATGGAGTTGTGAGAATTTTATGCTTTTTGAACCATGGTAAACAGCTCTCTTTCGTTTTTAATTTGAACATAGCTCTGATGCACCTTTTTTGGGCTTTAAATACTGCGTCGCGATGTGTGGAGTTGCCCCAGTATATAATTCCGTACCGTAAATTTGACTCGGCTAAACCATGATACGCCATTATTAATGCATCTCTGTTTGTTATTGATGATAGCCTAGAGAGTGCATACACCGATTTGCTAATTTTTTTGCATAATTGGTCTATATGTGCTTTCCAGTTGATTTTACTGTCAATACTTAATCCTAAAAATTTTGTATTTGTCACTTCTTTGATGTCAATATTATTATAACTAATTTTTAATGTCAATGGCGATAGTTTTTGGCAAAATTGTATTATGTTAGTTTTATTCAAATTTATTTTTAAATTATTGTTCGTCATCCATTCTATAATTAACTTCAATGTCATATTTATGTCATTTTCGTATTGATTTATTTCATTACATTCTATGATAGCGGTACTATCGTCCGCAAAAAGAGACATGCGTTTGTTAATAGCTCTTGGCAGATCATTAATGTAAATGATGAACTTGATTACGTCACTATTTTCAGACTACTGCCAAAAAAGAGAGTTTAAGAACAGACGAAATAGCGAAAAGTTATCTAACGAAAAACTCCTCTTAGTTCAGGTTTTTTCATATTTTTAAATTACCCTAAATATTTAAATTACAGTATTTAAATCCCGAGCTGATTCACCCTGTATATTTATGAACCTATTGTTGTCCACAGACTTGGCCCTAAGGGCCGCAAGTCGCTGGTGGACAACTGGGCGCAGTACCTGCCGCTGTACACGCACACCGAGAGCATCAACCCGCACGCCGCGCAGAAGGAGCCGCACGAGAAAGTTCCCAAAGACGTATGTTGTATACAGATCCTTTGAATATTCTAGAATTTTCTACACAACCCCTTATCAATAAAAATATTTACACCACAGATACGCTTATTCATGTTGCTACCTTTGTCTGTCAAGTGCCTTTTCCAACGTATCAGATAAAAGCAACAACATGGATTAGCGTATCCGTGGTGTAAATATTTTTATTAATAAGAAGGACAGGGTTCGAAGATTTACGTTATTACCGTGTTTACTAGTGAATATAACCCGAATGACAACTTGCCCAAATCTTCATAGCCGCGTTCATTGTCATCTGCGCATATTTTCATATTCGTGCAATCTACCTATAATATGTTTATGACCTTAGTTCCCTGCCCATATCTTTATATCCTAACATCTCACTTGCCAAAATCTTTACAGTTTGAGTTGCCATAGGCCCATAATATTTTTTGCCACTTTATTAGCCGGAAGAGGAGTTCGAGGAGGAGGAGGAGGAGTTAGTACGCAAGCCGTCGTCGAAGGCGGAGCTCAAGCGGCAGCAAACCACAGCCGTGGTGCTGCTAGGCGTCATCGGCGCCGAGTTCGGACAGGACATAGCCAGCGAGGGTACGAGAACTGACATATAGATACGTTATAATAACTAATAGGTATAAACGACATTAGTAGTCGTCGAGCGGCAACACGTGGGTGGAGCTTAAACGGCAGCAGACGGTTAAGCTCCACCCACTTAATGGCATTGTTTATGAAGCGAACTTAGTATTATATTTGGTGTAAAAAAATTAAGGGTTGTATGCTAAGGGTTTATATGTATATGTTACAGGTGCAGCAGGCAACAAGAGACGCAAGGACGGCGACAGTAGAAAGAGCTCCATTGTGGAAGGCAAGTTGTGATTAAATAAATATTGTGTTGCTTCGTTATTACTTATGTACATTGTACATACAACACTAATAGAATACAAAAATACTGAACTATGACGTCACTGCAGGCTTCACGCTCAGCGCGTCGAACAACCTGGCGCGGCTTACGGCGCTGGCGCTCACGCACCTGCTGTTGGCGCCCGGCTGCTCACGCCTGCCCGCGCACACGCCGCTGCGTCGCGCCGCCGTCGACCTGCTCGGCCGCGGGTTCGCCGTCTGGGAGCCCTACCTCGACGTCAGCCATGTGCTCATAGGTGCCTTATTAATTTTTATCCAGTATGTGTATATGTGCTAATTGATTGTGTTGCATTTCGGGTAATACATGAAAGATATTGAATCGAGACATAAATATCACACCACGGTAGAAAAGGCACTACGTTAAGTCCGTCATTGTACAAATATTTTGCAGAAAGCATAAATAAATATATACCTTATTATATATAATTGTATGTAGAATAATCTAATCGAGTCAGACGAGTCGTATGTTGAGAGACTTATACTTGGTCATATTCTATATAATATTCTATTTTATCCCAAAACTTTTCTTTCATTCGTCACAAAATCCTTTCTCTACGCTCAGCTAATAAACTAACTCTTGCCCTCCCTTCACACAAAACTAATTTCTATGATTGTTCTTTCACTATTTCCGCCATTCGTCTCTAGAACGCATTACCCGAATCCATACAAAATTCCAAGTCTATAAACATTAAAAAAAAAGAGTTAAAGAACACTACTTATATATTTCTATTTGAAAATTTAGTTATTTCCTATTTAAGTATATTTTTCAAAGTCTATTCTCTTATATAATATATAATATTAGGTTATATAAAATTGGCGTTTTTTAAAGGAGGAACATAAAGTAGATTTTTTTAAACATAATATATTTATTCAATCAAAGTATATACCATTGCTATCTATGCACTTTTGGTCTCATAGGTAGTTCATTGATTCCTTTACTAAACAAAACTATTCGGACAGAAATCTTTGAAGGCGATTTGGACTGCCCCATCGGAGTTGAATTTTTTCCCTTGCAAGCAGTTATCCAAATTTAAAAAAATGGTAATCTGTTGGAGCAAGGTCCGGGGAGTACGGTGGATGTCTTAGACATTCCAATTGAAGCTCCTCTAATTTGGTAGACGTCTGTTGGGCAGTGTGTGGTCTAGCGTTGTCCTGAAGCACCAGTGGCCTAGAGCGAATGACCAACCTCGGTTGTTTAGCAGCTAGCTTTTCCATCATGATTTGCAGTTGCTGGCAATAGACATCTGCCGTAATCGTCTGGCCAGATTTAAGAAAGCTGTAGTGAACGACACCGGCACTAATCCACCAAAATTTTTTTGAGTCAATTTTCGCTTGGGGCAGGCTTTGGCTGGTTCGCCAGGGTTCAGCCATTGCGATGAGCGTTTCCGATTATCGTACAGGATCCACTTTTCATCACAGGTAATTCGATTTAAAAACCCCTTCATTATTTTATGTTAATTAATTATATTAATGTAACGCAGCAGTCGACGCGCGTTTGACGGTTTGCATTCTGAGGAACCTCATGAATTTGCATGAATTTGCAAATTCATGAGGTTACCCACCTTTCAAGCTTTTTCACCTTCCCAATTTGCTTCAAGTGGATTAAAAAAGTTTTATCACTAACACCCCAGTCTGCAGCTAACTCGAAATTTCCAGAACGAAAACGTTAGAACTAAAAACGCACTGTGTTTTCTTTTGCGACATCGCCGCCATACACATCATTAATCCTTCGAGCCGTTTCTGCAGCACTGGTGCCATGGTGGAACTCGTATTCGAAAATAATACGATATTTCAAGTTTTGCATTTTTTAACAGAGTGACGCAAAGAAAAAACTAAAAGAGGAAAAAACAAATGAATTACGGTTTTCTAAACACAAATGCATGATTAAATAGCGGTATAAGTTTGAAATTGGAATTCCTAACCACAGAAGATATATTTGAGAGATCAATGTGGCCAGTACGACAAAACGCGAATTTCATATGTAAGGACCTAATATTATGTATACCATTATCATGTAACATACGTAATATATGTATAACATATGTAATATGTTTATTTATTACTATTTTATATATAATTTAGAAATCTTTTGGTTTTTTATTACTAAACACACCGGCATATTTAGCGGAACACAAAAAAAAGGTCCATACTAAAAAAATATGGTTTTATTTTAAAATCTACTTACTACACTTCTTTTGTTATTTAAAGTTTCGTTTGTTTTACTTAAAATGAGATCACATTAAGATTTTGCGAGTAAAGGCTATTTGTGAAAAATGGTACATTTTTGAACTTTTCATGTAACCGGGAAAAGTGAAAATTAATATTAAAATAACAATTAATTAAATTAGAAAAATGGTGATTAATATCGCGTATTTCCTCCACGTGCTCTCATTAAAGTTTCTACCCGTCTAGGCATACTGAGAATGATGTTATCGATGGTCTCCTGGGATAGTCTCCGCCATTCCTCAACTACGGCGATTCGCAGTTCACCCACGTTGGCAGGAGCTGGAATTCTGGACTTAACTTTTCTTTTCAGCAAGTCCCAAACGTGCTCTATTGGGTTCATATCCGGTGATCTCGCCGGCCACTCCATAACAGTGATATTCATATCATTAAGATAAGCTTGAGTTACCCGAGCGGTATGCGGCCGAGCATTATCCTGCATAAAAACAAAATCGTCATCGATATATGGGGCAAACGGTACGACATTTTCTTCTAAAACTTCTCTGATATAGCGGTCTGCAGTCAGACTCCCTCTGTCAATCACTACCAAGTCTGTGCGAGATCCCAAACAAATGCCCGCCCAAACCATTATTGATCCACCACCGTATGCGACTGTAGTTTCAAAATTTGTCTGAATGTATCGTTCTCCTTTGCGTCTTTGCCTGCCGTCAATTTGATTTAAGAGAATTCTGCACTCATCACTAAACAATACCTTACTCCATTGGTCCGCGTTCCAAAGTCGATGTTCCTGAGCAAAAGTTAACCTGTTTCTACGATGATTTACCTCGAGCCTTGGAGCCTTGGCCCAATGAACCCAAACCAGCTTCTTCGAACCTTCTTCGTACCGTACGCTCACTTACGGTTACACCCCGCACTGCTTCTAACTCATGTCGGGCTTGGACGGCCGTCAAAGGAGGGTTCCTACGTACACGAAGCCGAATGAAACGATCATCCCTACTCGAAGTGCGTCTTTTTCTGCCTTGTCCTGCTCTTCTCACATAAGTACCGGTCTCCCTGAACCGTTGGATACTGCGTTGGATCGTTGAAACTGGTCGACGAAGATCTCTGGATATCACTCTGTAGGTTTGACCATTTCTCCGCATTTCGAGTGCCCTGGCAATCTCCGTTGAAGCTAAGTCAGGCATAATTCAGTCCTCAACTCCAAAAAGATACGCGATTAAAAAAAAAACTAACAAAAAACAGTATTTCAATGAAATTTTAAATCAAACTCAGAAGGAAGAAATACTCGAAGTTCGCTCCAGATAAGGTGTATTTGAATAAAATTAAAACAATTGTATAAAATGTGATGTTCAGTTGTTTTCTTAATTTGAAAATATTTCTTTTAAATTAAATGACGTATAAACCAGCCAGCAACCTTATATGATACTGATATCAAACCTTTATTTTATGATCCGCTAAATATGCCGGTAGTGTGTACTATACCTACCGCTACTTTTTTTCCATTGTTATTCTTTATTCTCACTGTCAGTTTTTTTTTCTTCGGTCTATTTGTAAAAAGGTTGCCTGGAAGAAACTGCTTCAGCAGTAAGGCCGCCAATTTGCACTTTTTTTTTTAATTATTTTTTGTATGTATTTCTTTTTAGTATAAGTTCAAATAAAGAATTTTTTTATGTTATTTATTTATCTTAATATCTAGTTATCTTTTGTCAGGTCTGCTGGAGATGTGCTCAGACGCGGACAAGTTGGTGCCGTCGATGACGTACGGGCTGCCGCTGACGCCACAGGCCGACTCCTGCCGCACCGCGCGGCACGCTCTCACGCTTATCGCCACTGCCAGGTCGGTACATAAATTGGAGTCATTTTAATAGGTAACATTTGACAATTTATCAAAATCCAACAACGTAACCTTGTAACGGCGGGCATAAAATAATATATTTGTTCGTTTTGTTACAACTGCAAAATTGCTTAACTTTTTTCAATTACGATTAGATATTTATTGTAATAATGACCGATACGAGTAATTCTACGATTTGCTTTCACTAATAAACCATTCTAAACATAATAAACAATTTCTGATCTAAATAACTGAACGTCGTTACAATGTTGCGTCAGTTAACCATTTTTCTTTTTAAACACTAGGGATGTTACTCTAAAAATCTAAAGCTGATAAGTAGAATTTAATACAATGATTACTTGTGAAGAAATATCACCATAAATATATATAATAACTACAAAAAAATACATTATACATAATAAGCACGTTGTGATTATAATAAAACATAATTATATTTATTATTCTTTTAACTAACTATAAAAATACAAAAAATATCTAAATATAAAAATCACATATGTTTCAAATCCGTATCGATTCATTCACTTTAATCGACCTACCTATTAAAATGACTCCACTGTAACCCACACGTACACAAGTACGGACACACGCATATTATACGTACGGATGTGCACGTACGTAGTACCCCCAAGAGTTGCTTTCTTAGCCATGATGTCGTTGTATCATTCATTGTGCAAAATATAATGTTTAATAGGCCGGCGGCGTTCATAACGACTATGGCGCGTGAGGTGGCGCGCGTGGCAGCGGCGCCGGCTAGCGCACCCCCGCCGCCCGCGGCCGCGGCGCTGCAGCGGGGCCGCGCGGAGGTGCTGCGCGGCATCGAGCTGCTCATTGAGCGCATGCACGCCGAAGTAGCCGAGCTTCTGGTTGAGGTACGTGTTGCCGTCTCGCTCGCACCAGGGATGGTGGTCGGGGCATATCTTGTCTCCCTCGCACTTACACGCCTATTTTCTGTTTAGATCCAATTAAATCATTTTGTAAAATGTGAGAGTCTAAATAGGAGAAGATCAAATTCAGCCTAATTAATGTATTATTCTATTTCTTTATTGCACGGTAAGAAAGTGACATTAACATTAGATAAGCATCACAGAGTAGAATTGCCTTTTTGTTTACAAACTGAAAAATCATACGGTCCTACCCGCGTTCTCGTTCGCACTAATTTGCCGCTCATCAGACAGAACACAGGCTTGAGGCTAGCATATTGAGTTAGGTGCGTTATAACACGTTTTTTCCTAATTCAGGTGATGGATATAATCCTGCACTGCGTGGACCAGTCGCATCTGAAGAGCAAGGGGCTGAACGAGGTGTTCCCCGCTATCTGCCGCTACAATCAGGTCTCCCACTGCCCCGCCACTAGGAGGATCGCAGGTTACATTTTTTCTTCTTTTTGTCTGACATGCTTATGAAATGAAACATGAAAGGCGGTTAAGAGTTTTTGGATTATTAAACACTATTTTTCGGAAACAACCTATAATACTTCTTACATAACAATTGGTTTTAATATTCATAGAATTTATTAAGTACTAACTATTGCCCGCGGATCCGCCCGTGTAAATACAGTATCCCTCGGGAACACTATACTTTTTGGGGATAAAATGTAGCCTATGTTATCAAGAGCCTAAGCTACTACCATACCAAATTTCGTCGAAATACGTTCAGTAGTTTTTGCGTGAAAGAGTAACAAACATCCATCCATCCTCACAAACTTTTAAATTTATAATATTAAATTTCTAAAGTACTTTTCAATTTTTATGAAACCTGTTAGGTTTACCAAGAGTATTTTTGGATTTTAAATAATGAATGTAGTTTCACTTGCCACGTGTACTTTTAGGTACAGTGTAAACGCCATGTTTTTTTACTTTTACTGTCGTTGCTTACGACTGATTTTAACTATCCAGTCGGGTCGCACACGGGCCAGCTGGCGATCTACGAGCTGCGCGCGGGGCGGTGCCAGTCGCTGGCGGCGCACGGCGGCGCGGTCACGGCGTGCGCGTTCAGCCCCGACGGCCGCTACCTCGTGTCGTACGCCACCGCCGACAACCGCCTCTCCTTCTGGCAGAGCACAGCCGGTATGTTTATTAACTTAAAAAAAGTGTGTGTTATTATGTATGCATATAAGAAGTTAGTTACGAGAACGTACAAGTTATTATCGAGTTTTCACAGAAACTTGAGGAACAGCTATCAACTTTGCCATGTCGCTTTTTGGATGTCGGTGTGCGGTCGCTACGTAAAAATTGTAAGCGAAATTTTTTTCGAACGCGCCAAAATTATTATAAATTAAAAAATAACTAAATATTTTATTATTACTAAGTTTTACATGACATTTCAGAACAAATATTCTTGAACAATAAATCATCACTATCACTAGAACATGTATTAAAAATAAATTTTTAGAAACAGTGCACGCCACATGCATAAAAAATACTGTCGGATTTAATTTAAAATAATTAAACTGTAATATGCATCAATAATGTGATTAATTTTTTATGGTAATGGTGTTCATATAATAAACAATGACAACATTGTTTACTACCTGAAAAAACAAAAAACAATGGAAGAAACCTTTATAGCGTTAAAGCAGCCTTTGTGTGCTTGCTGTTGTTGTTAATTTAATCTTGCTTGTAATTTTTTGAACACAATAGAGTATATTCATATTTCATTCATTGATCATGTTCCAGACAAAGATTTCAAAACTCAAGATATGCTACGACGTACATTTGACAGAACAGATCTTCATACAATAAAAAGTTACGCCATCTTGGTTTTTCACCATACTTCAAATGTCAAAATTGCCCCAAAAAATCTAAAAATTGAGGCCATTTTACTGGGCACTCGTCTATAATATATACTTCTATGGTTCCAGGTATGTTCGGTCTGGGCGCGGCGCAGACCCGCTGCGTGAAGTGCTACAGCACGGCGCCGATGGCGGACGTGGCGCGGCTCAACCCCGCGCGGCTGGCGCGCCTCGTGTGGACCAACGCCCGGACTGTCACGCTCATGCTGGCTGACGGCTCCGAGACTAGGTTCAACGTGTAGATGACGTAAGCGAATAGTCCTGTAGCCCAAGCACAAATTATTCGTGAAAATATGTAGCCTGAAATAAAAGTTATTTAATTTTATTGAATAATAATTGTATGAAAATTATGGCAGCGCCTGTAAAATTTCCTTTCGGTGACGATACTTTTTTAACCGACGAAAAAACCGAAGGAGGTTCTGAAGTCAACGCGTATATTATTTTTTTGCAAATAGTGCTTGGGCTACTGTGGCGTGTGGAATGCGGAAGGCAGCGCGAATACCTACAAGTCGGATAGTAAAATAGTCGAAGATTGGAAGCTGTGTATGTAGTTTACTACTAGGATACATAAATAGTATAGTATTAAACTGAGAAATATTTAATTTAATGAGGGTTATTAAATTTTCCGCCCCCTAACGGCAGAAAAAATATTAAAAACCCTCATTGTACATACCCTACATTCTATAGGGTAATGCTTCCGGCGAAGCAGTGGCTAAGTATTAGTATCACATTACACATTACTATATTAATTGTTTTTATGAAAAATTATAATTATAATAACCCGTCTACGTAAATTATTTACTCTATGTCACCCGACCTATTATTACGAATCTATTGACAGTTGACACCTCATTCACTAAAATCGGATCAGTAGTTTAGAGGAGCGCCGTAGTCGAGTAAAAATACGTTAAAAACGTATTGTTCAAGTGCCCACCATATAATTAGTTTGTGTGAATGATACTTAAATAATAGATTGTAATATAAATGCGTTATTTGTATTTTTCAATCAATTTAATCTAATATATAAAATTCTCGTGTCATAGTGGTACACACTCCTCCGAAACGTCTTGACCGATTCTTATGAAAATCTTTTTGCGTATTCGGTGGGGCCTCAAAATCGTGCGCTATCTATTTTTTCAACCTATTTGATAAGGGTGACGCACCCCGAAACTTTTATTTTTTCGACGATTTTTTTAAATTTTTATATGATGAGGCATCAAAAATACATACAACCCTAAATTTACCCTTCTACCACCAACTCTTATTTTTTAATAGCGATTTTAATATTTTTTTCTTTTGATCCACAGATCAGCAATAGGGTTGATACTAAAAACAACAATTAAACTTTCGCATAGTAACCGTTGCTACCTATCAAAAAGGTCATGTTCGTTTTGACAATGGTAGAACAACGTCTGTCGGGTCAGCTAGTTCTAGATAATAATGCCTAATAAAAATAATAATCTATATTCTATTCTTTTTTGGCTTGGCTTTTTTGGCTTTTTTGGCTTTTTCTATATTATACTATATAGCATTTCTAATTTTCTAACTTTTTACGTTGGAAACGAGATCCTAGTTGCCATAATTAATTCTGACTTCACATTCCGTTCTGTAAAGATATAAATTCTTATAAATTGTGCATATTTTAGCAAGTGTTTATAAAATTTATCTCAAAAAGCTTTTATAGTTCTTAAGATTCCCTTGTCAATAAAGGACTTTGCCCTTAAATTTTTCGAAATACTCTTAATTATAAAATGTATAATTAGCTTTCATACTGTTAGCGACGAAAAGATTAAAGCAATATATTAACATTTTTAAAATAATAATACTATGTGATATTGCATTGCAATGTTTTGTTAAATAAAACTTTACATTTATTAGTTTCTAAAAATATGTTTAATGTCATTAATAGTATTACATATACATTATACATACACTGTATGTCATACACGTTTAGTCAATATTTTATTATTTGCTTCTTGTGATAATTTATATCAATATTCGTAGTCATGTATGTAGAAAAATATAAATTACAAAAAATATTTAGAATAGGTATAATTAATTTAAGTAAATATCATCGCATAAAATGTATTGTAGCATAGAATACTTAATTAGTTTTGTTGTTACATCGCTTATTTATAAAATTATTTAATGTTACCTATGTTGTTAATGTAATAAATGTTTGTTATAATCAATATTTATAATTTACCTATTTATTCTTTTATTTTAACTAATATTAATAAGTATCCACTTATTCCACAATATGAAAATGTACTATCAGGGAATCCAATTCATAAGCAGGCAGAGTGGTGTCATAATAATTTATTTGTATATTAATGACAACAATTTACAGTGACAACTCACAATACAACTGTCAGTGACATGTCAATTTGATATAATATTAATATAATACGAACAAATTATGACAACAGTCAATCTGATTGTGAATAACATTCCTGATTTGCATTCATATAATTCAAAATTACTATCTTTAATATATAAAATTAATATAATAATTTAAAAAATACTAAGTAATCATATTATTATGATCTTAGGAGTTAGGTTTTTACTATCACTGTTGCTAATAATCTGACAGGAAATAACCTAACCAAGAGCATTTCAGGACATGTCTAAGGAGGGTTCCGTGACTTTTAAAGCGCAATAGGTTTTCTTTGAGTAACTTCAAAAGTTATTGTCCGATTTCGCTCAAAATAATTTTTGACTAACCTAACCTAAAGAGTTTTTAGCATGATATATCAGCATAAAAACTTACAAGTTTCTATCTCCTATAGTTTAGAAATGCCAGAGGGGGTCCAACTTATAAACCACTTTGGAGGCCGATTGCTCGAAAATTATTCACTTTGTAAAAACGTCATATATCAAACCTTGCCTTTATTTTAAAATACCTATTCAACGATACCCCACACGATGCGCTAGAATGAAAAAATATTTTTCATCCTCACTTCACATGTATGGAGAGCCGCCCCTAAAATGTAAAATTATTATTATTTTATGATGCCAAGGCCCAAAACCGAGATCTATACACAGTCAGGGTTGGCATGAATAAATCATTTTGAAAACATCATTTGAATCAAATGATGTTTTCAATAAAATCAACAATTTAATCAAAAATGTTTGATTTCACTTTCTTTTACAGAAATCAACATAAAATCAGATTTAGAAATTATAATTAGGTTACCAACTAGGAAATATACGTTTAAATCTGAGAAATAAATATCATTATTATAATAATTGAATTTGAAAAACTAGTTTTCCAGCCTTTTCGATTCACAGTAGGTAAAAGTAGATAAATTGGAAATATGCTGTCTATCAATTCATGATTTTCTGACATCTATCGGTCATTTTATATATACGTTGATAATATGAAGATCGTAGTTCATAAAATGACCGATATATGTCAGAAAATCATGAATTGATAGCCAGCATATTTCCAATTTACTTTTACACTGGAATGTAAAAGTTAAAACCCCGACTAAATCTTCTGGCTTTATTTTTCCCCAACTCCTTAAACATCAAACTAACACTCTATCAAATTTCAAATTGCGTCAAACATAATATTATTTGGTATAAAATCACATTTAAAAAAATGTGTACCTATATTGACTTAGCCACGCTTCTAACCAGCCAGTCATGCAGTCTTGTGTTGGGGTACAATTGTACGAGATGTATAGGACAAGGTTTCAGCTTGCCTCAAACACCTGTTCTTGTCTTAAACTATTCTAATTAACTTTTTCCCAAATTCCGTACATACCTACCCTTTATTCCTTCCGCCGTTTCCTAACCTTTTTATTTGTCTGTGATACAACATACGCATCCTTTGTGTCAAGTTGCCAAAACAGAAGCTATCCCGCGCTGTGTCCGCGCAATCCCTTGATTAAATCACCGCGATCCGTTTTGTGCAAAAATATAGTCCCAATTCAAATTATAAAACGAAAAAAAAAAAAAATTTTTTTCCAACCCTGTAGGCTGTACACAGTCTTTAACTATATCAAATTTCATCCATTTATATTCATAATTACAGAAGCTAGAGGCGCGGACAGAAAGACATACAGACGGGTGGACAAAGCGAAACTATAAGGGTTCCTTGAGTATTACGGAACCCTAAAAATTTGTTAGTACATACAGGTCAAGCACATTTAAACACAGTCATAAAAATTCATTTTGCACAGTCTTGGTCTGTATTTGTACTTCACTGCGATAAGGATTTGGCAATGACACAATTCGTTGCCAACGACTGTATAGTAAAATCGTAAGCGCCAAGGGAATTCCCCGTCGCTGATTTGATATTATGTGGCGTGCCAGTCGCAAAACTCGCAGTACGTATACAGTGCGATCAAAATAGACTGTTTAATAATATCTATGTACCAGTAGCAAGGCGTGTATACAAGTCGACTTTATATTGGCTTCCCATATGAATATTACTTAATAGATGACGCTAAGTGCAATAAAAATGAAGTATCCTTGTTCTCTAGTTTAATAGATATTAGCTTACGCGGCTTACAATTGCGCAGATCTCACGCTTCGCCACTGCTATGGACACTTTCAAACCACGACAAACAAGAACTTGTGTTATGGGTCCCAGACAACGGAAATATATTTAATATTTCTAAACCATACTTAAACATAAAATTATATTACTTATATTTAATACACATCCATGAACCAGCAACACAAAATTTTTTTTGTTCCGCGCATCGACGCGCTCAACCATTGAGGCACAGAGGTCGTTAGTGAACGATGCAAGTTTGAAATCTACCTACCTTTCTCTGTTACGAGCAGAAAATTTAATTATAAACGCCGAATGCCGTTCCGGTCTTTACATTTTTACGCTATTTATTCAAAACGCGCGAATTTATTATTATCAGTTATCTATAACAGGCAAATAGCAAATACAAAGATCATAGGCGCATAATTAGTCATAACTCATAGATAACAGTTAACAATAGGTCCTAACTAGTCCTGCGATGTTTTGCCGCCTCGAGTGGTACTAGTGCGTTGATCCATCCTCCACTTGAGTTTCATAGGCATAGGTATTCCCCTACTATGTAAAAGTAACCGTTAGGTACCGCTATTGGTACTACGAGTACGTATAGGTTAAAGGTTTCAAAAGTTTGCATAATAATACCAAAGATTCAAAAACTCAAGATAGGCTATGACGTACATTTGACAGAACAAATTTTCATACAAAAATATTTACGCCATCTTGGTTTTCACCACACTTCAAATGTCAGCCATCTTGTTTTCGCCATACTTCAAATGTCAAAATGGCCCCAAACATCTCTAAAAGTGGGGCCATTTAACTGGAGACACTTTTGCCTCAACATGCCTGGTCTATAATATACGTCTATGAATAATACAATAAAAAAGCATTGACTATTTTTTTTTCGAATGGGTCTACGTTAATGGCCGGCAGGCCGTTTTAGCTTTGTCGGATTATGACTTCCGGTTGGCTAGTCGTTTTAAGGATTGACTTTGGTCTTGGGTCTCGAAGATTTTATACCTCGGGCCTTAGACAAAGTGCTATGTCGGAACAATAACAATGTATGGAAGTAACCACGTGACTTGGAGACCCAATAATAACTCAAGCCTACACTTTATTCTTTTCGAACTTCGACCGTCGTTATCGTTTTTATGATGTGACTTTTTTATGTGTATGGGTTATCATGTAGATACGTATTACGTGCCTACATGATTGTCTTTGGTGTTTACCTTCATGACTCTCTTTGCCGTAGACGTTAGATGTCTTACTTGAACTTAGTACCTACTATGGGACTATACTAAATCGTGAATTCTATTTGTATCTTGGAACAAATGGGAACCACCTATTTTGATAGGAAAAAAAAGACTGCTATCATAACTACAAGTTCAAGTAGGTACAGTCATTCGCCGACGATCGCCGTATCATCGATATTAAATCATTATATAGAGATATGGGGCTCACTAATGGATGTTTCGTGTTAGGTGATAAGGCGATTATATCTGCTTCATTAGAAAGTTCCGGTAGCTACTAGTAACATTGATAATCGCTTTGTCCTATTGTATCGCCAAAATTACGCGGTCAATAAACCATCAGAGTAACTAGGGATAGAATAGTCATACCCCGTTAATACCTTCATATTAAGTATATAACTTTGTGACTAGCGCATACCCCGCCCATACCCCGCGCTAACCCAGCCCCGGATCTTGTTTATTTTTGGGCGGGGCAAAAACTGTAAAATAGCCGCCCCCGCCCACTTATATATTTTTTTACCTTACCCATCTTTATAATTTCATCTATCAGATGTCCACTAATTGATTGACATTTGGACATAGGCTTTCCGGAAATAATGCATGCAGTGGATTAAGCCAGCGTGGGGCCAGTAGCAAATTTTGCCACGGCGCCCCTGAGCAAAAAGCTATGCTCTTTATATAAAACGCAAGCGAGCGTAGCGAGTGAGCAAATTTTTTATTCTATTTTACTACTTGAACTAATCTTTACACTCTGAAAGACTGTGTACTTTAGAAAATACAATTTTAAATTAAATTACAATAGCCTAAAACCGACCGACGGTACTAAGTAACATAATATGTGTGTTGTAGGTATCTTAAACGCGAGCAGCGAGCGGAGCGTGCGAGCAAAATTTTTTTCCTACTTTCTAGATTAAAATCTGTACATCTTTGAAACCTGAAAGACTATTATCATCCACATGAAATAAGAAACTATTACGTTTTTTCATATAGAAATAACTGTTAAGTTTTTGGAAAATAAGATAATAATTAAAAAAAATCATCCACAATGTAGGTATCAAACGATTCAGAATAACTTCATGAATCGATAACTACACTGTCCTGTGGAGAACAATTTTTAAAAAGATTTTTTCAATTTTTATATACAATAAACAATAACTTTATCCTGCGGGCGAGCGGGCGCGATTTTGAACTATGCCTACGCGCCTCGCGAATAATAATGTTCGTGCAGCGCATCTCACTCCGCGCTCCGCCGCGCGCCGCGCCCGGACACGTGGTCCGTGTTCTCAGTTCTGTACATCTGGGTGTCGGTCGTGTTGTCTGTTGACATTATGGTCACAGGAAAACAAGAGTGTAATTTCTGTACTTATACTATTACTTCTTCTGTATCTGTGGTCATTGTTAAGTCAATGATGAGTTGTCCATTCGTCGTCCAGAGGGCTGCAAAGTGTGAATTTTGTCGCCCTCTGAACTTGCCGCTCGGGGCATGGGCCCCGGCTAGCCTCCCCCTAGATCCGGATCTGCGCAAACCTTCATATAATATAACATTTTGATTGACTAAACAGCCTCGTCAAGTTTTGTATTTTTCTAGTTCTATGACTTTAAACAACAAAAAAAAAACATATTAGACATAAAATTTCACACGACCATAATATAGTCTATGCAGATTGCTGGTCACATCTATCTACGTAGATATATATTAGACTATCGACTTTCGACTACAATTTTTAAATTAGTATCGAATTTCACACTTTAATACTTTCTTTCGGTTTAGGGTTCCGTAGTTCCATCCTACTCAAGGAACCTTTGTATCTACTTATAGATTCGCTCCGTACCTATGTTAGTAAGGGCTGATAAGCATTGTCGTTTAGCGAAAATGGATCTTCACGATCTTTAAACATTTGTGTTCCTCGCCTATACTTATACCAAAAAATATGCATATGACTCAGAAAACAAACGCTAACGAGAACCGAAAGAATATAGAATCAGCTGATCTATTGAAATCCGCTATCTTGCTCTTCCACGCTCGTTAGAGAAGGGTTCGTCCCTTCGGCTGTGGAAAATATTACGCCCATTGAAACAAATGTAGGTACACAGGATTTGTCAAAATTTTTTTTATTAGTAGTAAAATTTAAAACTTCTGCATACACTGTATATACCTTTTTATTAGTAAGACTATGTATAATGTAGTCAATATCCATAGATGATTCCAATGAATGAATAAAATCAATAAAGCTCAAGCCAATATATATTTTGCGAGCAGCTGCTCTCGACAAATAATTCGACAAGCGGGCGAATTCTAGCAGCAGGACAGCTGCGGCTGCAATTTTTTTTTGCAATCCGTTAAAATATCGATTTTATTTGAAAATGAATTCAGTTAATAAATGAGTATTTTGATGTGACTAAGCTCTTCCTATGCCCTGCCTATAAACCTAAAGCTCTTATTCCTAAAAGAAAACCCTACGCAAAAAAATTGTAAGTATTAATAAGAATTAAGAATCGACTAAAACTCGAACATAATCGAAATCATACAATAAATCTTCGCAAATCGAGAAACCTACAATAATAAACATAGACGATAATGTTTGTTTTATCAGCAGTAATCGCTTATCGAACAATAATTATGAATTATCAGATAGTCACAAATTCAGTCCTGTGATTTACGTTGGCCCAGCCGTGGTGCGTTGACAAGTAAGCGAGTATTTATTTGTCTTAGATAGGTTTAGCTGGCCACAATAACCTAGACCTTGGTTAAGACGTGAATATACTCATGCGACTTTCATACAAGTGTTGCTTACGTGACAAAAATTAGGAGCAATTTAGTTTCAGTTCGATGGAATTGAACGTGCATAGAGTGTGGATTTCTCGATAGCGACAGAAATCTCTGTGATCTGAAAATAAAACGTGTGTAGTTGAAGCTTAAAATATTTGGCCTACAAATGATAACATTGTAATGTAATTATACAACTAATATTAATGATTACATAAATTAAATAAGACAGTGTTACTGAACTATGTCTCGACATTAACTGGACACAACATCGGAAACTTTTCAAGTGCATAACTTTCCAGGTGTAGGTACGATGCCTCTATTCCCTTGTAAAAAAAATCACAATGCTAATCAATCTCACTCTAAAGAAATCGACAGGGAAATCAAGGAATGGATAAAGTCTTATAATAGCGTAAGTATTACACATCAAGTTTTATATTGAAGTAAATAATTTAAAACTATTTAACATAAGTAGGTAAGTACTTTTTTCCATAATTTTCCAGGCTATAAAACTGTTACTACTAGGAACTGGTGAAAGCGGTAAGACCACAATACTGAAACAAATGAAGATACTCCACGTTCAAGGATTTTCATATAGGTACGGTAACATTGAGTTTATGGTAGATAAATATTTAATTAATTTTATTATTAATATTTAAATCAGCAAGGCTAAAATTATTAAAATCTTGCTGAATTAAAGATTTATGGCTTGTTTCACAATCGCCTAACAAGTTACAAATAGCTTATTAATATGTTTTGTCTCTGTCGCTCAGTATTAAGTAAGCAGCGGCAAAACTTCCGGATAAGCTATTCTTCACTGATTAGGCGATCGTGAAAGAGGCCCTAACTAAAATAATTTTTAAGAAAGCGAATCGCAAATTGCCTACCTAAAGCCAATAAACACCTACAGTGAAATAAGTTCTTTTTACTTGTTTTCTTGCAACCGTAAAATCAGAAACAAGGGGCAGGTGACAGCTCACACCGAGAGCTAACGCGGCGCGACATTTAGAAGATAGCAATTCAAAATTGAACTTTATTTACTATACAAGAAGATGAGCGTTTCAATGCAAGAGTGTGAACTAACGCTTATGAGTAAAACTTAGTTAATTCCTATAACTAGGACTGTTGAATCCAAATTGTACTTTATAGTCATTTCTAATAATGTTTAATTCCAATGTTTCAGTGAAAAAGCGAAGAAAGTACATCACATACGGCACAACACTCACGAGTCCATTTACGACATTGTGCGGAACATGCCGGCACTCAGCATCGCCCTGCAGAACCCCAAAAACGTGCAGTCCCAGCAGTACATCCTAAACATCGGCCCCGACGGACCCCACCAGTATACAGAGGTAAATGAGCCGAAACATCGCCTTATGGTAAGCGATGAAAGGTTACCGGTTCGACAAACGTAACCTCAGAGCCTTTTAAAAATCTCATATTGACAATACATCCATCATAATATTAGTAGATGTCTATACTAATATTATAAAGAAAAAGTTCGTTTGTTTGTTTCCTTGCATTGAATAGCCTCCGAAACTACTGGACCTATTTTGATGAAATTTGGTACGGATATAGAGTAGACCACGGGAAAGGACATAGGCTACTTTTTATCGGGGAAAATTTTTTGCGCACGTAGTTGCGGGTAACATCTAGTATTCAATAAGAAATGATTATACAATAAGAAATTCAATAATTAGAGGGAAACACATACATAATTTTCTTTGCGTGCGAATGAGACAGACGCTCTCGATATATATAAATAAATATAAAGCCTACTTGTACTTGTACCAGATTTGTAAACCACAAGGCTAATTATAGTCCGAGGAAGCTAAAGGGATCTTAACCGTTAGCGTAGACCCTTTCGAAATAAAAAAAAAAAACAAAGATTTCAGTGCGTCTCTGAATGCTGTTGGTTGATGGCGATGGATGTGTAATTCGTTTCAGGATTACTTCGATCATGTGAGGGCTCTGTGGAGAGACGCGGGGGTGAGAGAGTGCTATAAGCGGTCCAATGAATACCAGTTGCTGGATAGTGCCGAGTAGTAAGTTCAATGACAATATTTACAATCTTCTATTTTACGAAAGGCGACATAAAGTATGGACCGAAAAATGTAAAAAGTACAGTACCTAATCAGTTGCTAAATTAAAAAGTTACATGACTAAAAGGGACTAAAAAGTGTGTGTGTCAGCTCCGACGCACGACTGGAGTTTACTGGAGAATTAATTAAATAAAAGACTTTGGTGTGTGTGTCATACAGATATTCGCCTTAATTTAGTTTCAAAAACCAACGCTAAAATTCATAGCTAAATAAGCTTGTTATAAGATGTCCCCATATGCCTGCCTCCCTAAGAGAAAAAATTAAAGAAATGGGATACTGACTGTACACTCTCAATACATTTTTGATAATGTTATTTATGTATGTAAAAAATATAGTAATAAATTTGATAAAAAATGTGACCAACACAACATAAATACTAAGAATAAGCACAAGCTGGCTGCACCAGTGACTAGACTCAGTAAAATAAGCAATTCTTTTTAAGGTCAGTGTATACGTTTCTATAATAAACTCCCAAAAATTTAAAAAATTTGTCAATAAATAAATTTAAAAAGTAGTTCAAAGTCATTTGCGTGCCAAAGGTTAAAGATTTCATTGAGGACAGCACACCCTGGAAATAAGATGACCCTATGAGGCAATTTCAGTTTACTAACTAAACAATGAACTTCTGTACTGTAATTTTGTTTACGTGTAGGTATTGTATGATATATCTATATATATATATATATATATATATATATATATATATATATATATATATATATATATATATATATATATATATATATATATATATATATATATATATATATATATATATATATATATTTATATATATATATATATATATATATATTTAAATATCAATTTTGGCTGTTCTTTTTACTAAAAGGTGGTACGCGCGAAACGGTGGTAATTATCCTTTTTTTTCTTTACTAAACCTTATATTTTATTCTGATTAAAAAGATTTTTTTTTTATAGTTTTTAATTTTTCACATTGGCCTGTTTTGTTATTAAATAATATTAAAAATGTATCCACAGTTTGTAATTAAGTAAATATTTAAGTTAATAAAAACATAAATATGGTTTTAGTTGAGATTTGAAACTAAGAATTGATAAAAAAAGAGTTTTTGATTTGTTTACTATTTAAATGTTGTCAATTTTTATTATATATTTTCTGATATTGAACTGAAAACTTAAAAGTTAGATCTTCGGCTAACATCGTGTGACACCGTACCGTGTGACCGTGTGACATCGTGAATTCGATTTTACTCCCATAGATTTTCTTACCCCGGGCGTATTAAAATCGTTTCTTATGGAGTAAACTCCAAAAAAACGACGATTTTTTGCTATGATTGAAAAAAGAAAATTACTATTCTAATCCTTATGGCATCTAAGACATTTTTTGTTGAAAATACTTCGTATTAAAGTTAATAAAAATTATTAAAATCAATTTTGTATTTATCTTCAATTCTTCATACATTTTCAATATACAAACAATTAACACACGTCACTCGTGTATAATTTTTAACCGTCTTCCAAAAAAGGAGGATTATTTGTATGTTCAACGATAACTCCGCCGTGTGTGTACCGATTTTCAAAAAGTACTCTGGAGTCAAATTTAACTCGATATGCGTGGCTCTGTAATCTGTATAATAGGGTAACTGTTACTATAACACATTAATAATATACTTACCCATTGTTAATACAATATGATATCCTTCGCGCTTGGCATACGATTCACAAAACGACTAATCGAGGTTATGCCTAAATCAAATAGCCAAGTAGACAAAACGAGAGTTAGCCTTATTAACCGTGTAGGCCACCCGCAAGATAGGCTGAATGATACGTTACACATACTGAGATCATTCTTATCTATGATAAAAATTGTAAGGCATAACGCGACTTAGGCCGTGTAAGATTTAAGCACAGAGTGCAAAGTAGGCACAACGCGAGATAACGCGTGTAAGTTAGTCGTTCTATGAATTAAGTATACGAACCGTAAATGTAATATCAGATCACACCAATTTTAATTTTTCAGTTTCCTGGACCGAATAGACCTCATAGAGAAGGCTGACTACGTGCCGTCTGACGCCGACATCCTCAGGTGTCGACAGAAAACCACCGGCATTCAGAAGATCGAGTTCAAAGTTAAGGTATCGGCATAGTATTAACTGTTTTGCATTTACCTATAAAATTGGTACCACTTTGTACTTATGTAATGGCGACCTCTGTGGCTCAGTGGTTAAGCGGCTTGGGGCTCAAGCCGGGGGTCGCGGGTTCAAATCCCGCCGAAGGAACAAAAAAGTTGTTAGGGTAGGCACGGGGCCAGATTTACATGGCTTGGAGCATCCATACTCCATAGATAGATAAATTAAATATACTTTTATCATCTTAGGGAAGATGAGTTTTAATTTTAATATATCTCCTAGATAAGGATTAGGTAATTTTGTATCCGTCTTAATAGCTTTTGAAAATACCACATTATTTGTGATATTTTTTAAAGCTTAGAATGGATACCCATTCTATAGTAATCTTTCCTTAAAAGACATACATATCTATGCTATCGCAGACTTTTTGGGAGACACCATGGTACCGACTTCAAAAATATGAAGATTGAGTAGAGAAATTGTTAAAATTTTAGCCGAATTTAAAAGGGGAATTATTTGGAAAAGAAGTTTTATTTCATACTTTTTGTGCATTTTTACTTTGGAAGTCGGTTTTAATTTTTTGTTTAAAAATAATAATAATATTTCCCTTTTTAGTTATAGGTATTTATTATTCACACGTTTTCAGAAAGTTGTTATTATAAAAAAAACCTCCGGTATTCTCACTCTCTCGGCAAAACAAACTCAAGCGTTTTTTTGCCGGTTTTCTGAGAGGCCGTCGTATTTCCCCAAATAAGCATAACCGATCTGTGGACCAAATAGACAATCACCAGTGATGACAATGATTAGAGACTATATTATTAAATTATTATTTATTCTAGTAGTCGGCGGAAAAAATGTAGTAGTCAGCATTAAATATAATATTATAGTGAAGATGGTGGTGATGGTGATGATGATGATTAATGTAAGTGGCATATGCTTCAAGTTCTTTAAACAATGCCGAAATTTCTAAATGTGTATCTTTAAACACTGAGGAGTTCTGTTCAATGCTTTTGGATCTAGGGTACACCATGGCACAAAATTTTACTTACTATAATAGTCGAAATTGGATCCAGGGTATACCTTGGTGCAAAATCTCTATTTTTGGTAGTATAAGCCTGGACTACTTCAGAAATAGTCAAAATCACTATATGTGTCCATATAAATTCCGAGGAGTTCCCTCGATTCCTCATGGATCCCATCATCAGGTCACCACGGTGTCAAAAAAACCAAATGGAGATTTAAATCGGTTAAGCCGTACTTCGTACTGTTAGACAACACTCCACAGTTGCCTTTTTAAAAAAGATTTATTATACAAAATGAAATAATAATGAAATAGAAAAACGAAATAGTAATTATAGAAACAACTGCCGCGGTCGGGAGATGGAAACGGAGTGTAAAATGGTCTGGGACTTAGGATATAGGATGACAGGAGAAATGCAGTATCAGCAGATGGAAAAGCTAGGGTGAGCATATTAGCATACAGGAGCGGGATATAACACCTCCCGGGGGTAGACTAAACTTCGGGGACAAAGTTTATGGAAAACGGAATTAAGTAAGTTAGACATTTACTGTAAGGTTAGGTGTAAGAACAGGTTTAGTGTTAATTTTGCCTTTAGCTAAGTCTTGAAGAGGAATAGAAGAAGGAGAAGAAGGTATATCTTGGGTTGGAGATGGATTTACGGAAAGAGTTTGGGAAAATCTTGGAAGGATGCGAAGACAGCAGTTGTGTCTCTTTATTAAGATAAAACATTTATAAATACATAATAAAACAATATTTATTATTAAAGTAGTGGAAAGTCCACCTATTCTTTGAAATGGATTTCCAAATATCAATTTTGCTATGAACACTATCTGTTTTACACTGCACTGGTAGAGCACTTATGATATTCATTTCATATTCATTGTGAATTCATCGCCCTACATTCATGTAGTGAGTCTAATTACAATATGACGTTTTATCATTGGTCATTGCAATATATTCACTATTTGGTACAACATTTACAATAATTAGATTTGGATACTTCATATGGTGTGGGAAGAGCAATATTATGATATAAATTGTATTTAGTGTGTATACCTGTATAGTAGTGTGGATAGCTGTATTGTAGGATAACATTGCTGTGTAAACATATCGGGGCCAATTATCTTGATCGTTTACGAATGATTTGAGATACTCCTTGAGTGTCGAGTGACTTCGCTCAAGTGCTCCCTGAGTCTGAGGATGGTAAGGTCTATTTAAATAAATCGGCCGTAAAATTTGTGCCCTGATCCGTAAGTATTGTTTTTGGAATTCCGAATAATGAAATAAAGTGAACTAGACATTCACTTGTCTCTTCAGCTGTTGTTGTCCTAACAGGATATGCTACTGAATATTTTGTAAGGTCGTCTTGTAAGGTCATTATACACCTGATTTTAGCGGTACCCGATTCCGGTAATGGACCTACAATATCAATTGATATTCGCTGAAATGGTGCAGTTGAAGTAGTAGTTATTTGCATTGGCGCTCTATTTATTTGTCTAAAAGCTTTGTTTTCCTGACAAAGAGTACACGATTTAACGTGGTTTTCGACATCTGCGCGCATGCGTTTCCAATAATACTTTTCTTTGGTTCTATTATACATCCTGTTTGATCCTAAATGGCCGGCAATTGGTAAATCGTGATTATCTTTTAATATCTTTTTTATTTCGCTTAACGACGGATACATAATGCTATTATGATATACGTGTAATTGAATATTTGTGGAATCGAAAAGATATCCTAACATATTATATATTTTAACAAAAGAGAACTTGTCAAAGGGACTTTTAAAGTACAGCGACTTGATGTGATGTAGGGTATGACATTATTATCTGATCACGTGTATACTTCAGAGCTTTGAATAAGTCTGGGTAAGTACATTCATCGAAATGATTCACCTTAAAAATATATAAAAAGAGGTAAATTTTATCTCCAATAACTGAAGGATTAAAAGTATACAATTCTCTTTCCATTTTCAGAAATTCTTCGACAATAGGATTTGAACAATTACTTACTAAATATTGCACATATGGTACCGACTCGTCTAAGTCTATTGAAGTAGGTACAATTAATAATTTTTGCGATGACTAGAAGAGTTTCATTGTGTTCATTGATTATGGTATTATAAGATCTAGTAGGAGATTTTAGGAATTTAGAATAATTTTCGTCGGCTACAGGTAAGTTAGATATAGGGAGATCCCGGTTGCAATGAAGTTCCTGGTTCAGGGTAAGTGGATATATTTTCATCATTAGAATCATTGTGTGGAATAGGATCTTCAACAGGTAAGTTGTTGGATATATAAGGTTTTGGTTGTGCTGAAGTTCCTGGTTCAAGGTAAGTAGGTATTATGTTTTCATGATTAGGATTTTCAGTGTGTACTCGTACTACTGGCTGAACCACTTGTTCTTCAACAACGGGAAGTTCGTGATCAGATCATAGGTAAGTAATCAAGTATGTCATGTTGGAATTCTGGAAAATCAATGTTAAAATCAATTGGAGACTACCAATAAGTCAGGCAAGCATAAGGTGCGTTATTTGCGTTAGCAGGTGATGTTGGATTCGTTGGATTGGATAATAGTTGGGAATGATTATTAGGATTGTTAAGTTCTGTATTTTCAGGATATATTGGATTAACTGGGTACCTTGAGAGTTCGTCAGGCGGTAAATTAAGTTTGCCTTTTCTGTAAATAATTTCATATTCAAATTCTTCTCATTTTAACCATCTTAGCTTACTACTAGGATCTTTGTGATTAAATAACCATTTTAATGGTCTATGGTCTGTGACTATTTGAAATTTACGCCCGTAAAGGTAAGGTCTAAATGATTTGCAGCCAAAAAGGCTAATTACATTCACTTTTGTTCAAGGTGCGAGATGCAAAAGCTACTGGTTGATCTTTACCAATTTGTCCTTGTGACAGGACAGCACCTACCGCATAGTTTGACGCATCACAAGTAAGTATAAAAGGTTGTGTGAAATCAGGATAAGCTAGAAGAGGAGCGGTTGTTAGTTTAGACTTTAATGTCTCAAAGGCTAGTTGTTGTTGGTTCTCCCAGTTAAATGGAGCATTTCTTTTTTGAAAATTAGTAAGAGGCTTGGAAATAGTTGAGAATTCAGGGATGAATCGGCGATGATAGGAAACTAACCCTAAGAATGATTATATGTCTTTAGGGCACTTGGGAGTAGGAAAACTTGTAACAGATTTGACTTTATCAGGATTTGGCTTAACGCCTTTTTCAGTTATTACATGTCCTAAGTAGCCTACCTCTCGTCTCAAGAATTCACATTTGTCTGGTTGAAGTTTTAGGTTAAATTTACGCAGTCTTTGAAAAATAGAAATCAAATTCAAAATATGTGAGTCTAGGTCATAAGAATAGGTTACTATGTCATCGAGAAATACATAACAACGGATACCCTGAAGTCCAGATAAGGCTGTGTTCATAAGCCTCTGGAAAGTGGCTGGGGCGTTTTTAAGCCCGAGGCATTCTAAGAAACTGGTAGTGTCCTCCTGGGATGTTGAAAGCAGTTTTTGACTTATCAGACTCATTTAAGGGAATTTTAGGGAACCCGGATGCTAAATCTAGTGTAGAAAAATATTTGCTATTACCAAGTTGGTCAAGTATTTCAGTAATTTGCGGAAGTGGGTAGGTATCTCCTATTGTTACGTCGTAGAGTTTGCGATAGTCGATCACGACTCTTCATTTCTGTTCATTGAATGCGTCTAATTTTTTTGGTACTACCCATATAGGTGAGGTGAGGACTACGGCGAATCAGAAGGTTCAATAATATTTTGTTCCAGCATTTTGTTCATTTGTTTGCAAACTTCGGCATTGTGGACTTCAGGGAATCGGTAAGATTTAGTGTGTATTGGTATATCGGAAGTCGTTTTAATTTCGTGTTTCCGAGCATTAGTGTGTGTCAAGTTTTCGTCAGGTAAATGGAAGATGTCAGAAAAATTAGAACAAAGGTTAAAGAGAGCTGATTTTTCTTCGTCATTAAGGTGTGATACTCTAAGTTGATCTAGTACTAGTCTGGTTCGTCTTAGGCTATCTCTAAGTTGTGTTATTTCTATCTCATTAACAAGAACAGAGGGGATGTCGTCGAAGTCTTTCGAATTATTTGCTGTCAATTTTAAATTTAGGTTCGACTGGATTGTAGCTGTTTCTTCGGATGTGTTAACAATTGTTATATTTATACGATTATTTGATTTGACTTTTACTAAACAATTCGCTATTAACAAGCTGTCCGAAATATATTGATAGAACTAATCCTTCATTGATTTCAGGATTTACGACTGAACATTTGACTACACTTTCGCTCCTAGCTGGAATAATATAGGCAGGCTCACGGAAATATAATGGAAGAGATGTTTTAGAAAATAATAACAAATTTTTATCATAATCAATTTTGCAATTATGAGAATTTAGCATATTAGATCCTATTATGCCGTCATAGGGTAAATGAATTTTCGAAATGAAGTCGACTGAGGAATCAATTCCTTTTAAATTAATGAATTCGGATAATTTAGAGGATAATTGCTTAGACAAGATTTTTTATTAAGCTTACCAAGGATCCTGAATCCACTAATAAAGTAAATGGAAAATCGGAAACAGGAGAATCAACGAGGACATATGGTAAGAGTGTCTTAGTAGGATCATTAACTATTTCAAAAACATTTGATTTGGAATCAGTGGATTTAGAATTGGTAGGTAATGATACAGTGGATTTGGAATCAGTGGATTTAGAATTGTTAGATAATGATACAGTGGATTTGGAGTCAGTGGATTTAGAAGATGGTAAATTGTTGCCAGCGTGATCGTGCTGATTTGACATATAAAAATTAAACAACTTTCCCTTGTCGCGGGGTTGTATAAAATTATTAGAATTAGGAATTGCACCACATGTGCGTTGAGTTGGAAAAGTGTCGGTTTTGGTAGTAATTTGTCCCGCATGACACTGGGACGAGACTATGTTTAGTTTTTTGGTGTATTGTCGACAGTATCGTAACCCTCTTCGGTATTGTTTTGTTCATTAAAATTCCCGTCGACATTGTAGGAAGCAAAGTTTACCCTTTGATAAGATTTATTAAAATTTTGAGCGCGATTATTATTGTACTCACGTTTTCTACACTCGTCTATTGTGTGACCCACATTTTTGCAGTATCGGTAAATCGGGGGTGCATTTGCATTAGTAGGATTTGAAACGCATTTGTTATTATTATTAACACGATTATTATAATTTGAAAAACGATTATTGTAATTGGAATGTGAATATTGATTTTGATAGCGACGAGTGATTTTTCATAAATTATTTTAACTGTTGCCAATTTAAAAATTCTTTAATTGAACAAGCCGTTTCGGCTTTTCCACAATATAAATTTCAGTAAATTATCTTTCTGTGACTCGGATGCTAAATCAAAAGCATTATTGCAATTAACTAAAAATGAATTAAGTGTTCAATAATATGTTCAAATCTAATTCTGGTTTACTTGGAGGGTCTGCTTTGGCCTTCCTTTTAGATCTGGTAGAAGGACCTGAAGGTTGTAATGATTAAGGGGGTTGTGATTCCTCCTCTTCCTCTTCCACATCAAAGACATTAGCTTCTACGCCTTCAAATTTAACTGGGCTTGGATTTCTATCTTTAGATGCCATTTTTTTTTCAATTTTTTCAATATTAAGTAAAATAACAATTGTGTGAATTTATAAATGTATTTTAAAGTTCAATTATATTTTAAAAATTATAATGCAATGACCAAAATAGAGATAATACAAAGAACTCACAGGAATGCAGCGATAAGAAGCGTCTGATGCATTTCTCGGAACGTAACTCGATCTCAGGCTCGATGATAAGGTTTTGCACGTAGACTGGATGCACGATGATGTTGATTAGTTATTATTAGATTTTTTTAACCGGATATTTTTAATTTGTAATTATTTATTATTCACGGTTAATTGGATTTCGCGGACACTTGGTGGAGATTGGGTCTTTTCAGGAACATGAACTTGTCGTATTTTATTTTTTATCTTGGAATATAGTAATTCTGGAACACAGTTTATTTCTCTCGAACTTTTCACAGTTTATTTCTCACAATACTTATATACTGAGACGTACCGGAGATGCGTTTTTAAACATCCCTTGCCGCTGTCACCAATGTTAGACAACACTCCACAGTTGCCTTTTTAAAAAGGTTTATTATACAAATTGAACTCAACTCACACAACTGATTGAAATTATATTATTTAGGCGAATACTTTGTTTTCGCTTCAAAGTCAGCTGTTTCTGTAATGTTAATGACTTCAGCCTCTTAGGAAGCGCAATAAAATATGTATTTTATTATATTTTATTCGAAATTTTGAAATTATTTTTCTGCGTAGTCTTAACATAAGCAGTAGATCATATGCCCAAAATATCCATAATTTATTTTACATATTATATTTAATACATATCCAAAGCCCGGGAACACAGAAAAACTTTTTGTCTCTTCGGCGGAATTCGATCCCCCACCTCCGGTTAAAGCTAACTACTGAGCCTGAGAGGTCGTCAATAATTACTGAATACCTAATAACTACTTAAAATGCAATACCTACTTGCAGGTGCCAAAGTCGATGCACGGCGGCGAGCAGGAGTTCTGGATGTTCGACGTCGGCGGCCAGCGCGGGGAGAGGAAGAAGTGGATACAGGTGAAGTGACTTAGTGTTCTCCTCGTGTTTCTTAGTTATACAGTATACACCTCCATACCCCGTAGGCCAAGGTTATTGACCCTCGACGTAAGCATACCTAAGTCATGTATTCTAACTTGGTAGGTATGTAAAGGACAATCCGTATATTCGAATCACCCTCCAAATTCCAATAGCAATAAGTTATATTAGCTATGGAGCTGGTGGCAATTTAGGTATATAATTTTATCGTCATTAAGACGACGATGGCAGAACAGGTTAGGGCTAGGTTAAAGTTAGGTTTGTTCCTAACCTAACCTATCTCTAACCCTTTTTTTTTTCTCTAACCTTTTTTTTTGATCTCGCAGGGGAAAGGCTTTATGCCCTTCCCGGGTTGGGTGACTCAGGGGTATGTTGGACTCTGGCCTGTCTCCCTCTCAAAGGGACTACAATTAGGGGCCACTCCGACAACCTCGGCGCCGGGACTAGCTTAGCCGGGGAGGTTCCCATCCTCTCCCGGATTCTCGTTAGACAGAAGATTGGAGGTTCGCAAAGCGACGCCTCCGCACTCCCGTCCTACGCCGGCGGAGCGGAACAGAGGATGGATCGATCTCTCTGTCCCGCTCCGAACCTATCTCTAACCTAACCTAACCAACCTTTCAATGATGAGCACTAGTGCCCAAGTAGAATCGATGATGATGATGAATTATTATAGACAGTTTAAAAATCTATAACAGACGATGATGGTGATGAATTTGCGCAGGTGTTCGAAGGCATCCAGGCGATCTGGTTCATGGTGGCGTGCAGCGACTTCGACCAGACGCTGCGCGAGGACCACACGCAGAACCGGCTGACTGAGTCTCTCACACTCTTTGAGGATGTTTGGCATAGCAGGTACCTGGTACATACTCACTGGGCATAAAATGAAAATCGCTTAACAGCGCCGTTGAATCGTGCCCACGCACACACACTCACCTGTAAATACCTAGTTCAACCATGTTTGCAGTCGATGCGGTAAATGACGACCGCATTGGTGCTCAAACCGGAGGTCGCGGGTTCGAATCCCACCAGGGAACAAAAAGTTTTCTATGTTCCTGGGTCATAGATGTGTATTAAATATATGTATAATAAAAATCTTAAATATAAAATATATAGTATAAAAAGTATTAAATATTATATTGCCGTTGTCTGGTAACCGCAGCACAAGTTATTCGACAACTTACCATGGCGCCAGATTGACGTGATGTGAAAGCGTCCATAGGTATTATTATTATTTCCAGATTCCTCCTGGAAGCCGGTCTCATAGTGTTCCTCAACAAGCAGGACATCCTGCAGGCGAAGGTGTCGCAGGGCCGCAGCATCGCGCCCTACTTCTCCGCGTACCGGAAGTTCGACGTGCAGGCGGACGAGTACACTCGGACGAAACTGTTCATTAAGAGTTTGTTTGCTGTGAGTATTCAAATTTGCCCAAAAATTGATTTTCTATTATATTATTACTATCTTTTTCGCGCGGTTTCGCCCGCGTAAATATAGTATCGGTTATCCCGCGGTAATAACGTACTTTTCGGGATAAAAAGTAGCCTATATTTTAATTCAGAGTCCAACTACTACCATGTCAAATTTCATCGAAATCGTTCAGTATTTTTTGCGTGAAAGAGTAACAAACATCCATCCATCCTCACAAACTTTCACATTTATAATAGTAGTAGGATGCATGTAATGGTTTCCAATTCGCCAAATTGCATACATCTTGCCTTGCACCTTGTATGCTAGCTAGCTACTTGCTAGCTAGCATACATTGCTGCTAGCTACTTGCATTATGTAGGACTATCAGGGAGTTTGATCCTTTACGATAATAGTTTGTATTATAATCACGACCTACAGTCAATAATTAGCAGTAAGTGCATGCCAGAGTCATATAAATATCATAACATTTCAATATGAACTTGTGAGAACAGTCAACCTGCTTAATTCTAAAGGATCGAATTCACTGATAGTCCTATATTATGCAAGTAGCTTGCATACAATGTGCAAGGCAAATTGCATGCAATTTACGAATTGGAAACCATTACATGCATCCTACTTCTATTATAAATGTGAAAGTTTATGAGGATGGGTGGATGATTTTGTTGATTTTGGTATGGTAGTAGCTTAGGCTCTGGATTAACACGTTATAGGCTACTTTTTATTGTGCGCACGCACACATACTCATGTGTAAAGACGGCCTCTGTGGCTCAGTGGTATGTGCGTCGGCGCTCAAGTTGGAGGTCGCGGGTGCGAATCTCGCCGAGGGACATATAATATAATACAAATCTTAAATATATTCTGTATAGTGTAAAAATATCAACTACACTTCCCGAATCCCGTTGTCTGGTCCTCGTAACACAAGTTTTTCTAAAACTTTCCACTGGGGCAGATTGGCGTGGCGTGAAACGTGCATAGGCATTTTAAAGAATACGGAGTTCAAACACGTATGCAGTCGTTGCGGTTACTTCGTTTGTGTTTCAATATTTTGAGACTGCCCATTGCAAAGGAAAATATTTAAAAACTGGTCGAGCAGGAGCTTTGTCGACATTGTACCTATTGGCTTCTATTTGTTTAGGACATAACAATGAACCGCCGCGACCGCCGGAGGCAGTCAGCAGCAGCGGAGCGCTTCGTCATTCTAGAAGCTTCCAGACAGAGGGAGTGCTACTTCCACTTCACCAACGCGACCGACACCGACAACGTGGGGACGGTGTTCCGAGACGTGCACCAGATGATCCTCACGCATATACTGAGTAATATTGGCCTGTACTGATATGGTTTATGCCTTATCACCCGGTAATAAGGTCGAAAAGTAGTACACTGGATCCAGCGGCGACCTTAGGGTCAATTCGAACCGAAACGAAACGACACGCTGTCATGTTGCACCGTGCTGCACGGCGCATGTGCAGCGCGGTGCAGCGCGGTGCAACATGGACTGATGTCATATGAAATGTGTATCCATTTGTGTAGTGAATAAAGTTCAATTTTCAATAGCTGTTTGAAAAATGTAGCGTCGCGTATCTTCGCGGTGTGAACTGACTCTTACAGTCAATAAATTTTGAGCAGTTTCATAATCTAATTTTTTCGCCTTATAATGACGACATGCCTTTAAATGCCGCTAATAGCAACAATAGTAACATGACTAACTTCAGAAGTATGGCGAACTGCTAAAGATACAATTTCCTTTACTGTACCTGTATATCTTGGACGTGTTATCCCATATCGAATTTAACGCGGGTGGAGGCGTGAGCAAAAACTTACCAAAAAATGTTTCCAGTACCTATGAAGCAATAAGTTTCAATGCTAAAAGATTTACGGTGACATGAAGTTGTACAAATGTGACGTCCTTAAATGCGGCACGTCAATGTGATTTCCTATTTATTATATTGTAATAAGTTGAGAATAAGATTGTTTTTATAATGAGTTTGTTTTATTTATGAGAACTCCATACTTAGTTTCAATATTATTATTGTTTGTATTACTTGTTATCTTTTCGCAAACGAATGAACCGCTCGAAATATTTTAGTCCGTAAAAGGACTTGTTACACGATAAAATAAAATGTTACTAATAATGTTTTCTATATTCAAATAATCTCTTAAATTACATTCATCATAAATACACAATAAATAATCAGAAGAATCAACCAATAAGTAGGTAATTTAACGTTTTCAAAAATCATCTTCAGCTTGTAATGTATAAACAAATGTCCAGTCGTGTTAGTGCTCCTGAGAAGATTGTGAATGTTGGGACTGCGTCAATTTCTTAACGGTCTTCTTCGGCAGTAAAAGAGGATGAATTGCTGGACAGACTCCTCCTCTAGAAATCGTCACTCCTGTCAGCATCCTACTGAGTTCCTCGTCATTTTTGATCGCGAACAGAATGTGACGTGGCAGAATTCTTGTCTTCTTACTTTCCTTCGCGACGTCAGAGGCCAGCTCTAGTATTTCAGCAGTTAGGTATTCCAAGGCAGCGGCCAAGTAGACCGGAGCCCCTGCTCCTATTCTTGGCGCGTAGTTCCCCTTCTTCAATATCTTGTGGATTCTTGACACAGGGAAGTAAAGACCGGCGCGGGAGGAGCGCGATTTCGCCTTAGCTCTGCGCACTTTTGATAACATATTGCGTCTCGTTCACACAGTGGCTTGCGTCTCGTTCTCTTTCACATGGAATGCCGGACCTATATGATACGAAGGGGGACGCAACGCATAGCGGGTATAGCGAGTTACACCGCGCCATTGTTGATGGCTACCAAACTTAGCTTGTGACTTAAACTAATCTATGTTTCGTTTGCGTTAAGATTTTTACGCATGGATATTAGAAAATCCTGGCGATAAAAAGTAACCAATGTCCGTCCCCGTGGTCTAACCTATCTGCGTCAAATTTCATGAAAATCGGAGCAGTAGTTTCGGAGCCTATTCAATGGAAACAAACAAACACATCTTCACAACATTAACGTAGATTAAGTTAAAAAAATGTTAATTCGATCGAGTACATTTCTATTAATTACTTCGTACCTATAAAATAAACTTGACGATTGAACTAAAAGATTTTAACATCATTATAATATATCCGGTACACATACAATCAATACATATAATAAAATCGTAACTGGTCGCTGTCTGTACATGGAAATACTATTAATTACAAAATATATGGCTTATGAATGAAATTAACAATAAAAATATGAGATATTTCACTAATTTGCTGTGTCAAATTAAAATGTTAAATTATATTATAACACGATTTACTCTAAAATGGTAATATTATCTTCCTTAACCTTAAACATTAACCTTAATAGAATAGAATTAATAATAATATTAATTAAAAATAAAGAAATGTATCGCTTAATTAAATTAACAACTAAAAGATATCAACGCGCTACGAGGTTCGCAAGTTTTATTGCCTTTGTTCTGTATTTTGCTATTTTAACATTTAATATACACTTACCTTTTACATAATGGTCCTTTAACGGTGTTTAATTATAATAAAAATATCAATTTGAATATTTTTTTGTACTAAAATATTAAAGCAACTGATATAGTTTTTCGTCGTTCAATTTTTCGAATGAAACAGAAAAGATGCAGCCCTAAAAAGGGCTTTGTTCAATAATTGAAAACTTACAATTCAACCTTTTGTTCGGTATTCGTCGCATAACTTAATGATATCTGTACACTTATAATAATTTCCCACTAACAATAATATCACTTATCACTACTATTCACATGTCCAGTTGAGAAACTTTCGTCTAGTCGGCCACGGCCATGGCCGAGGGTGTTGGCCACGACCATGGCCGAGGGTGTTGGCCACGGCCATGGCCGAGGGTGTTGGCCACGGCCGGCCACACAGAACATGAAAAATTGCCAGGATATTAGTGAGTTACACGACTCACGCGCTTTATATAGGTTTGTTAAGACTCGAATTTTCAACCCTACCTTCACTGTTTTTGTTAATTGAATTCAAAAGTCAACAGAATTGTACTTGGGCCTTGTTTCCCAATCTTCTAACAAGTGTCGGATAACTTATTCGGAAGTTCTGTCGCTGCTTACTTTATTGAGCGACCAGAGGCAAAACGTGTAAATAAGCTATCAGACACTTGGCAGTAGATTATAAAACAGACCCTAAGAAGTAGATATTATAGTAATAATACTATAATATTTACTTCTAAGGTCGCTCCATATAAAGTAAGTAGCGACAAAACTTCCGAATAAGCTACCCGAAGCTTGTTAGAAGATTGGGAAGCAAGCCCTAAGTATTTGTACTTTTTATTTGTATAGAAGGACTCGAAAGAAATTTTAAGCACGGATAAAATGTAGTCAATAAATATTTATTACGGAGAAATGATATGAATCGACAACATCATTTTCTAAATAATAATATAATAAAGTGCACCCTTGTGCACGTATAAAATACATGAGATATTTGACATCACGCGGGGATAGGCAGTTGGCACAAGCCTCCTGTTTCTATTTCCCCTGCCCCTAATAATCAAAAGTTACAAACTAAAACCCGACTACGCGAGCTACATAATATATTATCTATGTCATCCGGGCTATTGTTAAGAATCTATTGACACATGATTCATTAAAATTGGATCAGTACTTTAGACTCTACGATGGGACTGACTGCCAAAATCATGACCCTTCCTTTTGGCTTCGTCGTAGTCGGGTAAAACATAAATTCACTTGAATTTTTCTCGTTATCTTTTATATTATTATTAAGATGATATTGTTGTAGAGTGGACGATGCTCGGAGATGTGATACAGTCCAAAGCTTAAGTCCATAGTGTATTCTAGAACTAGTAGAAAATAATGTTTAATAATATGCTGTACGTGATGATGAATAGTGTAGTAACTGTAGGTGACGAACTGCGGTGTTCGTAATGTTATCATATAAATTTTTTAGGCGCTGCCATGGTTTTCATACAATTCTAATTCGATATCTTTACTAATACAATCGTTGTCAATTGTTGGTGTTAAGTCCACAATTCACTTTCCGATAACATAGTAGACAGTGGTAAGTTTATTAGTATATTAGTGAATCATTGTATTATTTGCTACCTTTCAGATAGAAAAAAAAAATTTACGAATAATCTGGATATTCTATTATGAATACTATTGTAACTGTGATTGTAACATTATAATCTAATGCCTGGTATAATGTTTTATCTAGGTAGTCTTAAAAGATAGAACAAAATAAGATGTAGGTGTATTAATAAAATCATGTAGAAAAGTAAATACGTCGATGGATGAAACGGAAAATATATGCGGTCCTGAAAAGGACCTTTGTCAAATTGTCATCAGCCGTTAATCAATAAATGAATGAAGGTACCTAGATAGTAGATTATTGTATTATCCTCCGAAGCCGTACAAAGTCCGGCCTTGTCTCTTCAGCGCGTAAACCACGTCCATCGCCGTCACGGTCTTCCTCTTGGCGTGTTCCGTGTACGTCACGGCGTCACGAATCACATTTTCTAGAAAAACCTTCAAAACTCCTCGAGTTTCCTCATAAATCAAACCAGAGATTCGCTTGACTCCGCCCCGTCTTGCCAATCTTCTGATCGCGGGCTTCGTTATTCCTTGAATGTTGTCTCGCAGCACTTTGCGATGGCGTTTCGCGCCACCCTTCCCAAGACCCTTCCCTCCTTTGCCGCGTCCTGTCATTGTCCAAACACTCGCGATAAATGTGCTTGCTCCGACGACCCCTCGCGTTTATATATAGCGAGGGACTGAATCAATTTATTCGCTACGCTGCACGTCATTGCAAGAAAGAGATGCAGTAATGCTTAAGTTTTGTTTCACATATGAGCAAACTTTAACAAATTTACCCCCAACGATTGATTCAGGTTGATTCAATATAAAATAATAATTCTATACTTACAAAATCCACATTCCAAAACAGCAAACACTACATATACATTACACACATGTGACAAAATGGCACCGACCAAAGTACCGAAGAAACCGCTAAAGTCCATGGAGAAACCGATAGAGAAACCGATATCTAAAGTAAAGAAGATGAAGAAGAGAAATTACCAGAGTTTCTCCATCTACATATTCAAGTTATTGAGGAGCATAACGAAGGACGCGTTTGGTATTTCGCGTCACTCCATGTTGATAATGAATAACTTTGTGAACGACATGCTGGAGCGTATTGCGGCCGAAGCGGGGACTTTGGTGGCTCATGGCAAGAAGACCACGCTGTCCAGCCGCGAGATCCAGACAGCTGTTCGTCTGCTCATCCCGGGGGAGCTAGCTACTCACGCCAACGTCGAAGCTTTAAAGGCTATAGCTCTTTACCACAAGAGCCACGAAATGAAGGAACAGAATAAGGTTTGACGTCACCGTTTTGGTTAAAACTGTGATTTAATTTTAAATTGTAATTTGTGGGTGATATAATATTTTTTTTATGATGTTTAATATATTTTGTAGTAGTTAATGCGTCTCGTTTTATTTCAAATACCCCGTTTGTAAAACTATCATTTTATAAGTTGTGATCTTAAGACTGCACATTTATTTTTAAACTTTACTTTATAAACATGTTTTTTTTTAAATCTAAACCTTATTAACATATATTTTAAGCGCACTATATTTATATCTTACGAGGTATACTAGTTTACTAAAGGCTTAGACAACTTTAATTGAGTAGTCACTCGATGTAGAAGGTCGAAGCTTTCTTACAGCTGTCCTTATGAACTGTGAAGTAAAGCTAAATACAACAACTAGCAAGCAAGCAGTTTTAAATAGACTACATCTGTGGCTCAGTGGTTGAGCGTGTTGGTGCTCAAGCCGGAGGTTGCGGGTTCGAATCCCGCCGAGGGAACAAAGAGTTTTTCCGTGTTCCTGGGTCATGGATGTGTATTAAATATAATATGTATAATGTAATAAAAATCTTAAATATGTGTATAATATATATAATAATATATTTAATATATATATATATATATATATATATATATATATATATATATATATATATATATATATATATATATATATATAGGAAGTAAAACATTTTCGACGTTTCGACGACGGGTACCAGACAACGGAAATATATTTAATATATATATATATATATATATATATATATATATATATATATACATATATATATATACATATATTCCTGCTGTCAACGAATCATACTCTTTTTTGCCCAGCTAAACACTAACTATTCTGTTCATATCCAATGAAATTTAAATGTAAACAAAAAGACAGTAGAAGACTATAATACTGATTCAAATGTCAATTATTTACCGTGCAATAAAAAAATAGCTAAATTTTATCTTTTAGACTTCGATATTAAAACACCAGATCCCTGACCTTACCCTCTGTTTGACCTTATTAAAAAAAAATAATCGATGAACATACCTAAAGGTACCAACGTAGATGGTACAATGCTCCCTCCTAATACACAGTGGTCATAAACCTTTTAGTAAATAGTCTGAAACGGTTAAACCGTGTTTAGTAGAATAGATAATCTGTTAAATTCATCGTAACGACCTATGTGGATCAGTGGTTGAGCCTGTTGGTGCTCAAGCCGGGGGTCGCGGGTTCGAATCCTGGAACGATGGAACAAAAGTTTTACTGTGTTCCTGGGTCATAGATGTATAATACTTCCCCATGTCTGGTCTTCGTAACACAAGTTCTTCGAGTACTTAGCACGGGGCCAGATTGACGCGATGTGAAGCGTCCACAGATACAAAAAAAAAATCACCAGCCTACCTCTTAATACATAAATATTTGATCTCTAAAGAGTAAAGAATAAATAAGGTAAAGTTTTTTGATAATATAAGAAAGCAGTAGAAATCTTAATTAACTTATTTAAAAATTAGTATCATAGACAGTAGGTGTAGAGAAAAAAAAGGATGCCTTTACTTCTGATTATTATAAAACAATAGGGCCTTTACTTCTATACTAATATAAAAAAACTTAGGCCTTTTCATCCGTTATTGGATGATTTAAACAGTAATCTCCGAGCGAAATAACCACACTTGAAATACTGTAGTGCCTGGGACAGTCGGTTTTGTAAATGTCGTATGGTTGCCCAAGCACATACGGCATTCTCACAACACAATCAGCCTAGTCCAGAGGAATGACTGGTCAATACGTCTGGGGGCAACCATGTCATCATTCTCACGATGTTTTTCCTTTGCCTTTAGAGCGTCCGTATAATGTACTTGAGACTTGAAAAAGTCTCATTGATACACGCCTGGGAATCAAACCTGCGCTCTCTCGAGTGCGAATCAAACGGTTTACCCACTAGGCCACGGATTACCTATTATATACTAATATAAGAGATATATTAAAATAATATTATAAAGATGAAAGATTTGCTTGTTTGTTTGCATAGAATATGCTCTTGATGGGCTAATTTTTGTGAAATTTGCCATTTAAATAGAGTAGACCGCGCGAAGGACATAGGCTACATTTTATGCGGGAAATGTAAGGTTCTTTATATATAGGATATTTTCTTTTGCGCGTACGAAGTCGCGGGACACATCCAGTGTGTAATAAACAAGTTCGCCATCAGTTGCGCACCCCTGCGCGCAGCTGTAGGGCAGATGTTCGTAACGGTTTCGGGCACGTGTCGTGTCGGTACTCGCTAAGTATTGTCCCCATGAGTCCTGACTGTGACTACTGACTACGACTGGTTAATGGTTTACTGGACTTTATACTCGAGTGTTTTATTAGTAGCCATAAGAAGACTTGAAAAAATTTATCGCACTCGACAGCTCACGCGAGTGCGAATGTTTGATTGATTGGCAGTTTGCAACGCAAAAACATCTACAAGTCCGAGCTACGGTACCTGCTTCAAAACAAAAGCAAAACTTAACAATAAATTATTTAATTAACTTGACGTAGGCGATAGGTAGGTACTGTAGATAGTACAACGAGCCTTTAAATTTTAATTCAAGGTCCTTTAGACCTCCTGCGTAATACTTACTTTTATTTTTTATGTTTGCAATTTTTATCTAGTGTAAAAGGAGAGAAATCATTTGTCTAAATAACTACTCAATAACTACTAAAAACAATTGTCCAACGGAACTCCACATAAATCGAACAAAAAATGTCATTCTTCCGTTCCCTCCATTATTCAATAATTGCACAACACTCCGAGCTTTTTAAAGGAAACCTGATTCCGACTTTGTTACGACACAATAAAATGCAAAATGAAATGCCAAGTATTATTTGAAAAACACGACTTTTTACGTTCAAAAAGTTGTAACATATGGATGAAAAACATAAAATCACCTTTATGCTGAAAGAATTAAGATCTATTTTTCACAATATCAAGTATAGCGCGTGCTACAGGGGTGCGCTCGCGCCATTTCCGACCCTAGCTTATTTTTTTTTCAAAGGGAATCTCCAGTTGACGGTTATATTTTGAGACGCGAACACGTAAAGGACGTGAAGGGAATTGTAAAATTACTTCTATACGTTCTAAAGATATACCATAATATTATATTTAGTGTTTAGTTCTTAGGACAAAATTAAGTCAAGAAGTTTATAAAATGATGTGAACTCAAATGAGCGCAAACCTTAAGGAAACCAGCAGACCTGATCGGTTACGCTTAGGAAGTCACCCTTCCATTAGGCCACAGGAGTAATGCACTAGCATTTAGGTTCAACGAGTGAACACATCCGGGGAAAATATACGCTTAAAATGGAATCTCCAAAAATTGTATACAAATATTATTCTAACCCAGCATTTTGTGCTCAAAGTGAAGTGGTTTTTCAAAAATCATGTGTGACAAAAATCGTTTCGCCGAACAAGAGAATGCCACCGCTGGGTGCGAATTCACCTAGGAAGGTGGAAAATAGGATTTTAAGGACGGATATTTCGGACAACCCTTTAAGGATGTCGCCAGCGGGAAGGTACCTCAGGGACGAGCCTCCTGAGCTACCACCAAAACCAGCAAAATACCAGAACCAATTCCAGAGACAATCATCGATGATTTGTAAACCGACACGGACCATCGTCAGGTGCAGGACCAGAAGCGAGGACCTCGAAATGGCTCAGATCAGACAAAAGCGACAAACTAGGTACGATAGAAACGCTGAAAGCGACGACGGACTAGAAGATTCTAGACGACACAGATACGAAGTTATAGATTACGACGATGAGATGGATTATTCACCGACGAAGAAAAGAATAGTGGAAGCGGACGAAAGCGAAGTCGAAGAATACAACGTAGACGGACCTGACGAACACGAAATGAAGGAAATACCAACAGAAATAGTCAAAACCGTTAACGGAAAAGTGCACAGATACGCAATAGTCCCCTCCGATGACGAAGAGAAAAAAGTTACGTTCACCTCACCAACGATGTCGAAAAAGAATTTGATAGCTACTCAAAAACTACACGAATTACTTTCAACGCCCAGGAAATTACAGAGTTACGCAAGTCAACCCTCAGTACGAATAACACCCAACAAAGCAGATAGTCCACGGTACCCTGATACACCTATGAAGATTATTTCAAGCACGCCAACTAACGTAACACCTTCAAAGTCCTGCGCGAATTTATCTATGATGAGAGGAACCACATCACCCATATCACCAAAGGCGCAACAGAAATTGAACTACGGATTACCCGAGTTAGAAAGAGACGTGTTCGTTACGAGTCCAAGGGAGAAAAGAGACAGAAGTTATGAAATGGACAGAAGCGATCTTAGTAGGGACAGGAGTTTCAAAAAGAAACCTATCGGCAGACCGGATGCGAAAACGACGGCAGTTATCATGCCTAGGTATGTAAACACTGCTAACTGTATTTGATTCGCCCATAATAAATCTTATAATTATTAAGTTGTAACTATATAATATTTTATTTTTAAGTTTTTAAGTTAACTTTTTAAGGGTTCTTTTGCCTCTTACGGCCGCACTCAGAAACATATTATAATGCTTAATTAGTACCATTCAGTTTCTGTCAAAATCTCTATTATGTGACTCCAAAAGTAAGCATTAAATGTCTCCGAATGTGGCCGTTTGACAGAATAGAAAATGTAAATATTGTGACAAATTGACAAACGTTAACGGGTAACAAAATTGTAGCCTACTTAACTATCAAACGTGTAGCGTAGTAGATAGTGTGTGTTAAGAGCCCTATTAAAGCAGCCACAGACGAGAAACCGATCGTTTCAGTTAGAACTGACGTCAGTTCGGCCTGAACGGATTCGAGCACATACACGGAAAAAATCCCATCCGACCGAACTGACGTCAGTTCGGCCCTTAGATTAATAACGCCTAGATAGTCTTCAAACAAACGCATCGTACAAAGTGAGGCTAGCAACAGATAGATGTAGCCGTAAGCATTACATACCGACACGCACACAAAACTTTAATGTTGTGGAGTGTGTACAGTTTTAAGGGGCAATTGCAAATCTGCACAGGTCAGAGTTAGTGTTGCCAACTTAGTTGTTTTACAACGTCTTACTACTAAATTTAGTATTCTATTCCCTCTTTAGTAGGAATTTAGTTGTTAGTAGTGGTTTTGTAGAAAATAGCCAGACAGTAATCAAAATATGCAAAATACTATGGTAGCACGCCATTTTGCATATGCTATTATGACACCTTATCACAATAGCACGCGTCCGTAAGTCGCTTAAAATTACCGATTTAATTTCTATATTACGTAACATTTCCTACTATATTTTTATTTTTTTACGGTAAATTTATCATATTTTCAATATATTAAAACTGAAAATGCAGTGGTTTTTTGTTGCTAGGGATTTCTATGTTTAGTAGCTTTTTTATAGTTATCGGTACTCTTTTAGTAGTTTTTAGTAGAAAACGACGCGAGTTTAGTAGTTTCGCAAAAACAGAGTTGGCAACACTGGAGCGAATTGCTAATTCTGTCCACACGGCCGACTCATGCGATCTCGAAATTGCACACAGACGATACGATTTTGTATCCGTTCAGACCGAACTGAAAGAAAACCGGACCGTGTATGGGACTCCTTACAAATCTGCACTCTGCGAGATTAGGTATTTGAAGCGTTTGCGAGATTAGGTATTTGAAGCGTTCCCGACATTTCGCATTTTGTAGTAATTTTGCAGTTGTATTTATCGTTTCTATTGAAATAGGTTAATAAATTCATGCTTTAAAGTTATAAAATCTTTATTCCTCATGAAGTAACAATTGTTTGGTATAAATTTTGCTTAATAATATTATCGTAGATAGGAGTAATTCACAGTTGACTTAAAGCGATTTTCGAATATTTTTTTTTTGGCTTAGATTAAGATTTTTTTCTATATTAAATCAAAGATATTTAAAAATTCTATGGCCGCTACGAACTATACGACTATATAGGAGATAACATTCTCATTTTATTATTTCATTTGCTTAGAACAGTAGTTCAATCCAGGAGCTCAAAAAAGTGCCTTCACCGCGAAGGCTTCGCGCATTTTATGAAAATCTTTCTCTGCAATTTTGGGTTTGATTAAAAAGTTAAGCAAATTTTACAAAAAGCAGCGGTTTCTTTTCGTCTTCTTCTTTTCGTCCGTAAATAGAGTTTGTTTATCCGCTTCGTTTAGTCCGTCACTTGACTATGTTCGTGCTTTGTTATGCTATGAAATGATGGAACCCAACATTCCGTTTGCCCGAGGCAGTCACATAGAATACTTCGTGTCAGATGTGCGTACCAAATTCACGCACACCACAAATTATCTTACACACAATGATATTATAAACCCACACTACAATAATAGTTGCCGCACTCACGGAGCTGTTGTTGTTAGATAGCGCGGTATCTAGTTGAGCCACAGAGTAAAAATACTTACTTTCTTTAATCTGTGGTCGAGCGCCGAGACCAATCATTTATATTCTATGACTTAACCGTACTTAATTTTTTAATTACAATCATCAATTACGTCACTATGTCCTAACTATGAGTAGGATACGGCTGCAGTCTACCACTAGCAAGCCTACTTCGAGTTGGCAGACTTCTAACACAGCATAAAAATATATACTTACTTGTAATGTAAATATATCATCCAATTTTCAGGGTGGCGCCACAATCTCCGTCCGTATACTCGGAAGACACGTACAAGTCCATCTCCAGTCTGAAGACCATGGGGGGTGCCGCCGCGTCACTCACCATTGCTGCTCTGATGCTGACGCTGTGTGGAGGACTGACGTCATCGCTCAGTTTCTACATGATGTATAGTGTAAGCGTCAGTTCTACGGGTGATCTTACACCAAAACGAGACAATATGCGACGCGTCGCTGCATTTTTAAGATAGCGATTCTAAATTGAACTTTATTCACTACACTAGAAGATACAAGTTTGCAAGCGTTCAAATTTCAAACTAGACCGCTCTGAATAGCGCGACCGCGGCGCCGCTGTTGCAATGAAACGTGTATCTTCCTATGCACTGAATAAACTTAAAAATAACTATTTAAAATACAGCGCCGATATCGTCTATTTTCGGTGTGAGCTGACCCTTAAGTGTTATCGCCCTGTTAATCTTGGTATAGGCACAAGAGCACATTGATCGCCTGATGGTAATAGAATCTGTCGCCCATATAGAGTTGTTACAATTTCACGAGTGTGTAATGGCCCTTAATTTGTTGGCAGTAATTTTAATTGCAAGTTACGAAAATCTAAGCTTGTTTTTACGCGATTATTATAAAGTTAACAAACAGTTTCAAATAACAATAATAATATCTATGGACGCTTTCAAACCTCGTCAATCTGGTCCCGTAGTAAGTTCTCGAAGGACTTGTGTTACGGGTACCGTAACGTACCGTACAACGGAAATATATTGAATGCTTTTATACTATACAGTATATTATGGATATTTATTATAATATACAATATACACATACCTATTTAATACACATCCATGACCCAGGAACGCAGAAAATATTTTGTTCCTTCGGCGGAATTCGAACCCGCGACCTATAGCTTGAACGCAGACGCGCTAACCACTGAGCCACAGAGATCGTTTGCCTGTAAATTACGTCACAAATTAATTTTACAGGTGGGAAGACGGTACTACCTGGACTTTGGCGTGCTCGCCGGGTTTACGTGCTTCCTCCTTGGCCTTCTGGGTCTGAGATCTAGAAGAAATCAGCTTCTACCAAACAGAAATTACATATCAGGTAAGTGTTATGACTTACAACTTTTATTTTCAGATAGAAGCCTATGGGGTTCCATATACGGTCCGGTTTCCTTCAGTTCTGCCTGAAAAAATGCAAAATTGTATAGTCTGTGTGCAATTTCCAGTTTGAAGTTTGAAGCGATTCGTTCCAGTGTTGCCAGCTCTGTTTTTGCGAAACTACTAAACTCGCGTCGATTTGTACTAAAACTACTAAACGGAGTAACGGGTAGTCTTAAGCAAATCACGGACGAATGCTACGATGTATTATTATGATAAAGTGTCAATGTTTTGTTTCTTTTTTTTTTGTGCCTAACCTAGGCCATTTTACATATTATGATAACTGTCTGGCTCTTTCCTACTAAAACACTACAAACAACTAAATTCCTACTAAAGAGGGAATAAAATACTTAATTTGGTAGTAAAACTTTGTAAAATAACTAAGTTGGCAACATTAATTCTGGACTGAACGGATGGACTGAACGGACCATGTGTGACAAATCGCTTCAGTTCTCGCCAGAACCGCGGCCGTGTGGGCGTGTATCGTGTACAATCGTAGTGAGTTATAATTAACAAACACGACCATAGCTCGCGGCAAACCAGAACGAACTGATGCGATTTTCCCGTGTGTGTGCTCGAATCTGTTCAGGCCGAACTTAAGTCAGTTCTAACTGAAACGATCGGCCTCTCGTCTGTGGGGACCTTATAAGGCCTATACAAACATACTCAGAAGAATTCAGTTCGTCAAAACTTTTATTTAAAAATTGTTACAAATAATGGCGCTTTGATTCTTTTATATGTATTACAAAATTTGCGCTCGTTCGACATATTTTTTAAACCGCAAAACTAAATGCGGGTCAGATGTTAATCGTACATGGTACAAAGTATTTAACCACAAGTGTTTTGTCCGCCCGCAGTTCGCTTTACATATTTTATTCTGGCGTAACTACCTACTCCACAACTTGAAAATTTGATAATTTTAGTCCTACTTAACTCCTAACCAAAGTATACAAGTATATTAAGGGCAAAGAAATTGACAATAATATGCCCGTCTAGAAGTAGGGGGAACCCAAGAGGGTATTTTTGAAGTAACTGTAGCGCGTCAGAGTAAGATAAAATACTTATAGAACTGGAGCTCTAGAGCTCGCCGTCGAAAAAGGAGCTCATCGCGAACAAGCATTGCACCACTGCAGATAGCTAGGGGCCCTAAAGTTGTTTAGAACCGCCAGAACGGCAGTTTTAAACCGCCGGTTTTATTTTTAAAAAGATTTTATTTTATTGACCAAAATGTGCGAAGATTCTTTGAGTAAAAAAAGGTCACGAGGAACAAGAAAACTGTTGTGATACACGGCTGCACGCCAACTAGAAACCGATAAAAATGCAAGACTGGCAGTCCTTCTCTTGACCAATCGAAATCAAAAATCTTCACACATTTTGGTCAATAAAAAAAAATCTGCCAGATTTAGAACCGCCACCACCCTTTATATCAAACTTTAGGGATCTGCGGTGATAATGTTTGATCTCGATGAGCTCCTTTTTCGACGGCGAGCTCTAGCTTCTATTAGGTTCACCACGTGGTAATCAAGGTATGAAACTCAGTTTACTTTTTTCTTCCTATTACCTAATCTACAAAACATCTCCACGACGCTCGAGTAACTACACATTTAGCAACATGACCTCCCTTGCCATAGTGCCTACTACCTACTGCCTAGATATACCTAATTGTTTCGTCAAAGTGTTATGGACTGAGACCGGCCTGGGATCTCAGTCCATTACATCCTATTGTTTATTCTGAGGCTCTAATTGTGAAAGTTCGGTAGTTTTTGCATGAGTCACAAACATCCCCATGATTGTGACTCTTTAATGCAAAAACCACCGAACTGATTTAGATGAAACTTTACAGTTTAAGCCGCGGACAAAAGCTAATACCTAATATTCTAACTCATCAACTTCATTTTACTCCTTGCAGGCTACATCGTTCTCTCGTCATTTTCACTTCTAAGCGCATTTGGTCTCCTCCTACTCCTGTCGGTGGAACCGAAGCCAGGAACAGCCCTGAACGACATTACATCCGGAGCCGTCTGCAGCATCAGTATTCTGTCTCTAGCCTTGGCATCAGTAGGCATTTTAGCTTCGTACTGTTGCGCCAGAGATCCCCCAGATAACAGAGTTGGTACTGCTCGATGGTACTAGATATTATTATTTTTATGATCACAGATAATATATTATATTGTATAGTTAAAAGTGTTTGTTGCTTGTACGAAAATCATTGCTAAATACTATAGGTCCGTACGATTATTGTCTATTGCCTCTAGCCGTAAGTAGAGAAATTATTGACTTGGGCCAACCTGTGAATTAAAAAAAAACATAATTATAAAGCGCAGTACTCACCATCCAGCCTGCACATCCAAGGCAGCGGACTTGTAGGAAAAATTTTTGAATGATTGACACTATTGACACTAATGACGGCTATTAGTACCGGTGCTGGATTTGCAGGCTGGACCATGAGTAAGGCGCTTTATGCATAAATATGTATTTGTAACAATTTATGTCACAGCAATGTAATAGAGAATCATTATAACTGCTTGCTTGCTGCTTGCTGCTTGCTGCTTGTCAAAACGTTTATTTAACAATATACTTAAGTATGATTCGATGTTGTTTTTGTTCTATGCAAATGTAAAAGGCAAGCTAGATTTGTAATGACAAATAATTTCCAATCTAAGCATGTATCAGTAGCGTAGGGTTCCTATGACTCCATTCCTATCGGCTTCACTTACCACTCACCTTTTGAAGGTCCTCATCCAAATCGCTACCTATTATACAGGCTAGAGCTTCCCGATGAAGGAGAAAGTTAGGTATTTATTTTTATTTTATTTAGGAAAACATACAGTGATTTATTACAAAATGAAATTTTATATAAAGTCTTAGCACTATTTACACGTTTCCGCATCTAAAAGGTAGGTAGGTAGGTATGTACACAAGTCATTAGTCAGTGTCTAAAATTACTTAAGTAATTTATCTAAGTATTTTATATTACAGTTTCGTCTTAAGGTTACTTAACTTACGTATCTAACTTCTAACAGTATCAAGAAAATATTAATAACTTTCTTAGTATTTTAAGTTAATTAATTAAGTTATCAGTACAAAAAGTGCACATTATGTCAGGCCGCAGCGGGTCGCAACTCGCAACGCAGCGCAAAACACGTACAGCCACAGATTAATTAATAGTTTCTACGTTACACGTACAGCTTGGCAAAAAAGAGTATGACGCAGTGACAGCAGGAACTAAAGACATTTTTGATTGTATCATATTTTATCCTTAACTAGCTGTCCCGACACAGGTTGTTCTGTCGCACCTATAAATATAGTGTTAATATTTTCTCCGCAATTTTTCCAATATTTCTCACCATTTAAATTTCAAGACCAAAATTAGCCAAATCAGTCCAGCTGGTCTAAGTTTTAACGAGACATTGGAATTGCAATCCATTTTTATTATAAATAAGATAAGATTTTCCATTACTTTGTAATTTTCCATATCAAATCACACTTTTTATAAACTGTATGTTACGTCCCACGGCAACGTGATAAAAAGTATCCTATGTCCGTCTCCTAGTTCTAAACTACCTCCTCATCAATTTTCAGCCAAAGCGGTTTAGCCGTTCATGAGCTATAAATAGTGTAATTAACACGACTTTCTTTTTATATATATATATATATATATATATATATATATATATATATATATATATATATATATATATATATATATATATATATAGATAGTCTGGAATGAAAAAAGCCGTGTGGTGTCGTGGGACACCGGATTTATTATAAAAATATAAATTGAAAGTTCTATTCGAGGTATAAAAAAAATAATAAAGACTATACATAAAAATCTTACGTTACGGACGCTTTTTCCCGGCTAAGGGTACCCCTCCGCATCGCCCCATAAGGAACTTCGTTCCAAAATGTAATAAATTTATTTTTTATATTATGATATAAGTATTTAAATTAAATATGTCATTCCAATACAATTATGGATAAAAAATCCATATCGAATAAGTAAGTATATAAGTGGAATGTTTTAGTTCCTGTGTCACCGCGTCATACCTTTTTGCCGAGCTGTACAGCTTAGCACATTAGGACTGGCTGGGCCCCAGGGTTTTGACGGATTTTGAGTTCACTATAGTTAGAAGAACATAATAAACAACTTATCGGGTTGGGTCACATCGGGGCGGCTCGGGCCGCAACGTAGACGTACATAAGCAAAATCCGCGGCGGAGTGATGCACCCCGCTGCGCTCCGGCTAAGTGTGCAATAGTTCAATGTTCATATAAAAAGGTATGTGCGCGTACCTTTAGTTGACTGAGCTGTGATTAGTGAATGGTAAAGTATGGTGATTCCCTGACGTACCCTTGATGTTTCATGTTGCAATCTTACAAGAAGAATATACATAATCGTTGGTTGTCCCGACTTGGTAATCTTTTGGGATTTCCCGATCCCCGATTCGTTCGATTCCCGATTCCCGGGACTGACCGGTCGGAGATTTTCCTTTTGGGCCCACACTTCCCACAAACCAAATAGGTGTATTAAACGACTGGAATAAATGATTTTTTTTGTTAAATTTAAGAATAAATGTTTATTACAAATTATAATATTTTGTTTAATTTCAATTTCCTTTCATATTAGGATTCTAAAGGGTATCACAGACGATGAAGATACTATAGTATTTTATCTTATAATGCCTGGATATATTTCATATTAAAGTACCTGCGTAATATGACTAAAATACTTATTATCTTAGCCGTAGGTGATTGTTCATACTTTAAATTGTATAGTAAGGGATGTTTTATCTTAACTTAGAATATTATAGTATGTTCGCCGTCTGTAATGGGGGTCGTCCGTCAGGTAGGTAACCTTATATTCACAGACGTTGATACATCGAGGATACAATATGCATTATCCAATGCATTCTTTTGTTCCATCTAGCTACTTAAAAATTCCGAGGAGTTTTGGCGGAGATGCAAATGTTTATTATTAATTTGCTTTAATTCGGTTTTTAATATGTAACATTGGTAGAATATTACACATTAATTAATTTCATATTAATATGCAAGTACAAGTGGTACCACTATAGAAAAATGGTGTTGAAATCATAAACGAAAATACTTTTCCCGCATTTTTAACATGACGCTGGCAATTGTTTGATACTATACCGTAGTGTGGACAAGTGGTACCACTTCAAAAAGTGTGCTATTTGGTGATTTACATTTAAAGTTTTGCCGGGGGTTCAATGGGTGACGTTGTGAAATTTGTATTTTTTCATTAATTTGTGTTATATCTTCTCTAGTGATGCGGAGGGGTACCCTTAGCCGGGAAAAAGCGTCCGTAACGTAAGATTTTTATGTATAGTCTTTATTATTTTTTTTATACCTCGAATAGAACTTTCAATTTATATTTTTATAATAAATCCGGTGTCCCACGACATCACACGGCTTTTTTCATTCCAAACTATCTATATATATATATATATATATATATATATATATATAACTATAAATAACTATAAAAAAAGAAAGTCGTGTTAATTACACTATTTATAGCTCATGAACGGCTAAACCGATTTGGCTGAAAATTGATGAGGAGGTAGTTTAGAACTAGGAGACGGACATAGGATACTTTTTATCACGTTGCCGTGGGACGTAACATACAGTTTATAAAAAGTGTGATTTGATATGGAAAATTACAAAGTAATGGAAAATCTTATCTTATTTATAATAAAAATGGATTGCAATTCCAATGTCTCGTTAAAACTTAGACCAGCTGGACCGATTTGGCTAATTTTGGTCTTGAAATTTAAATGGTGAGAAATATTGGAAAAATTGCGGAGAAAATATTAACACTATTTCTATCAAGTCTAAAGTCTAGTCAAAGTCCAAATAAATAGTCAGTGCAGTCAATGAGTCATATCAGTCGATTCAGTAAAGTGGTAGAAGCTTTACTGAAAGTTCCTAGGTAGTTTTGGCGGGAAACACAAAATAGCACGTTTTTAGAAGTTGTACCACTTGCCCACACTTGTGCACGTTAACGAATATATAATGGTTAATATTCTACCAATATTACACATTAAGAACCGAGATAACACAAAGGACTTCATCAATTTTGGTCCAAAATTGAAAGTGCCGGCCAGAAAAAAAAGTGGGTTATTCTAATAGAAGTTGTCCGTCTAATCATTTCTTACTATGGCACCAAAGTTGTATCAGCATTGTACTTTTTTTATTTGAGTTCGAAAATTCTATTTTTTCATACATTTTCGAAAAAAATAATTATTAAAACAAATGAAGTAGCTTGACAAAACATGACATTTTGGATGTTTCTTTATACAATATACTTAACATGAATATTAACGTCCTCATCCGAGCGTATTCTCGGTTGCAACCTCAGCGACAATGCTTCAAAGTCGATTTCCGCTATCTAATCTAGGTGATTTTACAAGGTTACTGGCTTTTACTCAGAGCGACTGCCGTCTGAACCCCGCAACCCAAAGGGCAAACCACATAACCAATATAACCTAATAAAAAGTAGACTTGCAACGTGACTTAGCATAAACATTTCTTGGAATCACGGTTAGTATATTATAATAATAGCGGCGCTTACAATAGACAAGCCGGTAAAGCCACCACACACAGTACCGCCGCGCCCCTGTCTCAACCGCCAAAACCCTTTGTCTGCTCTTGCAACCCGCCGCCCTAGCGCATACAATATATTTACATCAAGAGTGAGCGCGCAATATGCTCCTCTCGCTCGCACATGACACCGCGTGTAGCGTTTGCCGTTTGCGATGCGACTGACTAGTACCGAAAGCATCGCTGCCGTGTACGTTGGTTTCATTGTTTCGCTCGCTCGCTCCCGTCGTTTGTTTTTGTTTGTTATCGTATTTTGTTAAGTTTTTTTGTTACGTTTTAATATTGACTGTTACGTTTTGTTATTGACTGTTCCGTATACAAGTCATGGAAGACTGTATCTTGTGCCGTGTACCAACAGCGAATCGGTGGAGATATGAAAGTGACTTCCCGAGAAAGAGACCATCTTGATATCGCTCAAATAGTGATTGAATAATTGGTGGATAGACAGGTAAATAACACATTCTCCTATATATAACTACCTGTTAACAAATGACAGCACAGTATTATGTTATTGTTCTATATTTACGATCACCCAAAACCCGTCCTTTCGATCTTAAGGTTTATTTTCTATGTTTATGCTAAACTAATCTTGAACCAACAGTCATTTATTTGACGAAAAATAATAGATAAAACAAAGACAAAGCATGCTCCTCTTCCTTGAGGTAAGGTCATAAAACCGAATATATTAAAGGTACCTAAGTATGTGTTTATTGTTCTTCGTGTGTTTTAATCTGCATAGATACCTGTTTCAAAGTATGTGTTGTAGACTGTGGTCACGTAATATATATACCTATGTACATATTATATACTTGTTGTGTAATGGTTTTTGATTTCAGTATTGACGATTTATGTTTTTTTTTTATTTCCAGTTGGAGCACACTGAGTTCACAAAGAACAGAAAGAACTTACCGACGACGTATTCGAGAAGAGCAGGTTGGCCAAGAACACAATCCACCCGAAAATCCAAATCCAACACCTACTTCGTTGGATTTGCCGGGTCTTCTTCGCGCACCTAATACAGCGAATAGCTGTATATTCCAAGATTGTGCAAGTGAATCTCGACGTCGTGTTCCCGAAAACATTACTCTTCGCATGCTCTGCCGCTACAGTTATTTTATACCAGAAAGTGCACGTGTATGCAGTGAACATTTGGAGCAAAATCTGTGGTATTTACTGCCTTTGCAAGACAATGCATCTACAGAGTTTACTGCTGCAGAGATAACAAGTATTTTTTCAATACTACAAAAACATATTTCTCAAGACATCATTGATTTTGAACAGTTTGAATTGTGGCACCAGATGAATTTCATACCTGGACAGGTTTGCGTCAAAGCCAGTTTGTAGAATTACTGGAGGCCTTACCAAGCCTGGCAATAAACAAAAGAAAAACCATATTGGCCGCAGTATTGGTTAAGTTAAGAACGAGTGATTCGAACGCAAGGCTTGCAAATATATTTAAATGCGGTGAAACGACATTCCAGAGATGGTTACAAATCGGACGCAACGCACTTTTGGAAGATTTCGTGCCCTTAAACTTTGGGTTTGATCATATGACAAGGCAGGAAGTGGTTCAACGGAACTTATTATTGCCTGATAGTCTGTTCGGAAATCCTTCAAGTCCAGAAGACTAAAGGAAAGCGATCACTATTTGTGATGGCACTCATGTTTACCTACAGAAAAGTAGCAATTATTTTTTTCAACGCGAATCGTATAGCCATCATAAATATAGAAATCTACTTAAACCTTTCCTCTTGGTTTCTTGCGATGGCCATATCATCGACGTGATCGGACCATACGCCGCAGTTACTTCGGACGCAGATATAATAAATGGCTTAGTAAATAATGAAAACAGTGTGTTCCACTGGTTTTATAGAAATGGAGACATATTTATTTTGGACCGTGGATTCCGCAATTCTGTGGCAAATCTCGAATCGTGAGGTTATATAACACATATGCCAGAAACAACATATCCCAATGAGACTCAGTTAACCACAGAACAGGCTAACAAATCAAGACTGATTACGATTTGTCGTTGGTTAGTTGAAGTGGTCAACGGAAGATTTAAACGAGATTTTCGACTGCTGCGTAGCATCTATAATAATAGAGCTCTTAGAAGCATGTTTGATTATTTTAGGATCGCGGTAGCCATATTAAATCGCTGTCATATTTTAATTGAGGACAACCCACATGCTACAGACATTTTGAAGATTATACATGAAAGGAATAATACACCAAACAGATCGTCAGAACTCGTAGAACGGCAAAATTACAACCGCAGACGTGCTCTCAGAATTCCCAAGATTGAATGAGCTAGAGTTGTTTTTGTTCGCTCTTGGCATATATCAATTAAAGCAGGCAAGAAGCTATTACAGGGAACACATCCTTGATAACGGATCCTTTAGAATTGAGCTCAACATTGATCTGAGTGATGAACACCTGACTGAGTTTTAGGAACAAGGAAATGATTTATGGATGATTTCTGGGCGATCACAATTACTCTCGGGAAGACGAGCAACCGCCCACTATTACTGTACATGTATTATTGGAAAAAGAACGATTGGGTGCTGTTCTCATATTATGTGCATTATATGGTACATGAGCTATGCTCGGCATCTACAAAGTATAGTTCCCCCAGCTTTAGGATTAGAAAATATTATTGTTCTGCCAGATGATGGTGATATTATTGTTTAACTCACAATAAATAACCTACTTACTTATACAAAAAAAGGTATTTTCATTTTTATTAGAACCCCTCCCTACCCATGCAACATTAACTATGGACTAGGATCCATGGCTGAACAGTTGTTTGGTTTTAATGATTTTTTTCATCGAAAATGTCATGTTCTGTCAAGCTACTTCACTTGTTTTAAATTAATTATTTTTTCGAAAATGTATGAAAAAATAGAATTTTCGAACTCAAATAAAATCAAGTACAATTTTGATACAGCTTTGGTGCCATAGTAAGAAATGATTAGACGAACAACTTCTATCAGAATAACCCACTTTTTTTTTCTGGCCGGCACTTTCAATTTTGGACCAAAAATGTATGAAAAACGGATGATGTCCTTTATGAAATGTTACAAATTCCACAACGTCACTTGAAGATGTAGAAAAATGGTGTTGAAATCATAAACGAAAATACTTTTCCCGTCTTTTTAACTTGACGCTGGCAATAGTTTGATACTATACCACATTTTAAAAAATATTCCATTATTGACAGTTTACATTTGTGACATGTATGATTAGATCATTTGACATTTATAATTAGTTTTCAAAGGCACAAAAAATCTGTTTCTGTTTTGATAACATTGTTGTAAAATTTTGTAGGTACCTAGTTCGTGATGGTTGATGAATATTTGTTTATAATAACAATAAGATGATTGTTTCTTTGTTTAACAATCCCACCGTATAGCATTTTTGTTTAATTTTGTTATAAGAGATAAGTAAATTGTGGATTAAAAAGCAGTGGTGAATTCATCAACATGTAAGTCTTTTGGTCAATTAATTTGAAACTGTAAATAACTATCCATTTATAGTAGCTCTATACTACTTTTCAAATTACAGTTTCAAGTTTATTTATCATGCAAAATCACTTTTAGGTATTACTTAAAAATTAAAAAATATTTATCAAAATAACAATGTAAATTCAAACATCTCGATAGCATATTATGGGCAATAACAAAAGAATGTATTCATAGACTACAAAATTAATAGTATTTTGTAAAAAAGATTTGATGTAAAATCCTTTGATATCGTTGCAAAGTTCTATATCAAATTGTGTGTTTTGCTACTAGGTTTCTAAGAATTCTAAAGGCCCCCACAGACGAGAGGCCTATCGTTTCAGTTAGAACTGAAGTCAGTTTGGCCTGAACGGATTCAAGCTCATACACGGAAAAAAATCGCATCTGACCCAATTGACGACATTTCGGTCTGAACGGATTCGAGCACACGCACGGAAAAATCGCATCAGTTCGTTCTGGTTTGCTGCGAGCTACGGTCGTGTTAATTAATTGTAAACTGACTACACTTGTACACGAGCCGTGGCCGTGCTAGTACACGATACACACCCGCACGACCACTGCTCTGGCGAGCACTGAAGCTATTTATCACACATGGTCCGTTCATTCCATCCGTTCAGTCCAGAATTAATTAACATAAATTAAAAAAAATTAACTTAGTTATTTTAAAGTTTTTCTACTACAATAAGTATTTTATAGTAGGAATTTAGTTGTTAGTAGTGTTTTAGTAGGAAAGAGCCAGGCAGTAATCATATGCAAAATAGGCACAAAAAAAATGAAAAAAAAATTTACACTCATAATAATACATTGTGGCATTGCTTAAAACTACCCGTTAATTACTATATACGTAATATGTCCTAGTGTATTTTAATTTAACCATAAAATTTATTATATAACTCAATAAATAATAAAATTTTAATATAACAAAACCTAAAATGCAGTGGTTTTTGGGGACTTTAGGGATTCCCAAGTTGTATACCTTTTTTTGATAGTTTTCAATATTCTTTTAGTAGTTTTAGTAGAAGACGCGAGTTTAGTAGTTTCGCGAAAACAGAGCTGGCAACACTTTAACGAATCGCTTCAGTCCATCTGGCCGACTGATGCAATCTTGAAATTGCACACAGACAATACAATTTTGCATCCGCTCAGGCTGAACAACGAAAACCGGAACGTATATGGGGCCTCTTATCATGGGGTTTGTTAATATTAACAAACTCATGAGCAATAGCTTTAATTCGGAGTAAGTTCTAATGGTAGTCCTATTTCAAAGTAAACAATTTTATCTCTGTTTTTAAAAGTAATGATACCTTATTGATGTAAGATGCTAACTTCAAAGATTGTTTGTAAATTAATTTGAATACTTATACTTTAGCCTTTGGTAAAATCATTTAAATATGTTTGTGTCAATAAAAAATCATGTTATTGTCATAATATTTATGTTTAGTGCTATTATATTTAATATATTTACATCATGCATCCTGCCGTCTTGTTTACTAACTGAAGCTTTTTAGTCATTAAAACTTAACAACCTCTGAGGATTTAATATATGGACATAATTTCAGATAATAATGGCTGATTATCATATAAGGGAGGCGGCAGAGACCCTGCTCAGTAGTGTGTCTAGCCCTCCATACAGAAATATTAGTGAGTATAATGATACATCTTTATTTTTTGTATTTTCTGTAGGTACATACAAAGTAATGAATTAAAGTATGGAATATTTACTATTTTTATAAAATAATAACTGAAATAAGTTTAACATATCATGACAATGTTAGACTTAGGGCCTGTTTCACAGTGACAAATAACTTACCCTGAAGTTATGTTGCTGCTTACTTTGTACTGAGCGACAGAGACAAAACCTTCCAGATAAGCTGTTTGTCACTTATTAGGCAATTGTGAAACAGGCCCTTAGCAAAGTAAATATATAGTAGGTCAATGTATAGTGTATACACCTATACAATGGTCTCCCAGAAAACAGTCTTAATCTTTCCGTTAACAAATTAAAAAAAGTAGTCAATAATGTTTGTGTGCTAAAGGGTCAATATTTTTATTAACAATTACACAAGGTTGTTTCTATGTACTTATGTACCTTGACTCATTTATATTATATATAGGGATTACATATTAATTTTAATATTAGGTACTTACATATGAAATTGGCGTTTTCTCGTACTGGCCACTTTGATCTCAAATATATCTAATTTGGTTAGGAATTTCAAATTTATACTGCTATTTATTCATGCATTTGTGTTTCGAAAACCGTAATTCATTTGTTTTTTCCTCTTTTGGTTTTTTCTTTGCGTCACTCTGTTTACAAAATGGAAAACTTGAAATATCGTATTATTTTCGAGTAGGTAAGGATTAATGATGTGTATTGCGGCGGTGTCGCAAGAGAAAACACAGTGCGTTTTTAGTTCCAACGTTTCCGTTCTGGAAATTTAGACCTGCAGAACAAGCCCCGTGGACGGCCGGAGACCAAAGTTGATAGTGAAGAATTGAAGGCTATTGTGGAAGCGGATCCATTGCAAACCACGTCCGAGTTAGCTGCAGGCTGCGGTGTTAGTGATAAAACTGTTTTAATCCACTTAAAGCAAATTAGGAAGGTGAAAAAGCTTGTAAGGTGGGTACCTCATGAATTAAGTTCAGCAAACCGACAAACGCGCGTCGACTGCTGCGTTACATTACCCAACCGGCACAATAATAATAATACTAATAATAATATATAATGAAGGGATTTAAATCGAATCATTACCTGTAATGAAAAGTGGATCCTGTACGATAATCGGAAATGCTCATCGCAATGGCTGAACCCTGGCGAACCAGCCAAAGCCTGCCCCAAGCGAAATTTGACTCAAAAAAAGTTACTTGTGAGCGTTTGGTGGTCTAATGCCGGTGTCGTTCACTACAGCTTTCTTAAATCTGGCCAGACGATTACGGCAGAATATATCTATTGCCAGCAACTGCAAATCATGATGGAAAAGCTAGCTGCAAAACAACCGAGGTTGGTTATTCACTCTAGGCCACTGCTGCTTCAGGACAACTCTAAACCACACACTGCACAACAGACGGCTACCAAATTAGTGGAGCTTCAATTGGAATGTCTAAGACATCCACTACTATAGAATAGAGGATACTACAGAAAAAAAAATAGAAATTTGGATAACTTCTTGCAAGGGAAAAAATTTAACTCCGATGGGGCAGTCCAAAGCGCCTTCGAAGATCTTATTGATTCCTGTCCGAATGTTTTTTTTAGTAATCGATGAACTACCAATAAGATGGCAAAAGTGCATAGATAGCAATGGTGTATACTTTGATTAAATAAATATATTATGTTTAAAAAAAATCGACTTTATGTTCCTTCTTTACAAAAAGCCAATTTCATATGTAATGACCTATTATTACATATTTAGGAAGCCAGATTTTTAAGCGTTCTGACTGTTAAAATCGTAATGTTCCCTATTAGAATGTTTTCATTTTGAATGTATCGACCAAGAAACTATATCAATAGTACTCGTAGGTATAGTTTTCAATAATATTTGATAACAAATGTGTCAATTACTGGACTTTCTTGTTTTTTTTTGTTTTTACCCAGTCAATTTTTTCTTTTACTCAAGACCATCTGCAGTCAGCAGCACTGTATCAATATCAGTTCTGTCTAAAAGCCTAAGGTCCTAAATGGTAGAACAGATTGAAAAACGATATTAGAAACCTTAAAATTATTTTTAAATACTTATTCAACGATACCCCACATAACATAGTTTGTTGATTGTTTTTTTCTTTTTAACAATATGGCTTTATATTTTTCTCTTCAACGAATGCATAAAAAATATTGTTTGTTAAAATGTCATATTGTTAAAAAATGCTGAAATACACGAGAAACTTAACATAAGAACTGTGAAAGAGGAAATAAAACACGCCTCTTCTGCGTATAAATACCGACTGGAAAATCACCTTAATGACTTGGCAAATCAACTTGGAGTTGGTCCGGATGTGAAACTGTAAGAAAATCGTATTTTCTTGCCAGGGTTTTAGTTTCTGCTTGCTAGTTTCACATCCGGACCAACTCCAGTTTACGGGTTATGCATTATTTACGACAGACCCTGTATATATATGCATTACTTAAAAATGCGCAGTTTCTAGAGATATAACAGATTTTTCTCCCCCAAAACTCTCCGCATAGTAAATTTCATTCATAAATACTTGCAGCCGTTGCCAAGATTACGATTATATAGGTATATACAAGATTGTCTTGTGTAAAGTATAAGATATGGTGTTTTCCATATAATATGAGTCCACTGATCAGAATAATTTTATTAAAATAATTTCAGGCCACTCCCAGTCGGTGAATCTGGTGTCAGAGGACCTGGTCTCAGGCCACCGGCCCCAGGGCAATATGTCCTCGATCCGCCGCTTCTTCTGTTTGTTTGTAACATTTGATCTGCTCTTCACTAGTCTCATGTGGCTTATTTGTGTTGTGGTAAGTATTAATTCAATATAAATAACTAAATGTAGCATTTATTTTTAACTAATAATTATTACTACTAGAGGTTGCCCTGTAGTCAAAACTCGACCATAGTTCATATTTAAATTTTTAAGTTTCAACTGTATTTTTTGCAGATGAAAGGTGAAACAGTAGTCCAGATCTTTGATAGGGAAATTGTACATTACGACATCAAAGTGTCCTTGTTTGACATAGTGATAGCCGCTGTGCTTAGGTTCCTGGTGCTACTGTTGTTTTATGCTATTTTGTACATAAACAACTGGATTGTTATAGCGGTAAGATATACTTATTTTTATTAGTTTTAAAGATTTAAATATTATTAGTGCTCAAGAATTGTAAGACATTTTACTTTTCGGGCTAGGGGAGCTAAACATTTTGCCGTTATTTTATATTTATGCTACCCTTTCAGATTCTAATTGCTTTATAACTTGTTTATAACAAGGTTAATTAAATTTCATTTATTTATCCATGTTATAAACTTATCCTTCATAATTATTCTCGCTAAAAAGGTTTCATGACAGACATTTTATTGAAATATTTCTTGTTTCAGATCTCCACATCATTTACTTGTGCCTTCCTAATAGGCAAGGTGTTTGTGTATGATGTAAGTTGTAAATAAAAATATATATTGATATTCGTAAGCCTTTTACGCTAAATAAAAAAAATTGTAGCTCAATAATTGAGCTACATTTTTTTATTTCACCTAATAAGGCTTCCCAATATCAAATTATCAAATTATAAATTAAAAAAAACAAAAGAAGAATATTACGTTTTCAGGGCCGATTTTTCGCTCTTTTAATAAGTGTCGGATAGCTCATTCGTTATGTCATTTTCTTACTTTATATGGAGCGGCAGAGATACAAGCTGTCACGTCACACAAGATAATAAGCTGTCTAAAACCTATACTAATCTTTACTGTTTGGTAAAATCAATTACGGATATTTTGGGCATATGATCTACTAAAATTATTTTCTGCCTTCTTAAAATTATTTTCTTGCTTTACATAAGCAGTAGATCATATGCCCAAAATATCCGTAATTGATTTTACCAAAACCTTATATAATATAAAAGCCAAACCAAGGCTAGAAATTTGAAAATTTTTGCACACGTATTTCTCAGTTGACGAAAGCATCCACTAAAGAAGGGTTTTTTTCAAATTCAACCCTTAAGGTGGTGAAATAGGGGATAAAAATTTGTATGAAACTTTTTATCCTTTGGACATATTTGCATGAAATTGAGTACGGAAAAATAATGAGTTACGTATTTCAGCGTTTTCTAATACTCAACCCTTAAGAGAGTAAAATAGGGGATGAATGTTTAATTTTTTTAAATAAAGATATTTTTTAAAACCAAATTTTACGCGGGCGAAGCCGCGGGCAAATGCTAGTATTTAATAAAAATCGGCCCTAAGAATGATTTATGAAATTAAATCAAAGTTATTTTTCAGTGGCCTGATGCATCTCAGCCAGTGTTTCAAGTTTTTTTAATATTGACCTCCTTTACTCTGTCGTGGGTGGAGGCGTGGTTCCTGGACTTCAGAGTGCTACCCCAGGAACTACAGGCCAAACAGATTATAGAGGCTATCGGTAAGTACTTAAGTATATGAAAATACTGTAGTAGTATACTATTTAAAAACAACTTAAACCATCCTCATTATTGTTATTATATCATCATTTTAAACATGTTATTGACTAAAGACAAGCTTATGTTAAGGAAATACAATTATATAATAAAGCTATAACCCTACGTAAATTATGTAGCCTTTGTTACCCGGGCTATTATTATTAATCTATTGACACCTCATTTATTAAAATCGGACCAGTAGTATAGGCGCTACGGTGGAGCAAACATACAGACATAGACTGTCAAAGTCATTAATTACCCCTCCTTTTGGCTTCGCCGTAGTCGGGTAAAAAGTACAGAATTTTTTAATAATATTATGTCAAATGTCACCACTCACCTGTGAAATATTTGAATGCCTCTTTATCTCCAATATTTCCAACTACAACTAGTGAGAGAAACCGAAGGTAAAACCCTCGCGCAAATTCTTGGTAACTTGGAAACCATGTAACAACTATCAGAGTACTACTCAGCGTCACGAATTTTATCGCAATCCTTTAAGAAGTTTGAACTATGTTAGTAGATCAATGAATAACAAGTTTCTTCTTTAAAGACAGATGTATTAACAATGCCCTACCTTCCGCAGTTCACCATGGTGCTACGGAACGGACTCCGTTGCTAGCCGGCCCAACCAACAGGCACCTCAGGCCGCAGTCCACGCACGGGGAGTCCACTGTCAACTGGTTCTCGCCGGTGGAGACTCCGGAGTCCAGCCCCAGACCAAGAAGGCCTGGGGAGCAGGTCATACTGACGCAAGACCAGGTAGGATTTTTATTGTTTTATGGTATAAGCGGCTATCATACACCGGATAAAACATATATGATTTGGTGTTAAAACTTATCTATTTATTTATTTATTATTTATTTATTTATTTATTTATTTTGATCTATTAATCAAAACTTTATTTAATTCTTAAAAATTAAATTTTGAAACTTATTAAAACAGTGATTGAGTAGTTACAATTACATTATGTGTGTTGCTACTTTTACTGAAAAGGCGTAGAGCTCATTGAATATATTTTTATGTTGAAAATTGCAGTGGTTACAAATTACAATATTTAACATTGGTATTATTATCATTTCTAAATTATAAGTTGCGTTCTCAATATCTTAATATTACTTCCATTACTACATCAACAGTTAGATTACAGTACATTTCCGTCAGTTCCACAGCCTTATATCTCACTTCGTTATTCTTAATTTTAAATACAGATAGGCCATTTGCCAATAACTAGCGAATCGTTCTTTTAATTTACGACCGGTTTCAATAACCTCATCTACCAATTAAATTATTTGTTAAAAACGTCGTAATTCAAACATTTGCCGGTTTTTTTGCGATACAAGTTTATCTTGCCGAAGTTTTCAAATCAATACAAAAACATTGCTATTCTAATCGTTCTGGTTTCTATAATCATCTGCGACCACCAACGTCCCTCAAGCCTCTCGGGTGTGCTTAGGCTGTTCACATCCGGCGATACGGGTGATTTAGTATCCATTCATATTATCTAGACTGAGCCATGATTTATATTGACTATAATTAAGATAAAAATATATATCTATGCAACTATTGATAATATGAATCAGATTTCCTTATCCATAATAAGTATATATTAAACAATTAGCCAATTTATTTAGCGCAACATTTAATCAATTACAAATTGTTTGCTTCTGTTTTTTTTTTTCATATTTAAAGACGTTTGAACGTAATAAAAAAGTTCTTACCTAACCTAACACATTTTTACGTAATAAGACCGGCAAACAAGCAGACAGATCACCTGATAGAAGCACCCGAGTTGTCAAAAGTGCTTTGCAGATCTTTTTAACCCCAACACTACTAGGCAGTTCCCCTTACCTACTCCGAAAAACTACAAAAACGTTATTTCACACCGGGTTTTTGTGAGGCCGTGTAAGCACTCTGGTCAAGCCGGCCTATAGGTGCCGAAGCATGTCTCTCAGGTACCCTCACGATAGACCTTGGTCTGTCTACCATTTCCAACAGTGAACAGGCCAGGGGGGGTATTATGAGGTCTTGTAGCAGTATTACTTTAACATTACTTTATTGAATTTCATATAAGCAAACATGATCTCTATTTATATAGACAAAAAGATATTTTTAATTTGCGCGAAATCTAAAAGTAATGTTAAAGTAATACTGCTACAAGACCTCATAATACCCCTCCTGGTCAAGTTCAAGTCGTTATAATATTATGTACCTGCGTCGAGTGATTAAAGTTTGAACAACTATCGGTCTACTCATTTCATTGGATGCCGCGTGGCGTATTATGAACGGCAAAGGCGTCGCATTGGCTGCCTAATTTTACTAGATAGCTCCGACAGATTAATTAATTTAAAAAGCCGGCCAAGTGGGAGCCCCACTGAAATATTTATTTTATTGTTTTTTTTTTGTTATAGCGGCAACAGAAATGCTCCAACTGTGAAAATTTCAACTGTCTAGCTATCACGGTTCATGAGATATAGACTATATGATATAGAGATGACAGACAGACGGACGGACGTGACAGCGGAGTCGTAGTAATAGTCGTACCTATTAGGTACGAAGTCCAAAAGTACTTTATTCACGAATAAACTCCTAAACTTTAAACGGATCTTGATGATTTTTGCCAATATTATCTAAATTGTTACATTTTAAGGAAATAACTCCAAGCTAACATGCTCCTTATAAATTTTTATTCCATCTGATGTTTTGTTAATTTTTAAATGCGGTGATTCAATATCTTTCTTATAAATGACATAGACTTTTTGGTGTTTAACAAGATATAATCAAATATTATTATTGGTTTTTAGGAAAGAGATTGCTTTGAGTTGCCTACCTTGGGCCGTCCGGTTATTCAAATGGGACGCAACTTCAAAGAGCAAACCCACTCATTATTATGCGCGTTTTGAACAAAATGAAAGGGGCCGTTCTTATAGACTGCGACCGTACTAGGCGTTTGCCAAAAGTTTAAATGGGATATATTGCGCGCACGTCCATATATCGTAAGTTCATAATATGTGATATGACATATTTTTCACTATTTTCGATGCTGAAATAAATGTAAAAAAAAAATTCGTCACATTAAAAGAGATATTGTTTTCAGACATTAGTTCATAGTGATTACACTAAGTTCATTAAAGAAACGATAACGAAAATAGAAATTAACAAAATCTATGGGATTAACCACGTGAATTAAAGTCAATGGTTGTATGCAGTTTGCAGAATGCGCACGCTCGGCGAACGTTACGTCTGCTTTAGGCCTTATTGTTATAACCTTATAATATTCGTTATTATTATTTTTTTGTCTAGAATTTTATTCCGTTCTATTTAAAAGTTCGTCTTCAAAATTAATATTTAAATTAATATTATTAACTTATTGTTATGTAATAAATATTTGTTATGTCCAACTTATTATAAATTATGCATGTGGTATGGTGTACAGATGACCAATTGAAATCATAAATGATTAATCTGCAAATACCAGCAATTGGGGTCACCGCAGTTGAACGTTTAACGAGTAAGGCGGCTCTTTGTGCATTCACCGACAGATCAGACTAAAATATAAGCTGTAGGTACAATTACAGCAGCTTGTTCGCCTAAAATTACGCCTAAGCTACATGCAATAGGAATGTTGACTAAAATATGTAGTTTTATTTTGAGTCATCTATTACGTCTTGATAAATGTGAAAGAACAATATGAAATTATATGTGTAGTTTTGTAATGAGATACATCTAAAAATGACAAAAAAGTTTTAATTTTTTTTTTTGCTTTACATATTAGTAAAATAACCTACATCATTACTTTATTAACATCATATTAATTAAACAATCATTAAATAGGTATGAACTAAAACGCACAAATTTTGGAGATATTATCAATTATGTCCCTACGACCCTTATATTTCTTACAATTATAGGGACAAGTGACGTCATAGGTTTAGTGACTTTTGTTTTGAGGATTTTCACAAGCATTGCGAAATTCTGAAAACAAATATAGCAAAGTACTGTTTCTTCTGAGAACTAACTCATATTTAAGTGTTCTATTCATAAATGCAATAAAAAAATCAGTTGACTAGCCTTTCCTCGCACCAATACTCAAAAGCGTCCAATAGAGTGAAGCGCGGGCTATCTCCCAGAGCAACTGCGACTAGGAAACATTTTGTATTTTTAAATGGATGAAGCTTATAGCTTGCTTTAGAAGTTTCACTTCTATCACGTGTGCAGGCGAGATTTCTTGATAGTAATATCACATGACTTTCTATATATCTAAATCATTTCTAACATAAATATTACTAAATGATTAATGATAATGTTATTTATCTATACTAATATTATAAAGAGGAAAGATTCGTTTGTTTGTTAATTGTTTACATCGAATGGGCTTCGAAACTACTGGACCGATTATGATGAATTTTGACACACATATAGAGCAGACCATGGGGAAAAACATAGGCTACTTTTTATCGCGGCAAAACGTATTTTCGTTTCGTTCCTAATACATACGCAATTTGGTCAAATTATTGCAGAAAAACAAAGCATAAATAAGGAATACGCTAACAAAGCATGTCAAAGGTCAGACAATACTAAAATTAATGTCGTAATGTAGATAAATAGAGAAACAAACAATATATTACTCACCAGAGGCTAATCAGTAATTTTGTCTAAAAATAAAACCATAGTTATTTTGTTAGAAGTTATTGTTATCTATTATTGACAAATTACATCCCTATTCCCTACTGCTGGGGCAATGATCTGTCTAAATATATTATCCTACTACTATCATAAATGTGAAAATTTGTAAGGATGGATGGATGGATGTTTGTTACTCTTTCACGCAAAAACAACTAAACGGATTTTGACGATAATTGGTATAGTAGTAGATTAGGCTCTGTATTATAACATAAGCTACATTTTGTCTCGAAAAAGTACAGGGTTCCCGTAGGATACTGTATTTGCGCTGGCGGAGCGGCGGGTAAAGGCTAATTGTATATATTTTTAGTCGTCTACTGAATACTAAAAGAAATGTAGAGTTTATTTGTTTATTTGATTGTCAGCTGTCTTTTGTTATCTATCGTTTGTCACTAAAATTGGATCGAACATAATGTTTGTCTAAAGGCGCGTCTCCTGCTCATGTTTTTTCGTAACATTACACAAAACATCTAAACACTGAGGCGTGGCTTTGTAATACACATTTGCGTAGGAATTACACAATTATACACTATGCATAATATTAGGTAACTAGCTGTTGCCCATGGCATCGCCCGCGTAAATACAGTATCCCTCGGGAACACTGTACTTTTTCGGGATAAAAAGTAGCCTATGTTTTAATCCAGAACCTAAACTACTACCATTCCAAATTTCATCGAAATCCGTTCTGTAGTTTTTGCGTGAAAGAGTAACAAACATCCATCCATTCTCACAAACTTTCACATTTATAATATTAGTAGGATGTCAACTAATACTTATCTGTTGCTTATCACTTAACCCGTCGCTATGTTCGATTTCGGCCAGTCTATGTAATATGGATTATTGTATTGTATCAGAATTTTAATACACAAAAAAAATAGTATTTTCTGAAGGACAAAACAAACGGCAAAAATATCACGTTTGCTGTATGGGAGCAGACCCCCTTAAATATTTATTTTTGGCTATTAGGGTCCTGTTTTTACCCTTTGGGTAGTGGGTACGGAACCCTAAAAATTAGTATTTTGGGCTAAACTGCTAAAGTATGAAGTATGAATTCTGTTGTTAGTTTGATTAGAAAATTATGTAAGTATGTAAATAATATTGAATGTAATCTTTGTTCGTCGTCTCGTCGTCCAGGTACGGACTACTGAGTCCAATAAATGACCACAATGCACATCATGATTCATAATGAAGATAGGACCTTTTAAAGACCCTATAATAATTATGTAACTAAATTATTTGCATTATCAAGTCTTAGAGGAGTTTTATGATAGTGAGTAGTGAGTCAATATTCAGTAAGGCGTGTAGTTACCGGCTGTACGTCGTCGCGACACCACGCGCGCGGTCCGAAATTAATTGAACTCTGCAACATTAATTGTTTGAAGTGGTGATTGATTCGACATTGTGCTTATACTTTGGAAGTGGAGATAAATTATCATTCAGTACTAAAATCATATAATTTTCATTTCATTTTTGCTAGATTTTTTTATTCATTTTTTAAATTTAAATGTATTACACGTACCTGTTTCTATTTAAACTAAAAACTAAATATTTTAACATTTTAGTTTATATGGCTTTGCTTTTTGTGTAATATTTATGTAGCATACTGCTTACCTAATGGTAAGTGATCGCCACAGCTCGCTAGTTGTAGAAGGAAAGCTGTGTGTAGTGATTACAATATAACTTCAGATTAAAATATTATATTTAAAAAAAAACAATGAAGGAAAATCACAAAGTATTTTCAATTATATCCTCGAAAACTAAAATCAAAAAAAATATGGGTTAAGTAACCGAAATAATTCGAGTATTGTCACTTTTTTACCTCGATCAGTTTTCATGTTGTAATTTTTTATTTATGCTCAAAATGACTTCAATTGTCGCTTAATAAATTTTATCTTGCCTTCACCCTTTCTTTTTTTTTGTAATAATATCTTCCGGAAATATACAGGCTGTCCCAAAATTAGCACGTCACACTGACACCGGAGGTAGATGAACCCAAGACGCACTGAACAAGCCTAACATGCCCATAGAAAAGTTTCGTGGGTTGTGAGTTAGGACCAGTTTTAGTCATTTTTTTAAAATCACCATTTTTTTGTAATGTTCATATCAGAGACTTTTTAAAATGCACTTTATTTTACTTTTTTTATGTGTACTCCCTCAAGACTAGTTACTTATTGTGAAACAAACAATACTTAGTCGATAAGTAATGTGAAATAACGACAGTTGATAGTCAATCTCAATTTTATTCTCACATAAAAATAATAGTTTCGACTTTGAGCAGCCACCGTGAAAAAAAATTACTTCAAACATAATGCACAAATACCTTTAAAAACTTCCCTATGTCATGCCAATTCCAAAATGTTGTAACACTTGTATTGTATATTATTGATAAATTATCAAATTTTAGTTGTTTCTCATCAATGCCCTACGTAAGTGGAATTAATAAAAATAAACCAGTAAGTCCTGCAGTTGCCACGATCAAGTAGGTAGAGAATTGGTCTAGTAGGGTGTCTTTTTTTTACCTGGCTTAGTAATTGGGACTGAAAGAGATAAAAAATAATACGCTGTTAACACCGAAATGCTATCTGTTGTGGACGTGGACAGTATTTGAATAGTGCCAGAGCAGACAACAGTTTAGTGTATATAACACAATATCTCTGCACCTCGCTCGTTGGAATGAAATTTTTAATCTCACTTCTTCTTTCATCTCCCCGCGTTCTCCCTGATGCACACTGGTCCCAAAGTAAAATAAATGGGACATTAAGAATTTTCGGATCGAAGGTCAACGGATCAGGCTGATTTTTTTTTTTTGTAGACAGCTGATGCAATTACAAGTCACTTTTATAGATATCGTTTTTTTCAAATATGCCGTATCTACAGAGATAAAAAAAAAATATTTTTTTTTGGATGGACGAAATCATAATTTTGTCATTTTATTCCAAGATTCAAACGTATTCAAAATAAATCATAGCACAGCTTATAGAGGGACTCTTGTCGTACATTTGTGTCATAGATACTTAACTGCGATATTTGCGCCTTTAGGAGCTACAGGTACTTTAATTTTTATTGTTTTGTATAATTTATTTTTGAGTATTTCATATGGATTTTAATAAATATTGTTAAGGATAGACAAATACTAATGATTTCTTTATTGACAAGTAACTCTTACTAATGTCTTATTCATGAAAAAGCCTATATGTATATCCTTAAACTAAACAAATTAAAGTAGAAATCCCAAAACAAGTACGTGCAGGTAAATTATTTTATGGCTCATCTAGTTTGCAAACATTGTTTGGTAATGACTCATTGTCTAATTACTCCATTACTTGGAATTTGGGATCTGTTTTGTCATTTAGCGCTAGCGAATGCTACGAAAACGCTAAATCACAAATAAGCATATAGATTGCAATTCAAATTTTCCCTTCGTACTTTTACGGACTTCGGAAAGTCAAAACACAAACTTATATAAACTAAATATAGTTAATGTATTAACAATAGTGGAAATCTCAAAACGTGTTTGTACATGTAAATTATTTCTTCGATCGTGGAAAAACGAGACACAATAGCCTTTCTATTGTTATCGCGGTCGCATGCGACCGCTTGGGGCTCGAAGGAATTGCGTGAGTCATCCGTATTGCAAGCATTTTTTAAAACTCATTGTCTAATTACCCCCACTACTTGAAGTAATATGAGGCTTGCGTGATCGGTTTTCATTCATTACGCGTCTTGTGCTCGTAAAAACAACAACTTTTCATCAACTATCACCATATATTTTAATTTTTTTTATTGCCAATACAAATAATTATTTTTGTATTCTTTGTACCAAGATGGCTACGTTTGTAACTAATTTGGATATTTTTAAATTTTTAAAAAATAGTGGGTGCCTTAAAAATAGTGATTTATTGTTTCAAACCATTATTAAATATATTCTAAGTGAAATTCCAAATGAAGAGCTCAGTATTATCAAAAAGTTTTGCCAAAATTACACGTCAAACCTAGCTAGAAGATGGGAAGAATCAAGTAGGAACAAACACTTTGGTGAATCAACTAAGAACAAAAAGTGGTTGGAGTCTAAAATTGTGTGGCCAACTTCTACTTCTGTGAATTTCCCTATGTTATTTGATCCAGAATATACCATAGAAGACGTAGAAGTAGAAGAAGAGCATAATTTATCATATGGAGAGGAAGCGGGTGCATCTACATCAGAAGCTGCCACAAATACCCCTAGCTCAAGAACTAAAAGACCATTTGAAGATTTATCAAATAAACAGAAGAAAAGACGTTCTTTGTCTCTTTTGGAGCATTCCGAAGAAGAACTGTTCTATGCTCTTGCTACAAAACTGAGAGAAAACGGGCGAACCGTTTGTGCTCAAGTTATTAAGTGCCTCTCTAATAAGCCAGAAAAAGTGCAAGAAGTAAGTGAATTTTATTCAAAGACTGTAATCAATCGGTTACTGAGAAAGAAACTCTAGCCCTAAGACATTAGTAAGAGTTACTTTACTTGTCAATAAAGAAAACATTATTATTTGTTTATCCTTAACAATATTTATTAAAATCCATATGAAATACTCGAAAATGAATTATACAAAACAATAAAATATAAAGTACCTATAGCTCCTAAAGGCGCAAAAATCGCAGTTAAGTGTCTATGACAAAAATGTACGACAAGAGTCCCTCTATAAGCTGTGCTATGATTTATGTTGAATACGTTTGAATCTTGGAAGAAAATGACAAAATTATGATTTCGTCCATACAAAAAATAATTCATATTTTTTTTCTCTGTAGATAAGGCATATTTGAAAAAAACAACATCTTTAAAAGTTAACTTGTAATTGCATCAGATGCTACAAAAAAAACAGCCTCATCCGCTGACCAAAAAAAATAAAGTGCCTGTAGCTCTAAAAGGCGCAAAAATCGCAGTTGAGTGTCTATGACAAAAATGTACGACAAGAGTCCCTCTATAAGCAGTGCTATGATTTATGTTGAATACGTTTGAATCTTGGAATAAAATGACAAAATTATGATTTCGTCCATACAAAAAAAATATATATTTTTTTATCTCTGTAGATACGGCATATTTGAAAAAAACGACATCTATAAAAGTGACTTGTAATTGCATCAGCTGTCTACAAAAAAAAATCAGCCTGATCCGTTGACCTTCGATCCGAAAATTCTTAATGTCCCATTTATTTTACTTTGGGACCAGTGTGTGACGCTAGAGCGCCAAATGACGTCATCGAGCTAGATGCAGAGATTTGTGGGCGAGGGGGGTGTAGGTGTTGAAAGAAAATAAAAAAAGTTTGAATGTATGAATTTTGCATTTATTTTCTTTACAACAAGTGTTCAAATTGTCTTCCTCTCATTCTTATGCACAAGTGACACCTTCGTATAAAATTTCGGTTGAGTCTTCTTATTAAGCTTATGGTCGATATTTCACGGGCTGCTTCAAATACCCTTTGCCTTAATTCAGCCTCAGATGTAATCGGTTTTCCGTAGACTTTATCTTTTAATCATCCCCAGTAGAAAAAATCCAAAGGATTTAAATCCGGGGAACGTGGCGGCCACAAGATCGGTCCCAGTCGCCCTATCCACCGGTTAGGGTATGCAATATCCAGGGGCGTGCGCTCCATATAGGCAGAAATGCAGTGCTTTACTTGTCATTCACAGATATTTTAATAAAACGTTCGTACGTTTTAGATGACTTTAATAATTAATTAATAGTAAATAAATAAATTTAAAAAATATAATAACTTAAAAACGCCTAATATTTTATAAATACCAACTCATGCGGTTGCTTTCTGCAGGACAAATCATCGCATGTATGTGTAATTTTCATACTTCGCAAACGCACACACCCATGACTATCGACATGATTTTAAAGCGGCATGATTTTAACTCCAGCGGCAGGCGATGGCTCTCGGCTTCGGTTCGGCTATCCGATCGCTTCCGAAAACCGCCGAACTGGCTTGTTGGAAATTATTCGTTGCCTATAATCCGAGTAAAAAGAATAATCGGAAATCTAATAAATCACGTATGCACATTAAGCATTTTTGTTTAGTAAGGTTTTATTTGTTTAAATAGAAGAAACGTTTTGTGTTTCGCGGGGGCCATATTGCATATTTCATGTGATAAGCATTGTTTACAATTTATTCGCTCCAGTTTATTTATAGTTTTCTTAAAAGATTTTTCATTTTAACATTTGAAAGTGTGTACATTTAACAGTTTATTAATGAGTTTCTATAATAATTGTAGTGATTTGCTTTTACTAGTGAGTTAGTAGATTTTTTTAAAATGTTATTTGACTGTGAGGTTTTGAAAATGTGTGTTTATTAAAAATTAAAAATAACAAATTCTCACAATTGTCATTCAGTGAAAAGATTCAAATTCTGTCTAAAGGTAGGTGTGTACCCGAGTTACAACAATTAAACCAGCAAAAAAATAATGTAACTCGAAAATTTCATGTTAAAAGTTATGAACCGTATAACTGGCTGTGTGGTTGTGTACACAAGATTAAATTATATTGTTTTCCTTGCATATTATTTAGTAATTTACATCGGGATATAGTAATCTCAAGTTACCGGAACCTTTAATATGTGAAAATTGAAGCTGTCTGGTGAGAAGTTATAATATTTTAAAATATGCTTATTATTTTACTTATTAGAATTTCTTCCGCCGCAACGATCGATCGCGATTCGATCGATGTTTTGTCTGCGTTGCCGTAGAAGATGTACATTAATAGTAGTACATCTAAGACTTGCTCTGTTGGCATGGTTTCGACTTAGAGATCCGTCGCTTGGCTGTAGCTATGCTAAAAATCTATAAACGAAAAAGTTTTTGTGACCGAGTACTTCGCCGCATACCCAGTGTCATAATCCTGTGCACGCCACTGGCAATATCGAGGTGCTCTCGTACTGCGCGGGCGTAGTGTGCTGGGCAGCCATCGTTTTGGAGCCACATCCTTTCCCTCAATTCCTCAGAGAAGCCCTCTAGTTATACTGGAAAATCATTCTCCAAAAAATTTAAGTAATTTTCTCTATTTAGGACAGCTGGTAACTCGATATACTATTTGGCCATTTAATATTCCTGTCCACAAGTTAATTTTAAATTGATATTGAGAGCGAACTTATCTTTTTTCATGAGGTTTGGTTAGACGCCAGCTATGAAGATTATGGAGATTAAGGTATCAATCTCGTTTACATGCAGATTCGTCGCTCCACAAGACATCATTAAAAAAGTTTGGATTTTCTCTCCATTTAGCAATCATTTGGCGACAAAATACAACGCGCCGTTGGTAGTCACTTGTTTGTTGTTCACACACACAAACCCACGTTTGGACACGTGTTATGTGGTAGGGATGGTATCTGTGCCGCTTTGAAATTCTATGTGCCGACGATTTTGGGATCCCAGTGCGCCGTTCAATGATCCGCACTGAAGTACCTTTCTCCTGGCGCACTTCATCCAAAATAACATCATCATCTACAGTGCGGGGTCTCTCAGCGCCTGGGCCTCTCGTTCCTGGTACTCGACCCTCGCGATATGCACTAACAACGCGCAAAATAATTTCGTAGTTTGTCGGCGTACGATTAGGATACCGTTCCGCATACAATGGTGCAGCCAACCTCGCATTGTAAGTTACGTTCCCGCGAGTCAAAACTCGCCTGGTTTCACCACAGAATCCAGTAGAAAAGCCAAAAATACGTTGAAAATCACAAAACAAAATGCACTTGAGAACTTGTTTTACAGCGTTTCTTTTGTTATTCAGAACCCGTGTTGGGCCGCCCAGGCAAATGGCAGGTAAAATGTGTATGACGTCATCTTCGCCTCAACAGCTTTATTCCCACTCTCACGTATTGTGTAAAGAATCAAAGGGCCACACCATTTTACACCATTTTGGAATCGGCATGGCATAGGGAAGTTTTTAAAGGTATTTGTTCATTATGTTTGAAGTAATTTTTTTTCACGGTGGCTGCTCAAAGTCGAAACTATTATTTTTATGTGAGAATAAAATTGAGATTGACTATCAACTGTCGTTATTTCACATTACTTATCGACTAAGGCCCATAGCACACGGCGTTTTTTAAACGCGCTGACGACGCGCGTTTCAGGAACGCGCTTCTTCGGCGCCGTAAACGCTGATAGTTGCGTTTGCACTGATAATAGAAACGCGCGCATGAAGCGCGTATACGTGCATTTGAAGCGGTACAAACGCGCGTACAAAGGAGCGGAGTACGGGCAGAGGGGGTGGGGGTGCTCACGCCACCACTGCGCCCGCGCCTCAGTTGCAATAAGGTTTTATTGTGTGCTGCGCGTGTATTTCGTTTAAAATGGAACCCTTCGACACCGACCGCTTTATAACAGAAATAAACAATCGTCCAGCTACATGGAATTCACTACTGCCCGAATATTCAAACAAAGTGTTAAAAAGAAATGCTTGGGATGAATTGTGCCACATTTTTTATGACAATTTCAATGAAAAAACCAGTAAGGAAAAAAACCTGGCAGGTAAGATTTCTTATATTTATTTAAAAATAATGTATTATAGTTTATAGTTCGACGGTACATAGAACAGTAAAACAGTAGAAAATGTAATTAGGTAGGTACCCTAAATTTTAGAATCTTGCCATGGTACTGCACCTTCATCACTAATAAAATAGTCAGCGTACATATTTCGTATCATAGTTCCGCTTAGTTGTCCCTGTGACCGTCTTGCACCAATCGAAATCAAACTTGCATCTTCAGGAGGATCTTCAAAACCAGCTACACTCAAAGAATTATGAAAATTATAACCGTCACGTTCACGTATGAAATTATGCAGTACACAACAGGCTTTCACAATAGCCACACTGAAGTCCACGCTAACGTTCAGTGGCCGATTAAAGATTTTAAATTTGTTGCTTAATATACCAAATGTACATTCAATGTATCGTCTGGCACGTGTCAAGCGGTAATTATATATTCTTTTCTGCCGTGGCAAGATTTTTCCAGCATATGGTCTCTGTAAATGTTGAGATAATGCAAAGCCTTCATCTCCAACAAACGTAAATGGTATTGGTACCCCATTATTAGATATTGGTCTCGCATTTGGTATATTATAATTTCCTTGCCTTATCTTTTTGGTCCATTCACTAAATTCATGTATTGTTGAGTCTGCAGCTTTTCCATAGCATCCAACATCTATATCGATAAATCTGTAATTTGCGTCACATATTGCAAGCAATACGATGGAAAAATATTTTTTATAATTAAAATACTCTGATCCACTATGTTGAGGTTTTATAACTCTAATATGTTTCCCATCGATAGCCCCAAGTAGGTTGGGAAAATTTGCGTATTTCATAAATCCTTCAGCAGTTTTTAGATGTGATTCTTCGGTTGGTTCTGGCATACAGATGTTTTTTAATTTATCCCATATTATTTTCACTGTTTCACGGACTATAATGCCTGCCGTCGTTTGTCCACACTTAAAGTCATAGTGAATATCTGAGAAATAGCAACCCGTAGCTAAATACCTGAAAAGAATAACATTATTAAAAATCACTTATTATCGTAAATTTTACATATTTTAATTAAAATAAACCTACAACTACTTATTTCAAATGAATTAAAATTAACCTAAAAAACAACTAAACTATTAACATTATTTATCGTTTTCAGTCATTGAACTTCAAAGAAAATGGAAGAGTATTAAGGACGCTTATAAAAGAGACAAAGCGAAGAACAATAACTGTTCCAGTGGATCTGGAGCTAAACCTAGAAGACCCTACATATATTCCAATTTGCTAACTTTTTTAGACCCGCTTTACGAAATAAGATCTCCAAGTCAAAATGATGATGCAGCTCTGCGGAATAACCAAGACTGTGATTTTCAAAAACCACATTCACCAAAGAAGTCTAAAAAGACTCCAAAACATGAAGACCCACAAGACAAATTGTATGAAGCACTGACAGCAAATCTCAAACAGTCTAAGGAAGCAAATAATACAATTTTATCTGAAAATCCCGACAAACTGTTCTTAGTTTCGTTGGCTAAAGATTTTTCTGCTATCAAAGAGGAATTTAAGTTAGAGGCCAAAGCTGATATGATAAATTTAATTCGTAAATATAAAAATATGGGACAGTCATCGAGGACATTAAATGAAAATAGATACCAAGGTGCATTTCAATATGAACATCAGTATGGATACCAGTCTGGATATCAGTCTGGATCTGGATATCAGTCTGAATTTCAGCCACAATATCCAAGTAATCAATCAGCGCCAAGAAATGAATCTGTCAGTTCACTCCAAAATTTGGATAGCAATGAATCGGTTACAAATGACTCCGACATCATATCTGACATGTATGATGATATTGAATAAATCTTTTTCTCTTATTCATAATCTAAGTGCACTTATAACAATTTACGGTTGATTTTAAAATGTAACAGGTCAATAAATAAATAAATACATAATAAATAAATACTAGTTGTTTTCTTACCTCAATGTGATGAGCAAACGTTCTTCTGCCGATATACATGATCTCATTGCTGTATTTTGACGAGTTAACTCAGGTTTTAGAATCGAAAGAAGTTCTTGGAATGACGAATATGACATTCGATAACAATTATAAAATTTCTTCCATCTTCTATGTACTAACAATTTTTTAAAAGTTGTATGATAATGACCACCCAATCTTTTTTCACTCGTAAATGGGTCTATCCAATAAATTCGCTTTTTTTTACGTTTTTTACTTTTTAAAAGAAGTACTAAAGCCAACGTAAGCAGTGTTGTCTCAACCGACGCCATTGTACAACTGAAGAAGAGGAGTCTCTGATCAAAACGCAAAAGCTACGAGCGACTACAGCGCGTCTGTACTGCTGTATCTGCGCGTATACGCGCAGTAGAGGAACGTTTTACAATCGCCCCGTGTGCTTAATTATTATAATTGCGATCCAATCTCGTTTGAATCGCGTATAGGCGCGTTCTCTGCGCGTCGTCAGCGCGTTTAAAATACGCCGTGTGCTATGGGCCTAAGTATTGTTTGTTTCATAATAAGTAACTAGTCTTGAGGGAGTACACTTAAAAAAAAAAAAAAAGTGCATTTTAAAAAGTCTCTGATACGATCATTACAAAAAAAAGGTTATTTTAAAAAATGACTGAAACTGGTCATAACTCAAAACCCACGAAACTTTTCTATGGGCATGTTAGGCTTGTTCAATGCGTCTTGGGTTCATCTACCTCCGGTGTCAGTGTGACGTGCTAATTTTGTGACATCCTGTAGATAATTTGATCTGAACACTGATCAGTAAACAATTCAGGATTTTTATACAACAGAGAAATGAGAATAAAGAGAGAGAAAAGTCCATTTCAATCTTTTAAAGTATTACATACCTATTTTCCGTTACAACTTATATGGGAATCGGGAGCCCTGGGACTTGAGTCTATTATAACTGCAAGTCCAGCCCTGTACGTCACTCCTCTTATCATACTATTATTTTTAAAGATTACACAACTATTCTGTGATATACTATCCAAAATGAATATACATGTTTCCACAGGTCAATTTAACATTTTTATGAATCAAGCATCATAGACGTATTTTTACCTGTTATAATATTATCTCGATTGATGTTTCACAACTAATAGGCGACTATCGCTCGAAATTAGTAAAATATTTGATTGACTTCAATCTTAGATTCTCAAACAAAAATTGACGTGAATTGACGTGAAGTTAATCCAAGGATCGTTGAAATGTATTGAAATGATGATCTCAGATACCTAAAATGAGATTAAGATTGATTATTCATTTTGATCATATAACAGTCCACATACCTAAACCTACCCCATAGCTGAAAGGGCAAATATTACGGGCTAGATGACTATTTTTTTATTCCATAAACAATTAGTACTCTTAAATATGAGTAACTTCTCAGACGAAACAGTGTCATCAAAAGTAAATATTTTCAAAGGTACAGCGATTTATATACTAAATTTCGCGTCTCGTGAAAACGCTCCATACTAAAATCGTACGGTATAGTCGTGTATGTATGTATATATATATATATATATATATATATAAATAAAGTAAAGTTGATACCGATCAAGACGAGAGGCCTGGGTATGTGGGGCTTCTCATTCGGCGGTTGGATGAAGAATTTATTTAAAGAACAAGAAGAACAACCGTTTCATACAAAATGGTTAACTGTAAGTCTTAATTTGACAAGGAGGGTATCTGCTTCAAGACTACTAAAGCGACTAACATAGGGAGGGGGCTTTTGGTGAATTTATTCCATGGGTTACATTTCCACGAAGACTACGAGACTTTCGGTCTTTCGCAGAATAGACAAAATTACAGATTGATAAAGGAAAGCTGTCAATTTGTCCATATTATCTCTCAGTATGTCTAGTCTTGTGCAGCACGGGATCTAGGGGAGGGCTAGCCGGGGCCTATGCCCCGGGCGGCAAGCTCAGAGGGCGGCCAAATTCATACTTTACAGACGAACGAATCGACAACTCATCATTAACATATATTTGACCACAGAATAAATAATAGTACAAGTACAGAAATTACATCTTGTTTTACTGTGACCATAATATCAACACGACCGATACCCACAGTACAACACGGACGCGCGGCGAGAGCGCGGAGTGAGATGCGCTGCACGAACATTATTCGCGAGGCGCGTAGGCATAGTTCAAAATACGCGCCCGCTCGCCCGCAGGATAAACTTATTGTTTATTGTATATAAAAAATTAAAAAATCTTTTTAAAAATTGTTCTCCACACGACAGTGTAGTTATCCGATTCATGAAGTTATTCTGAATCGTTTGATTCATACCTACATTGTAGAAGATTTTTTTTTCAATTATTAACTTATTTTCCAAAAACTCAGTTCCTTTCTTTATGAAAAAACGTAACAGTTTCTGATTTCATTTGGATGATTTACTTACTCAAAAGGAGTCGCACATGCGCAAAACAGTTAGTAAAAAGTCCAAGTTGGAGCCGTCTTTGTCTTACTCACTCCCCAGTCAGCGTCGGGAAAATGATAAATTTTAAATCTTTTTTTTTTTGAGATGACTTCGAGTGTCCTTTATATATTTAATAATGTAGTAGCCGTGAGAATGAAAAAAAACTGCATATTTTAAATGTTTTTTAAGAACAATTTTTTAAGAAATTTTTTTGGGCTTCGCCGAATTTTTTCTCAATAGTACTCACTAAAACCAACAATTACATATATAATTTAGTACCGTTGTTCCGTTTTAATTTCTTGATTTTATTGTATTTTTCCGAAGTTCATAGTCTTTCAGGTTTTAAAGATGAACAGATTTTGATCTAGAAAGTAGGAAAAAATTTTTGCTCGCTCGCGCTTAACATACAGAACACATATTATGCTACTTAGTACCGTCTGTTGGATTTAGGCTATTGATTTAATTGTATTTTCTAAAGTACACAGTCATTCAGGGTGTAAAGTTTAGTTAGCATAAAAATCTGCTCGCTCTCTACGCTCTCCCGATTTTCGCTCGGGGGCCCCGTGGCACTATTTGCTACGGGCCCCACGCTGGCTATACCACTGATTCCGGAAGGCCTATGTCCAAATGTCAATCAATTAGTGGACATCTGATAGCTGAAATTATAAAGATGGTAAAGATTAAAAAAAAAAAAGTGGGCGGGGCCGGCATTTTTCACTTTTTCTTCCGCCTAAAAAAAATTGAAGATCCGGGGCTGTTCTTGAGTAGACAAAACGCATTTCTATGGTGGTTGTGCTAAGCGTGCTGGATACATTTAATTTCTTCGAAAGTGGAATTAATGGGATAAACTTTCTCTTTATAGATTTTTTTAATTTACCGTTGGTGACGTGTAAACAAAAACATTTATTGCAAGTGAAAATGTAAAGGTGAATATACCTAGGTCCTATCACTTAAGGGACTTGAGTGGAGTGGGATTTTATTTAAAAGAAAAACAAACCCTTTCATTTAATATAGAAATATTTATTGTCAAAATAGTAAAGGGATCTAGGGTCTAGCCATCTTAAAACCAAACCAATTTACAACAGCCTCTATTACGCGTCTTGAAACCTGCATTTCAAGGTTTAGTACTAAATAAAATAAAGAGTAGTATTCACTAAATGCATATGAAAGTATATTATACAGTTCGGATTTTTAAATTTTTGTCCGTCTGTCTGTCTGTTTGTTCCGGCTAATGTCTGAAACGGCTGGACCGATTTTCACGGTACTTTCACTGGCAGATAGCTGATGTCATAAGGAGTACCTTAGGCTACTTGTGTAGGAAACGCTAATCAAAATTAAGAGCCCTCCTATTCATTGGCTATCGCTGTCTCTGCTATCCGAAATGACAAGGACAGCATGGGACTTGGGCGTCACTTAATTTAATTATCGTTTCAGTATTAGGTCACTGCCCACTAGTTCGCTAGCGACTAACCCATGTCCAATACACCTAGGTAAGTATCATTAATCATATAGGCAGGCAGGTTAGCGTCACCAAATGGGCGATCCCGATTCCCGACTGGATTTTGGAATTAATTTTTGCTCATAACTTATATACTCGGCGTATTTTAGGGTTGTCCCTTTGATGTTGCTTTAATGACATCAAATATCGCTTAAAGTGAACTTATTGGCAAACATTTCATTGGTGTCGACTTTGGGTTTTTTTCTAAGAATAGATTTTTGACTATGTTATCTTCTACGTCTTTTTTTTACCAAAAAGCTAAATTTGTCTAGATTCGCCAGTAGACTAATTTTGTGTTTACATAAATACAGTTTAACCAAAAAATACCCCTATACTCGGCGTTTTTTCACTCAGTATCCAAACTTTCAGGAGTGAATATACTCTTGAATATAAGCAACTTTTACTATGGGATCAACTTTCCTACTTGAAAAAAATAATCAGCTGTTTCCTACAAAAGGGCTACAGCATAGATAGCATTTTGTAGGAAACAGCTGATTATTTTTTTCAACTAGGAAAGTTGATCCCATAGTATAAGTTGCTTATATTCAAGAGTATATTCACTCCTGAAAGTTTGGATACTGACTGGAAAAATACCCTGTATAACAAAGTGTTTCTGATATTCAAGCCGAATTGTTGAGTGAGTGTTTCTAAAAAAACTGGAAATGGCATCAAATTCAGCTACAAACACGGACAATGTCGAAATCGACGAACAGGAGTTCGAAAAGCATCTGGGCGAATTAGAGAATGTTGGCACAGAGGAGGAGTTGGAGAAGAAGCTGAACAGCATGAGCATATTCGGCTTCTCCATCGCCAAATTCATGAAGGTCATCTTCAATAGGGACAGCAGCGGACCGTTCCATGCGGAGTGGTTGTCTGTAAGTGATAATTTGTTAAGCAGATATATTAAAGGCATCAAGAAAGTCGAAACGATTTTATTTATTTGAAAGCTATCGGTGTTTTTATTATGATTGTGGTTTGATTAGTACTGAGTGCTATGATTTATTTCCTAACTGCAAAAAGAAGGGTTATAATTTTACTGCTTAATATGTATACGAATTTAACAAAAATTTTAATTTTCTCAAAGTCCGCTTTGTGCCCGGAGCCGACTGCGCGAGTTAACACGATCATTCGTCCAAATCTAAAATTAAATTGTTTTATAATCTGAGGTCTAAATTAAATGCAGTAAAACAGAAAAATCTTATTTTTGAAACTCTTGAGACGGTTAATTTACTTATTTTGGGAAAAAATCATAATATTAGATAGAATTTAGGCAAAGCTGCATTGTCAGAAGTTGAACTCTATTATCTATATGGTATTGTGTGAAACGGAGGAGTTATAAACGCGAGACCTTTAACATACATACTTTAATATGCAGATGATACCGAAAACCTGAGGCCTCTGCCACCTTCGATGTTCCTGAACATAAATTGTGATGGGATTTGTACTAATGATATGGATAAATACAATTAACAGCCATTTGAAGGAGTGGTTCAAGAGAGAGTATCTTTCTCTCTTCGTACAGCGTACTTCAAAAACTGTCAGTGCAGTACGGGTCGGCGACGTTTTTTGATAGATGACCAATAATGCTAAGCGCGTGAACTGGCCGTTGGGTCTAGTGGTAGAGGTAATGCCAGGAGTTGACGGTCAACGTAGGCAAATACCGCAACAGGGGAAAAGATCAGAGCATTACAAAGTATTTACCGCTTGGAGCTAGAGGCAGATTCTGTACTTAAAGATATTTCTGTTTTCGGTTTTGGTCGTCCTGTTCGCCTTCCTGATAGATTTAGGTTTTCATTTCAGTTTTAACTGTTGATTTTATATTTTGTCTTACACTGTAAGACCTACGTAATTAATTTGATTGTGTATTAGGTATGTTACTTTAGTTTTTAGTCTTTACTACTTATCTTTAATTAAGTTCATGTTGCAGGCCGGGGAGGATGTGGTGGATTTGTCCACACATTTTTTATAAAGAGATTTTATGTTTTTCTATTTATAATTTCTCTAAGAAATGACGTACCGGTCAAATGGACTTTTGCTTTATAATTTTCTATTTTTGTTTCCATATAACGTATATAATTTATAACTAATGTAAAATACTTGAAATATACGTTTAAATAAGTTCGCGAGTCCTTTGGTGACCTTAAAGTATACCGTATGTAATAGCGCTAAGAAGATTCGCAATAATATGCATGCATTTGGCTTCTTTCTTTGAAGATGCTTTTTCTATATGCACAAAGCGAGCAATTTGGTTCCTCAAATATTAATAATATATTTAATGTATCAATAAAATACCTTGTAGTCATATTATATTGTTTGACTAGGAGCATGGCAATCCATTTCAAATACTGTCGGTGTAGCATCAAGTGTTCAGTATCAATTGGCTTTGTGCATAATTGACTGCTTATACCGCCAATATTCATCATTGAAAAAAACAACCTTATTGGCCATCTGCGAGTCATTCTTTCAACAGAATATTCTTTTTTAATTTGGTCCACGACGTCAACGCCACCTTTGGTTTCATTATAAAATGTTTCAATTTCTGGCTTTGCAGCAAGTCCGGTGATTTTATCATCGTCATGCAATGTTGACAGCAGTAATAGTATTTATTTTTGCTTCTTGTTTGGAATATAAGACAGTAAAACTTTCTTCTCGCCAAATCCTAACAAGACTGTTTCGACCGATCTTTGTTGTTCAGAAAATTAAATATTAAGTATTCATTTTTGTTATTATAAATTAATACTATTCGTACAAATCATGAAATTAAGGCGTTTTTAGTTTTCACAATAAATGCACCATAAATTATAGTCTAAATTTCAACTTCGCAAAAAATAAATGACACAATTTTTACTTACGTGAGTGGGCGAGCAGTGAGCGATTTGCCGCCTGGCGACGCCTAAAGGCCTCCACAGACGAGAGGCCGGTCGTTTTAGTTAGAACTTACGTCAGTTCGCCCTGAACGGATTCGAGCACATACACGAAAAAAATTGCATCCGACCCAACTGACGTCAGTTCGGCCTGAACGGATTCGAGCACACACACGGCAAAATCGCATCAGTTCGTTCTGGTTTGCCGCGAGCTACGGTCGTGTTTAATAATTAAACACCGCGAAAACTGACTACGCTTGTACACGATACACGCCCGCACGGCCGTGGCTCTGGCGAGAACTGAAGCGACTCACATGGTCGTCGACTGACGTCCACACATGGTCCGTTCAGTCCAGAATGAATGTTGCCAACTTAGTTATTTTACAAAGTTTTACTACTAAATTAAGTATTTTATTCCCTCCTTAGTAGGAATTTTAGTTGTTAGTAGTGTTTTAGTAGGATAGAGCCAGACAGTAATCATATGCAAAATGGTCTAGGTTAGGCACAAAAGAAAAACACCTTATCATAATAATACATTCGTCCGTAATTTGCTTAAAACTATCCGTTTAATTACTATATACGTAGTATTTCCTATTATATTTTAATTTAACGGTAAAATTTATAATAAATTTCAGTATAAATTTTTTAAATATAATAAAACCTAAAATGGCGTGGTGGTGTAACTGTGGTTTTTTTGGGGGTTTTACGATTCCTAAGTTTAGTAGTTTTTTTATAGTTTTCAGTATTATTTTACTAGTTTTTAGCAGAAATCAACGCGAGTTTAGTAGTTTCGCAAATGCAGAGCTGGCAACACTGGAACGAATCGCTTCAGTCCATCCGGCCGACTGGTGCGATCTCGAAATTGCACACACGATACGATTTTGGACAGGTTCAGACCCCTAATAGTAAGAAGCTCCTCAAGCAGTACCCCGCACACTGATGGCGTCCAGCCTTTCGGTACGCGTTGCGAACGAAAATGGGGGCAGCTACTGAAAAGCGCAAGCCTAACGGGCAATTGTTTTACGAATTAATAAAGTTTTTTAGCGCGGCCGCCAAATGCTCATAGCGCGCCTACTCTAGGGTTAAGGGAGCGTTCGTCAATATATACCCTATGACACTCATAAATATTCTATTGGTAAAGGAATTTAAAAAATCGGTTCAGTAGATCCAGAGATTACCCCTTACAGCCTCACAAAGTTACAAAATTACAAAGAAATAAATGTTTGTAATGTTATTATAAACATTACCGGTTTTATAATATTATTAGTATAGATTAACTATATTTCAAACTATAAACATAATATTAAAATCATTGTTATTATTAATTTATTAACGTTCTATATATTGATTTCTTAGGTTTACGCGAATATTGTTCATTGTTTTAAACACTTACGGATTGTGTCGCGGTGCATTTTTCTTTTTCCCGACGTTTCGGCTACTTTCCAGAAAAATGCACCGCGACACAATCCGTAAGTGTTTAAAACAATGAACGTTCTATATATTAAAAAAGGAAAGATTTGATTGTTTGTAATTTGCATTGGATAGGCTCCAAAACTACTGAACCGATTTGATGAAACTTGGCACAGAAATAGAGAAGACTACGTTGAAAGACAATAGGCTTCTTTTTATAACGCTTTTATTAGTTTCACCTGTATGTTGGCTTGCTTGTAACCGACTCATTTGGGCTCGATTTTGTCCTACTTTGAACGATCAGATTTAATTCAAACTTTGCACACCTGTCAAAGACCGATGATAATGCAATAATTCGATTAAAATATCCGATTATCCTGATTAAATTCGCCAGGATTCATCAATTTCTTTCCGCAATCTTTGCATGAGAGTAAGAGAGATAGAACTAGTGCGCGAACTACGCATGCGTGCAGTTCCAGGCTTACTCTTTGGCAAATCGTACTAAAAAGCAAAAAATAAATTATAGTTTAAAAAAACTAAAAAAACATGCTTTTATAGAAAGTCTAACTAAAAAATAAAAAATAAAATTTAATAAATTTGGATTAAGAATAGTGTAAATGAAAAATAAATGTTTATTATTGTAAAAAAGCGTGTGGTGCATAGTGTCAATAGTTATAAACATTTTATTTTACAACCCCACGCTTTTTTACAATAATAAACATTTATTTTTCATTTACACTATTCTTAATCCAAATTTATTAAATTTTATTTTTTATTTTTTAGTTACATTTTCTATAAAAGCGTGTTCTTTTAGTTTTTTAAACTATAATTTATTATCGCGGCATAGTGTATGGTTTCGGCGGGATTTCCTTTTGAGCGCAAGAAGTCTCTGGCAAGTGGCAACATCTAGATAATATAGTCTATAATAAATAATTCATGATTAGAATAATTTCCTGCTACTTCCCAAAAACTTTAAATCGTCCATTGGTTGGTATTTATTTACAATAAGGGTTTAAAAGCTATTTTTGATTTGTAAGGAAGTCAGACAGATAAATATATTACAAGCTCGTAAAAGTTTTAGTTAATCGGACTAACCGAATAGTGAATTTATATTTAAAGTATCTTTCATTTATTATAAAAAGAAGAATAAAATATATTTATATTACTTTACCATTGTCTGTGATATAAAATCAATGTGCACTGATTATACTTATCTTGAATTAATAACATACCTACCAAAATTATTCATTTTCATATAGACAATGTTAACAAATTAAAAATAAGATATCGTTTATCATTGCATTGATGATTTGTGAAATCAAATTACTCAATGTACTTACTAGAAGAATTTAAATAAATAACACCATTACACCAAAATGTACTTTCTGAAGAAATCGGATAACACAAACAAAAATAATTAATAGCCTAACCATGAGTGCATTCAGGAGATGTCTAAGGAGGTTCTAAATTACGTCTATTTATATTCATAATTATCGAAGTTATTAAGCGAGGAAATACGGACGTACTGACACAATGTTAAGGATTCCTTGTAGCTACTACGGAACCCTAACAATGCTTTTTGATTTGTCATGACGACCATGTTTGTAGCAAAACTAGGTTAGAGATAGCGTAAGTACTTGGAATAAAATTATTATTCATGTTGCTGTTAGAACAAATATATATACCAGTTTACCTAAAAGTGGCGTGGTGTTCCTATAACTCCATTCCAATCGGCTTCACTTACCACTTACCTTTTGAAGACCCTCATCCAAATCCTTCCAAACCAGGATTTCGAACCAGAATATTATACAGGCTAGGGCCTCCCTATGAAAGAAAACCAGCCTTCGCCACTGGTACCTGCAGCAATGCAACCATTCCTTCAGGACCTTTAAAGAAAATGGGTCTTAAATTAGCTTTGCCCTTTAGGGCAATTAAGGTAGCTATTGCATTAGTCAACTAGGCAAGGATGGCGAACCTATATGGCACGCGACACAATGTTTTAGGCCCGTCACTGATCCCAAAATTTTGTAAATTTGTACTGCGAAAAAAGTGTGTATCCTAATTCTTAACCTATTATGTTATTTGTCATCTATCTAGTTTTACTTTAATTTTAATTACAAAGTGATCCTACTGTGAAGATACAGTCTTTTAGGGTTTAAAGTTTTAACAGATTTAGCCTGTTAAATAGAAAAAAAGGAAGAACAAATTACATTATTTAGTACCGATGTTCTGTTTTAGCAGTTTGATTTTATGGTTTTGTTCTGAAATTATTTCAGTGTTTTTCTGTGTTTTAATTTCACAATTTTTCAGGTAAAATGGGAAAAAAATTTTGCTCCCTCGCTCCGCTCACTCTTGTTTGGCTTAAAGAATACTTATAATTATATTTTGTACTGAATTTCAGTTTAAGGCTATCGATATGATTGTATTACACAGTCTTTAAGGGTTTAAAGTTTAAAAAGGTAATACAGAAGAAAATTAATTAGTATCGACGTTATGTTTTATTAGGCTATTGATTTTTATGTATTTTTTCGAAGTACACAAGTCTTTTAGTTTTTAAAGTTTAAACAGGTAATACGAGGGCGGCACTGAAAATTTCGGGAATCAAGAAAGTGACACAACATTACTATTTAAAAATGTATTTATTGCTTTTCGAAGTATTCTCCGCGAAATTTCACACATTTTTCCATACGATGGAACCAATCATTGAAGCAACCATTCCATTCGGAAGTTGGGCTCTCCAAAATGGCCGTTTTGTAGGCGTCCACAGCTTCTTCAGGCGACGAAAATCTCTGACCACCCAATTTATTCTTTATTTTAGGGAATGTATAGAAATCATTAGGGCTTAGGTCGGGGCTGTACGGCGGATGGTCTAATAATTCTATGATTTCTTGCTCTAAAAACTCTTTTGTTCTGTGCGCGGTGTGAGAACTCGCATTGTCGTGATGGAGGATGATGCGGCGGTTGCAGTTCTCTTTACGGAGTTCAGAAACGACCTGTGGCAAACAAATGTTAGCATACCATTCTGCATTAACCGTTCTTTGTCCCTCAAGAGGAATAGTCGCAACATGGCCGGTTTTGGAGACAAACGTGGCCACCATTTTTTTTGCAACACTCCGTGAACTAACAATTTTTGTTGGCTTTAAGTCATTTTCGAACACCCAAACTCGTGACTGATTTTTTGTTTCGGGTTCGTACGCGTATATCCAGGATTCGTCACCTGATACGATGTTGTATACAGCATTTGAGGATCCTGCGTGGAATCTTTCGAGAGTTCTGACGCACCAAGTAACGCGAGCCGCTTTTTGCTCTTCACAGAGCAAATGCGGTATCCATCGGGAAAACAACTTTTTTACACTTAATTGTTCATGCAAGATTATTTGTATTTGACTCATGCCAATGTCTAAAGTTGCCTGAATTTCGCGGTATGTCACATGTCGATCTTTTTCAATCAGCTTACGCACAGCATCAACGTTTTCTTGGGTGACTGCAGTTTTTGGACGACCTTGACGGGGATCATCACTGAGCTTGACACGTCCACGTTGAAATTCAGCAAACCAGCGATAAATTGTGGTTTTGGATGGGGCTTCATCACCAAATGCAGAAATCATCCGGTCAACACACTGTTTTTGTGTTAAACCACTTCGAAAGTCATAATAAATCATCGCTCTAGAATTTTCTCGAGTCAATTCCATTTTCTCGACGACTAAACAAGTTTGACAAGACCTTGTGACAAGACCGAGAATCTTTTTTTAAATAAATAAACGGTATTCTATTTTTAAAACCAAGGAGTTTTAAATTAAAAAGATTTTAATATGACAGGAACAGTGGAAATATTCCATTCCCGATACTTTTAGTGCAGCCCTCGTAAACAGAAATTGCTCGCTCGCGCTAACGTATTAAATTAATTTTTATCGACGTTTGGTTTTAGGCTATTGATTTTTATGTATTTTCCCGAAGCATACAGTCTTTCAGATAGGATTTAAATAGTAATTAGATTTTAACCAGTAAAATAAACAAAAAATTTGGATGGTTGGTAATAATCCGTGACTGCTTAATAGGCGGCAAAATATTTAATTGGCCAGGGGCGCCAAATCTTTAAATACACTTCTAAATTAGAAAGAAAATGAAATAAAAAAACTGATGCCACGTCTATGAATGACCTCATTAAACATTTCTTTACAAAAATGGCACGCTAATACATAAAGGTTTGCTATCCATTGGCACTAGGTAAAATGACAAAGTCGAGGCTGGTAAAAGAATCCTTACTATCCTTACTTAATATTTTATATAAACGCGAAAGTTTTTATGTATGGATGTGTGATTCTCTTTCACGCAATAACAACTGAACTGATTTTTATGAAATTTGGTATGGTAGTAGTTTAAGACTGGAGTAACGCATAGGCTACATTTTATCCTTCCTGTCCGATTTCTTTTTGCGCGCACGAAGTCGCGGTCAATATCGAGTACAAGTATAAAACTCCGCGTATTGTACAATTTTCTAGTCAATAATTTATTAATTCCAGATAGACGAGTACACCCAGATGGCCGAGAAGAGCATGGAGAACGCCTTCCGCACCATCCACCTGGGCGGCTGGAAGCTGGAGAAGCGCGGCTCCCACAAGGGCGACCTGGTGGAGTCCGTCCATACGGAGGAGTTCGGCAAGGTGTACAGGCTCACGGTGAGTGAAATCGCGGCTTTATAGACTTCGGAAATATCTCTCGAACAAGATAAAAAGATCGTCTGTCGTTCTGCTTAAAAATTTTACGTCCGCATGGAACGAAAATGGTATGGGTGGGTATAAATGTAGCAAATGTCAACTTCCAAGCTTTCGTCCATCATAGGTACAGACTACAGTGCGACCATGTTTCGAATGGTTTTCGACAGTTGAAATTTTTCATAAAGCCATTAGCAAATTGGTTTTACTGTACGTGAGTAATGAGTTAAGACGTATTTAGTATTTACACGGTAACTAACAAAATTACAATTAGCTAATAATTATTATTACTCAACAGTTTAGTGTAGTAATGTCTGTTTATGTATCTTCTTTTTAAGATATTTTATCTGAATATTTAAATTTTTAGGCTCTCGTAGACTGTCCAGCGAAGTTCCTGTACCAGGAGTTCAAGGACAACCTCACCAAACTGCCCGAGTGGAACCCCACCATACTGAAGAGTGAAATGATTAAGGTACGGATCCCTGGTCTATTAAAACATTGTTTTTTTTTGTGGAATTGGTAATGGGGTATTTACATGGGTTGATTTTCACCGCACGATTTCCGCCGCACGGCGAAAAAGCGACCGTGTAAATGACAATTCGGCTAGATCGCAACTCGCAATGCAATTTTGCCAACAAAAAAATGACAAGGCGATTTCTTAAGCGACTCGCGAAAATCGACGCGTGTAAATCCCGTATTAAGACATCCAGAGAGCACGTATGCCGTCGCCGTCGCACACGCACGATCTGGGCCCCAATTCTCGTACCTCGAAACTCAGTTCGGTTGTCAGTATGTCCCGCTCGCGCACGCATGACTTGACGCCTGTGCGAATGAGTCAGCGGCTCAGCGCGAGAATTGGGGCCCTGACGCGTGTACGACAGTATCCGCTCACCTTGAATTCCTAGTGAGTTGTTTTCAAATGATGTGAATTGGGTTTCAGTAGTCTCAACAGAGATTGAAATATGCTATCACAGTGATGTCTGTGAATTGTTGACCTCATACTTAATTGAAAATTACAATCAACTCTTATCGTTTCAATGCGTTTTTGTTTAATGTTGTGTCATCGTCAATACTAATAAAGAAGATAACCCTAGTGCATAATATGAGATAGAATTGTCGTTAATACTATCTTCTTATATTCTATGGCATTTCTATTTGATACCAGCAGCAATTATTTCTATATATAAATAAACAGATTCTATCACTCGTGGATGAATGAATGGAAGAGAGTGAAATGCCCACATAACTTTGATTTTTCTTTATTTAATATAATTTTTTATTAAATTTCTGATATAAAAATGATCGGTCCATGCCTTTAACAGGAGGTGGGGCCGGGTATCGACCTGTCGTACCAGGTCACAGCGGGTGGAGGTGGCGGCATCATATCGGCGCGCGACTTCGTCATACTGCGCCGCAACGCGGCGTTGTCGCGCGACGGCCGCCCAGTTGACGACGACGCTCAGCCGTACGGCTACATCGCCAGCGGCATCAGCGTAAGCGTGCCCGGCTACCCGCCCTTCCGCGACTACGTCAGGTGAGCTATTTCGAGAGGTTAGTGTGCTGAGTGCGAGTTTTTGTCACAGCTCGCCGTGATGCCCGCCCTTCCGCGACTACTCTCCAGAGGTGCGCGATAACCCGCTACAATAGTCCTGCCGAGCAGAGTCATCACCCAAATCTACCTAAATTAGAGCCCTCCAGCACACCTAGCATGACCACCATAAATGTGCGTTTTGTCTACACAAGAATAGACATACTGACAGATAATATGGACAAAATGACAGCTTTCCATTGTCAATATGTCATTTTGTCTATTCTTCCGTAGAAAGAAACAATTTCTACGGTGGTTGTGCTAAGCGTGCGTGCTGGGCAGACCGCGGCCTCCTGTCGAGACAGTTAATGCTATCTAGTTAGATAGCATTAACTGTCTAGACTAATCTAGTTTCCATCAAAAATATTTTCAAATGTGTGGCAACTGCCACCATCATTATTCATTTACCATCAAAAATATTTTTGATGGTAAATGCATAATATTTTCTAATTTTGATAACAGAGGTCACAACAAGGTGGGGTGCTGGTTCCTGCGGTCCAAGATGGTAGAAGTCGGAGGCAAGACCGAGGAGAAGAGCGTCTTCCAGTGGCTCATGTGCTGCGACCTCAAAGGTAACTGTAATGCCAGCTATTTAATATGACGTTTGTTCGTCATACAACAATATTAAAATTAAAGAACGATTTGTTCTCTCAGTCATTAAAAGGGCAGTCGTAACATGATAATATAGTAATTAACAAGTCATAATATAAATTTGTTCAAAATCAATAACGGATATTTTGGGCATATGATCTACTGCTTATGTCAAGAAGTTAAGGCCGAAAAATAATTTAAAAAATCGAAAAAAACAAATATCCTAAATAAACTTACATTACGCTCTCTACGGCGCTATTAAGGTCATTGACCTGACACAATAATTATATTGATTGATTTAGGTAAAGTCTTTGCTCCCTCTCTCTGTAAGTTACCTGTTTCTTTGAGGTTAATGACCTTAGGAGAGCGTAGCTAATTTAATATATTTTTTTAGTATAATATTTTTTCGAAATTTAACAATTTTCTGCCTAAACATAAGCAGTTGATCATATGCCTATAATATCCGTATTTGATTTTGAATAACCTTATTTAATACTCCTTGTGAATGAGAATAGTCCAATCAGATTCATTCTGACCCAAACGTAAACTTGCCATAGACACAATAGACTGTTCGTAGTGATGCGAAAACATAGAACGAATGGCAAAACTATTCAAAGAAATCGATCTCATTTTTTTTTTATAACTGAATTACTTTTATCGCTTATATTTGTATGACTTTTGTGTCAAAAAGCTGTGTATGAATGAATGAATGCAAAAATGTATTTTTATGATTTTTTTGTCGCAAAATTTTAAGTTCCGATTTTACTAAAAACACTTTAATCATTTCCAAAATTTTAATCCGGTATACAAAAACAAAGCCTGTTAAAACCACTTTAGACGGGCTTAGAGCACTGATTAATAAATAGCTACTACATACTCGTACTTGGAGCGTGAACACTTATTCAACAGATGATAATATTATGTATATTGTATGACAAGATAAATTCAGTGTGTTACATCGTCTGGTCGCCGGAGTAAGCATTTTTTTATATTTATTAAAGTTGTTTTGTCAAAAAATAAAAGAGAAGATTTTTTGATAATACCGGGTGTTTCTTCAGTCAGTATCAAAACTTTCATGAGTGAATATACTCCAGAATATAAGCAACTTTTACTATGGGATCAACTTTCTTACTTGAATGAAACCTGCTTTTTCCTATAAAAGGGCTACGGCATAGCATTCTGTAGGAAACAGCTGATTTAAAAGTTGCTTATATTCAAGAGTATATTCACTCCTGAAAGCTGGACACTGCCTGAAAAAACAGCATGTATAAGCAATGATATCAGAATTCAGAACTGAGGGTGGGGGGGCTATGTATGATTTACTTTTGAGAGAAAAAAATCTTCATACAATGAAAAATACGCCACCTTGATTTCAGAAGATTTTGTCAATCAAAATTATGCGGACTGATTTATTTAAGGCTGGGAGTTGGACTATATTGTCCAGAATCCGGAAGCCCGGAGAAAATTCAGAGCACTGAAAATAGAACTCTGGACTAGTACAACAGACTTGAAGATTAGACATTTGACTTGACAGACAATTTATTCCATAATTATATTCCATATCCCACTGCGGAAAGTAAATGTCAAGATGACAAATGTCAAACCTAAACTGCCCCAAACCATCCTAAAAGTGGGAATCATTTTTTCCCTTTATATGCCTCGTCTTTAATAACATATATAAAGGTATATGATTATATTCAAAATATTAATCGTGAATTATTTTATTTTGTTTCCAGGCAAAATCCCTCAGTTCGTCCTGGACGCGGCGTTCGCCACAGTCATGTTAGACTACATCGTGCATGTCAGGAAGTTCGTCACTAAGAGTAGGGCCAAGGGCTTGATATAGACTGGTATATATAATATACACTGACCCGCCTTAAAGAATGCACATCGATCTATAAGTAGTAATATAATAAAATCCATGGACGCTTCACACCAAGCCAATCTGGGCCCGTGCTAAGTAACCGAAGAATTTGTGTTACAGGTACCAGACAGCGGGAAGTATATTTTGTACTATTATACTATGCATAAATTTAAGATTTTTATTATACACATATTTAATACACATCCATAACCCAGGAACACAGAAAACTTTTCTTCCCCTTGGCGGGATTCGATCCCGCGACCCCCGGCCTGAGCGCCGATCTCGGATAACCACTGAGCCACAGAGGTCGTTGTAGCATCATTTCGGTCGAACGCTATAACCAATCGTTATGCATACTTTTTGGCGGGCACTATGCTATCATACAGTGAGGGTTTTTAAATTCGTGACATCTGACAGCTCTTTGACACGACAAGGACCGTCGTGCTACCGAGCGCCGCCTGGTGACAGACAAAAGGATCTAAAAAAAAATATTGACCGTTTTTGATACCACTAACGCCACCAGATGACACTTTGTGTGCGTTGGGTCTGCCCCCTAACGGCAGAAAAAATATCAAACACCCTCGTCGTATAACACTTGTATAAATGTATGTATGACTTGTATAAGAAACGAATTAAATAGTTAAGCTAATAGCTATAGTATGTAAACTTAATTGAACAGGCTTGGAATGGCAATGTTTACGGAAATAAATAATATTAAGGCCCCTACTCCATAGTTTAAACTTCAAAGCATTTATAAAGCAATGTCCATAATCCATATTTATAAAATCGAAGAAATATTTTTCCAGTTGTAGAATAAGTGTTTTTTAATCACCACTGCATAGAGAGCTATATTAAAAATATTCGTTGCATAGTTCTAGAAGTTTTATAAAAAAATCTTTCCCCGCACTGTTGTTATAAATATTTTCATATTTTTTTTACTTGTTCTGTTAACATTGGTTCTACATAGTTTATAACTTATTATTATTTATGTATAGACATCAGACAGAAGTACTGAAATATGTTTAACTATTTAGAATTTTTAAACGACTTCCAAAAAAAGGATATATATGTGTGTGTCAAAAATTGACAAGTGTCAATCTTTATGCTTTTGACACAAAAGATTTAATTTCTGTCTCTCTGCAAATAATATGAGTACCTACTTCTGAGTGTAGAAATGTATTCGACAGTTTAGTGAATAAAAACACTTTAAATCAAAATAATATGTTTTATAATATGACACATAGTCTTTCACTGTCGAACAATACTATTTTAAAGAACCGGCCGGTCGGATTCGCGCATGAAGGGTTCTATAAAACCATTATACCATTATAACATTATATATTACATGTTTACTTATAGTTTGGTTATTTTTGTACGAATTTTTTCAAGCAAAGTTTCATCTTTCTGGTATTAACCGTTTGGACGGTAACGACTGCACGTAATCCACGAAGCATGCGATGGATGCAGTTGTCGTCCTTCAGTGATATTCTGTAACTCATAGCGTCACTTCACACCGAGACAAGACGCTGCATGTTTAAAATAGCGATTTAAAATTGAACTTTATTCACTACACAACACGTTTCATTACAAGAGTTCAAATTACGAACTGCACCACGCAGGTGATATGCAGAGCGGTGCAGATTGATATTCAAACTTGCAATGAATCGTATATATCAGGTTATCTTCTTGTGAAGTAAATAAAATTTAATTTTCAATCGCTATCTTAGAAATGCAGCGCCGCATATCGTCTCGTTTCGGCTTGAATTGACCCTTAGGTTAAGTTAGTGTCTATCAGACTGAGTAGCTTTTGTATCAAGCTGCCGATTAGTGTGTAACTAAAGCTTATTATTATCTGTTAAAATATGTCGTTTGGATTTTCGGGCTGTCTCGCTCGCGCTCGCAGTATTACGCGTATGCGAAGTCAGCGCGTTGACCGAACATAGATTATGTCAAAAAAATTATAATATTTAATAATAGTGAAGAGATGAGATTGGTTTTCTGGGCTTTGGCTTATTTTGATGAGTTTTTGGTCGATTTAGCGCATGTTTATAAGTATACTCTTCATGAAAAGAAAAAGGAAATTTTGATTACGATTATGTTTATTCAAGTGTGCTGGCAACTTCTGTCAATAAAAATATTGCTAGCAGAAACATATTTAAACGTGGTCAAGTATGAGCGTTAAAGCAAATTGTATACAAATTATATTTTATTATACGTAATATAAGTAAAATGTGTAAAAACCAAAGTTTTTAAGCTTATACTGTAAAATATAGACATGAAGATGTTTCCGACTATTTATAACTTTAGTTTAACTCATAATGCAACACCATGAATACGCGCGGCCTTTATTTCACAGATCTACTGAAATAGTTCACTATCATAATGAACACAGAAACTTGAAAAAAATGTGATTGACCGAAGCTTCTGATAATTTGGTGTGGAGTCCACCCTAGCACAACTGTCAAAATCGCGACGCGATATATATCTTCAGCGTGCTGTAGACATATATCTCGCGCGCGCCGCTGACAAACCTTTTTCGCGCCAAAGATTCTATTGGCGGGCGCGAGAAATCTTTGTGAACGGTGCGCTTTGCCATAAACAAGACAAATGTGTCGCGTCGGTGCTATAGTTTCTCGATCTATGTCAATGTTCAATGAAATAATAATGGTGTCTCACTCTGCGACTAAAACTTAGACTATCCATTAAAGGGCTCAATAGAAATAGATGTAAGACAGATTATACTAAAATGTTTCCGGCCTCGAAACGCATTTCATTGACAAATACATGAGAAATGTTATAATTTATGATCATGTTTTCTTTATTTTAACCGACTTCAAAAAAGGAGGAGGTTATATTTAGACTAAGATTTAATTGTCCATATTAATTTTACCGTTTCAATGAATTCATAGTTTTTATTTTATCTAAATCAATAAACAATTTTTATATTATTTTGTTGCATAATTGTCACCCTCTTCATAATAATCAAATATGAAAAAAAAATAATAAGTTGTGTTAAAGTTGCAATAATATTACGTTTTTTTTTTAATTTAATGTATTTTCATAAAGAAATACATTCATTGAAATTGTACATAATCCGTTAGGGTTTGTCAGGAATTTAAAACATAATATGCAAAGTATGATTATGATTAAAAAGTATAACAAAATATATTATAGACTTGATCATAAAACAAATATAAAAACGAATAATAATAAAAAATTATCTCTTTCATTTGAGACCTTGTACGTACGTAAAGTGCTTTTCTTCTTTCTTTTCTTTCTAGTCGTATCCTCATGACTGAGGGACGTGACCATCATAATTTGCTGTATGGGATAGGGTTCTCCACTTCTCTCTGTTATTGGCCTGGTGAAATGCCTCATGGAACGTGCAGCTGGCAGCCTCAACAATCGCGTCTGTCCATCGTATAGGCACTCTGCCTCTACTCCTTTTTCCCTCCATTTGCCCCGCTAGTATGAGTCTCACAAGGTTATTAGGCTTCCGGCGGGCTATGTGGCCGAAAAAGGCGAGTGATCTTTGCAGGCAAAGAGTGGACAGGCGGGTTTTAATTTTGAGCTGCTGATGTATGGAAATGTTTGTTCTTTTAACTTATATTTAAAATTATTTTTTTCAGTAATGTTGCTTGTTGGGTCTAGTTTATTAATTAAGTGAGGTACAATATAATCGGTTGGTATCTCTCCATAAACATTAGTTGCTATTGAAATAGCTAGTTTGTTTTATGTTTTTTGTCGCATCTGAATGTGTGACTCATATTATGTTTTAACCAACTTCATTGAAGATTATCACTAACGAAATTTTCTTTTAGAATGCAGTAGTTGACTTTAAGTGTGATCTGAAGTACTTTACAATATTTAAATAATTTCTCTTTTTCCTTATATTTTTCTTTAATTTTAGTTGGCAAAATGTTTTTTCAGGATTATGGTTTGGAGGTTTTGAATTTTACTTAAGTTTTGTAGGTTCCTTCGTAGTTGGTTATGCCATGCCGTAACTAATAATGTCGGCGAGGGCATTGTACAGCAACAATCTAATCATAAAAGGTATTTTATTTTTAATAATATACATATTGGATAGGAATTCTTTGAGCTTATCGCATATTCGGGCGATTTGTGGTAGCCAAGGACGAGGAGATAGGTAGGTATGATTTTCAACTATTTCAATTTCAGAACAATTACCTACATGTTGATAAGAAAGCGTTGGTGATCATGTCTCACTAGTCTGATCATTTTTCAGCAGCACTGTGTTTCTTGTTATTGAATAAAGAATAGATACTTATGAATACTTTTGCATGCAAAAATTATTACCTATTATTAATTTCTGCGTGCTTTAAAGCGAAAATCAAAATTATAATTAAAATATTCTTCTGTTTTTAGCATTAATCTTGTTTAGAAATCAAAAATATTCAAATATTAAAATATTTTATTAAAAATTAAATATACACAAATCATTCATCATAATATCATATCAATTACTAATTAGAAGTCAATCTTTACAACCTTATGTCCTAGATTTAGGCTTCATTTTCGGTGGTTTTATAATTGATCCAATACTTTTTCTTTTCATCATGGCGGCTTTTTTCTTTGAAGGAGTCTGTAAGCCCTTTGCAATTTTGGTCACATTTTTTGGTTTATTTTTCTTTTCTGCTTGTGTTTTATCAGATTTTTTCGTTACCGTCTTAACTTTTGATTTTTCTACATTTTTATCGCTTTTCTTCTCTTTGGGTTCGGTTTTACTCGTCGTTGGCTTTTGTTTTGACACTTTTTCACTTTTCTTGGTCGCGGGTTTTGGCGTTTTGCTTTTCTTCTTCGTCTGCAGTTTATTTTTCTTATCTAATTTGGCTTTAGCCGCGAGTCTAAATGATCCGGATGCACCCATGCCTTTCGTCTGCACTATGAAACCTTCTTCTACACCGTCTTTCAAAGATTTCTTTATTAAATAGTTGAATTTTTCTACGTCCACGTGAAATTTTTCTTCAATATATTTTTTGATAGCATACAAACTGATGCCTTTTCTGCTCCTCATTTCGGTCAAAGCTTGATTGATCATTTCTTTTGTACTCGGTTTCTTGACATCTTGGCTTGGCTTTGGCAGCACATCTTTCGTTGGACTTTTTGGAGGATTCTTCACCTTCTTTTTCGGTAAAGCTGAATGCATTTCGATATCAGATTCGTCCGACATTTTAGAAAAACTATAATATCCTTTATGTGGCAAACAAAGAGCCCAATATTTTATTTGGTTAATAAGACTGCGGCAATGCCGTATAGAAAGCATCTAATAAGCAGCCAATCAGAGCGCAGGTACTTATACTTATAGGTTCATCATTCCATCGCAGCTTATGATTTCTGTCTCTCTTTAACAAATGCCCTAAATTAATGGTACATAATAAACAATATGCTCCTTTAAAATTTCAATAAGTAGCATGCTCAAGAGCAAGCTTCAAACTAGCATTCTCTTAAAACTTTTGCTTTTATAAAGTATTTTTCTAAAGCATGCTCTTTTTAATCTTGCTTTACGCATATTTATTTCTAGTGCAGGCAGAGAAAAATTGAAAACCAGTGCCACTTGGTTCAGAGTGTGAACCAAGTGGTCCACTTTTACGTCACACGCTAGTTAAATAAAATCATCATTTTGGTTGCAATACAATGTTTGGAGGACTTGTTCAGAAACTGTTGTCATCAAAAAATAAAAAGGAAATTAAACAACGGTGAACTGATTGATGCATTTTCAAATTTGTTCAAACGGCACTAAATTCTAAAAGCGCGCCCCCTTCCACCCGCGCCGCTCTTAGCAAGCGGCACGACCGTCGATTTTTGAGCATGCTCGTTGCATGCTTATTTCGAAATTCGAGCACTACTTGTAACACTAATGTTACTAAGGACTACTTGCGCAGATCTGGATTAAAATTAACCCTGGGTAAAATATGTTATCTATCTCTCGTTCTTCGTATTTATGAAAGAGAAGACATGATATTTTAACAAAATATTTTAATTTTAACCAAGATCTGCGCAAGTGGGCCCTGGTATCTAGTACCTATCTTAGATTATTAAGTATAGACTATAGGTATTGTTTCTTCAGCTAGGCTGGTCAGCTAACCAGCATTCTACATCTAGTGCACAATAGGTATTTAGGTAACATCATTTTATCTAGGCAATTTTAAATCTAGGCCCACCAAACTTAAAGAATATTTTGCCTAACGATTGTTACCTATAAGCAAAGAAGAAACTGGCATGCTGTACTGAGAAACTTTTATATGTAGGGAATATAAAGTATTATCAAAAGTACCTAATCTGTCACTACTAACTGCTCCCTCTTTTTTCGTATACCTATAATTTTTTGTAAGTTACTCGATCCTTTTTTAACCGACTTCAAATTTTTTCATTTTTTTAGGCTTTCAGTAGGGGCGACCGCTGAAGTTGTGACCGAGACGCTCGCGTAGTACCCTGAAGTGTCGGGTCCAGTCGGGCAGCTTCTCGACCACTATAGGTTGCAGTGGTTTCGGTGCCTGCTGCTGCAGTGGAGTGGTTGGGCTCGCTGGTGTCAGCGGCGGTGGGGTTGACCTCTCTGGGGCCCTCTTGTGGGGTGGCGATGTGGGTGGCGAAATGTTTCCCTGCTCCTCAAAGATGGTGCGGGTACGTTTAATCTTCCGGCGGGAGTTTGCAGCTCCTGGTAGCAAGTTACCTTCCTCGTCCAGAATCTCGGACGAGATTTGGTGTTCCGCTATGATCCTGATGAATTCAGGGGCGTTCTTGGATATAAAATCGCTCCAATCTTTGACGCTGAAGGTGAAGTGCGGTGTGGCACCCGACGTCGACGCAACGGGCTGCTCGACGGGCAGAGAGGGCATTTCTACGTCTTCGGGCACCCGCGTGGCGTCCCTGCCAGGGGACACCACATCGGACCACGATCTTTGGGCGCGCGGTTGGGCACGTTAGGGATGAGGGGCGTTGGTGTCGGATGTGGACTCTAACACGCTGTTTATGGAGGCAGCAGACGAGCTGGATGCGGTCCGGGTCAGTCCCGAGCGGGAGGCTCCATCGCTGTCGTCGCTGGTTGACATGGTTGCCTATGGCAGCATGTCGATTCCTTTATTTATTCCTCCTGACCACAACTCTTAAGGTCTAAACGCACGGTATAAAATAGCGACGGAGGGGAAAACTAAACGCTGGCTCAAAAGAATCAGCGTAACATGTCCCTCCCGTCTGAACTGCAACAAAGTACCTGTGGACTAGCAGTGCAGGTGGGAGCTGGCTGGAGACCGCCTATGCTTGTAGCACACTACTGCCGGTAGGAGTGTTGCTTCGGGGTGATGAGCACAACACTAGATTTACACTGTTACACGTCCGTTGCGTATCTATAATTACGAAGCCCGAGCACATATTAGGAAGATATTAATTACTAATAGTAGCTAAAAGTACCTAATCCTTACTACACTTAAATCCTACTAATATTATAAATGTGAAAATTTCTGAGGATGGATTGATGGATGTTTGTTACTCTTTCACGCAAAACTACTGAACGGATTTGGATGAAATTTTGTATGGTAGTAGTTTAGGCTCTGGAATAAAACATAGGCTACTTTTTATCCCAAAAAAGTACAATGTTCCCGAGGGATACTAGATATATTTACGCGGGCGGAACCGCGGGCAACAGCTAGTAATATTATAAATTTGAAAGTTTGTGAGGATGGATTGATGGATGTATGCAGGGTTGATATTATTTAAAATCACGATTTAAATCAAGTGATTTTATTTAAAAAATCAATGATTATTCAATTTTACTGCGACTACATCGGCCAAAAATTGTCAAATTGATGAAGGAACTGAATTTGAATTATAAAAAATAAAAAAAATTAGTTAATAATACTTACCTACTGTCTCTAGATGTCTTGGTAAGTAGGTATTGGTTTATGTTCCTTTAGTCTATTAAGTTTTTTACTTTCCTTGTAATATTGTTTTTTATATTGTTGATTTTAGTAACTATAACTTGTTGAATTATCTTAATTGTATTAATAAATAAATTAAACCAAAATACGTTCTTATCATTTTATTAATAAACTAACTAATAAATTACTTAATTAAAAAAGACGAGAGTGTAAAAAAAAACAAAAAATATGATTTAAATCTGATAAATCCGATTTAAATTAAAATAATCCGATTATTTTTAAAGAATCATGATTTTTATCAACCTTGGATGTATGGATGTTTGTTACTATTTGACGCAAAAACTACTTAACGGATTTCGATGAAATTCGGTATGGTAGTAGTTTAGGTTCGGGATTGAAACATAACTACTTTTTATCCCGAAAAAGTAGAGTATTCCCGTGGTATAGCCGTTACTTATTTACGCGGGCGGAACCGCGCGAAAAAGCTAGTATAATAATATACTAGCTTTCGCGACTCAGCCCGCGTAAATACAGTATCTCACGGGAACCCTGTACTTTTTCGGGATAAAAAGTCGCCTATGTTCTAATTCATAGTCTAAACTAGTACCATACCAAATTTCATCAAAAACTATTCAGTAGTTTTTGCGTGAAAGAGTAACAAACATCCATCCATCCTTACAAATTTTCACATTTATAATATTAGAAGGATTTAAGTATTTTACTACCATACCAGCAAATATTTTTTTATTGGTGGACGATAGCTAAATGATTTTTGTTGCATCAACTTTTATTTTGTAAGGTTTTATTCTGATTTATCAGTTATTTTAAGACTATACATAAGATGTAGTACCTACCTACCTATATGAATATAAAACGACAGCTTTTAAATGTCTTTAGTTAAATTTAAAAAGAAGTTTGAATTTTAGTCGACTTTTTTGATTCGTTTACTTATGTTATAAAACTACTCCCGTGTACCTGGGGGCACGGTAGTGCTCCCGCCAAGACGAGCTAAGCGAAGCGCAAGGGCACTATCAGGTGGCCTAGCAGGAACATTTGATAGCAACGAAAACGTAACGTTATCTAATGAAATTTCATAACGTAACGTTAACAATAAATGAAATTTATATGGGCGCTGTCATGATTTTGACAGATTTTCATACAATCCTTATTCGATAACGTTACGTTTACTCTGCTGCCAAACGTTCCTGCTAGGCCCACAGACCACCTTTTCTCGGAGCGTTTCGTCGATTTTTTTAATCCTCATAACTTGAGTTTGGATTATACCAGATAAATGAAATTTCCAGCATATGTTCCCAGTTGCGAACTTATTAAACATGTAAATTTGATTGTATAGGTATTGAATAGGATTGCATAGGTTGCTTATACTTTAGACTTTATTCATATCTAAAAACCTCTGATTTCGGCACTGACTCACTGATGATCAACAAAATTTAGGGTACTTCTGGATGTCCTAGAATGCTGAAATTTAGTATGTAAGGTAGTATTAGTACATAAACAACATAAAAATTGACAAACTTGGAACTTTTATCCTCCAACCCAAACTATGGAATAACAATTTGTAAGAGACCTACCGGCTACCCTTAAATTTGTCCTCTAGAGGTCTGAAAATTGTGGTAGGGATCCGTGTTATAAATAGTAAGAATAAAATGTAATAAAATAACTATGTAACCCTTTATAAACAGCAAAAACAAAATAAGTTTTTTTTTTTATCTTTATCGACATATTTTAATGTACTTTTATGTAATCTTAAATAGTAGTGTGCGAAAGCCCATTAATGAATAATTCTCTGATAAGATTACTGTACAATACTCGGGAAATATACCCTAAAAAAAGAAAAAGAAATATGGTCATTACAACTTTTATAAAGAAGTGAAATACCACCAGAAACATGTTCATGTAAAGTGATGCCAAGACGATACCATATTTCTCGCATTGTCAAAAAGCTATCAGATCTCATGTAAAACCAAGCTTCTGACTACCAAACTTCTTACTATACAAGCCTAACTTTACAAACTCTTCACCTTAGTCAAGTTATATGTGGTTCGGCCGTTTAGAGTTGGCGTGTAGAGTTAGAAGTTTGGTAGAATCAGAAGCTTGGATTTACTGTTGAGATCAGATAGCTTTTTCACAGTGCGAGTCATATGGTTTCGTCTTGGCATGAAGTTACCTAATGTTTTTGAGGGTGACTTGTGTTAGTCGTTTGTGCGTTTATCATACTTACCATTAATGAATGTTTTTGTATATGATGTAAGTAAACAATGATGTAGGTAACTACTTAGGTTTTGTTTACTAATTTAGCAAAAAAAATTTAAAACTTTTTTGTATTTTTGTAACTAATAATACTATTAATAAACTACACATAAAATAATATATTTTTTACTTTTATCGATAATAAAATTATTTTTAATTAATACCCCAATATTTCTGAGTATATAAATTAAAGTTAATATTTTACATGTAGTCGTCTCCCCATATTATATCTATGTATGAATTCCAAAGACATTGATCGAGTATATGAATCTGTGACTCTGTTTACTATTTTAAAGGTCAAATAAAAAGAGAAGGCGATAATAGAGGTCAATGATTAATTTACATGGTCAACGAAGCGTGACTGACCGATTAAGGATGGGAGGAGTCGTAACTCATGTCATAACTTATAGCTACGTATATATAGTAATTGTACAATACGTACCTAATATTAAGTATTTGCGGCTATGTAGGTATAGTATAGACGTACATTAAAGGTGCGTATGTATTACCTACCTACTGCAAGTAAAAAGTTATAGTAAATTTTTAGGGTTCCGTACTCAAAAGGTTAAAACGTGTCTGTCCGTGTGTCCATCCGTCTGTCATCAACTCATCACGCTGTATTTCCATAACCGTGATAGCTTCTAACAAACTATATAGCAACAGTTGAATTTTTTACAGATGATGTATTTATGTTGCAGCTATAAAAACAAGAAATACTAATAACCTAAACAAGAGCATGTCAGGACATGTCTAAGGAGGGTTCCGTCACTATCAACGCGCAAAAGGTTTTCTTTTAATTAACTACTTACCTACTTCAAAAGTTATTGTCCGATTTCGTACAAAATAATTTTCCTGAAGTGTTTACAGCATGATATATCAGCATGGAAACTAACCAGTTCCTATCTCCTTTCGTTTAGAAATGCCAGGAGGGGGACCAACTTACAAACACTTTGGAGGCCGATTACTCGAAAATGGTCGACTTTATAAAAAAGTAGTTTCATGTATGAAACCTTGCATTTATTTAAAAAAACCTATTCGATGATGACAACACGATGGGGTAGAATTAAATATAAAAAAAAAAAATACAGACAGGCAGATAGACGTCCGGACGCACGGACTGAGCGAAACTTTAAGGGTTGCTTATGTATTACGCAACCCTAAAAACGGGACCCTATTACTGAGACATCGCTGTCTGTCCGTCTGTTTGTCTGACTGTCTAACTGTATAATATGTTGATGCTTTTATACATTTGAGACAAAAAAAAAACAGTAAAATTAGAAGGAAAAAATTCTACACGTTACGTGTAACACGTAAAGCTAAAGACTATATAATTTGTAAAGGGAGTTAGCTCGTCGCTAAGGTGCAGTTTTTTTGGCAGCACCGATTTATACACTTAAATCCCGACTTATTTTGTCTTCTGCCCCGATTTTAATCAAATCGCAGTTAGGAACATTAGGTACATACATTATGTAGGTATACCATATTTATTAAGAAAATCAAAAATAATCGCAGCCAACTTAACACTTTTAGCATCTCTACTAGTGAGTACAACAATCAATCCCTTAGATGACTCTTCGTCAAACCACAAAGTTAATAATGTATTTCTATTACACGTAAGTAAATTAAAAGTCCGACGTGAGTATGTAACACTTTATTGTTATTTAGCAAAACATAACACACATAACAGTGTTCACAATACAAAAAAAACTACACATAAAAACTAAAACACAAGAGTCCCGGTTAAAACTTCTTATCCCCTTCAAAAATGTCTACCTTTTTTACAATTTTCGTTTTTCCTAGCAACCGCGCCCTAGCAACCGCACTCTCTTTGGTTGAGCGCGGACCACACACTTACGGTCGCATTCACTTTAATAAAATTTACCGTCGCTAAACGTACAGATGCGTTCTGTTACAATAATACTTAGCTCCCTACACTTCGGATTTCGGTGACGGTCGCCGGTTTCATTGAAACCATGGCCTGGTTTCAATGAAACCACCTACGCAGGAGTTATTTTTATAGTGCCCAAGTATGTGTGCAGTACACAAGAGCACTCTCTCTTCCTTAACTCTCATAGCCCAATAGGACGAATGACCGACACAACTGGCGAGAGATCAGGCGCAGGTCCGACTTTTTACATGCCCATCCGACGCATGGATCATCTTTCTTGTCAGACAATCAGGTGATCAGCCTGCATTGTCCTAACCAAACTTGGAAAAAAACATTTTTTGTTGTTCTAACGCGGGAATCGAACCCACGACCTCCGAGTCGAGTGCCAAGCTCTAAATCACTGGACCACGGAGGCGTTATTTATTTATATAATGGGCAAAACTCAATTTATTATCTGAATCTCCAGCTTCACTGTACATTGGGCTTCATCGGCCATCGGCTCAGGCCTGCCCAAGAAAATGGGCATAGATACGCCAATGTCTTTTTGACCGTGATAGCTAGACTATTATAGCTAGTATTCTATATCAACAAAATACTAAAACAAAACAAAATAAATATCTAAGGGAGGAACCCATACAACAAACGTGATTTTTTTGCCGTTTTGTACGGAACCCTACGTGCGCGAGTCCGACTCGTACTTGACCAGTTTTGCTTACTAGGTAGGTAGTATGTTATTCGCTTCAAGAGCGTGGCTGGATTTGCAGGCTGGACCGACCGTGAGTATCGCCCGTAAGAATTTATTTTATTTTAACTTTTTTTCCAAATTAGGAACTTCAAACTTTTAATTCTATATTATGTACGCAGTCTATAATTTAAAATTTCATATTATTTTTATTCATAATTACAGAAGTTAGCAAGAGCAGGTAGTCGGATGGACGAACGCACAGTATGAAATTATGTACAAAACCCATAAACATAATTTCACCCTTCTACCTAAGTAGTTACTACTACGAGTCCCTATTAAAAGTAAATAGCTAAACCAAATAACCTTAGAATAATTACATACAAATAACCTTATATTATGACCTAAAAACCTTTATTTATCTTTTACAGCACTAAGTACTTTTGTTTCATTATACAAATTTTTGGTTCAGGCTTTAAATTTTTAATTTTTATGGAATACTTACGTCTATGCTGTAAGCAAATACTTACTTATTTACTATATGAAAACAAAATCGAATCGAAAAATTTAAACAGGTAGGTCTAGGTAGTACCTAAATATATTATTAGTAAATTTGTAAGCAGGTAAACTACCTAGATTAGTAATTAGGTAGTTACTATCTACTATCACCCTAATATCATTTAGGTTTATTATATTAAAATATACTAGACAGGTGTATACCTACTAGACACACTATCTGACGAGCAGAAAAGTGTGCACCATTCAATTTTTATCAGGTTATTACAATGATAATGATATCGTTATATTAAATTATTATGAATTCGCCTTAAAAAAGTGACGTTCCTGCTACAAAAAGTAAATCGATATATTTTTGTGTTTCTAATTTATATTTACCTACTTACTACGATATGTACGAACTACGGCGAACGTAGCTTGAATTACTAATTATATAATAACTTAACACCGTGACGTGACAAAATAATAAACATACGAAAAGAAAAGTTTAAATCAAAATCATATCAACATACTCCTACTATCGAAGTAAGCAAATGTAATAATAATGTGATGAACTTATTATTGTAGTAGTTATTTTATTTTATTTAAAAAATTTTTATTATAAATTAAAAATAATATTACTTTTATTCTTCATACTTAGTCGTATAGTAGAATCACAAGCACTTACAAATTTTAATTACTAACCAGAATTTAAATTACCCATTAAACCCATTTACATTAAAAAGGTCGTAAGTCGTAACTCGTATACATAATAAACGATTACCTTGTCAGGTATTAAAATGCAAGATCAGATTCAGAATTAAAACTTGTAAGTAGATATATTTTTAACAATCGGCCATTCCGTTTCGATGATGTCAAGAGTTTTATCGATGGCTGACGCTCAATCAAAATTAAGTTCTAGTGCAATGTAAAACGGTTTATTGTAGGTAGTAAAGAGAACAAAGACACTTTATTATCCAGTCATTTCTTTGAAGTCGAAAAAAGCCAATATGCTTTTCCGTTCGCAAAAGAAAGAAATTGATGCTAGAAAGAGATCAATATAGTGCTCTCGCTCCCCGTTGGTTGTCGAGGCAAAACGGGGTCATGGCACGTGTTTGAATTTCGAAATACGTAGCACCAATGCGGTCCGTTCGTACTCTTAACACTATCATTGGTTACAAAATCCTTGTACCAAGTAGCTGGCAGCCATAAAATCGATACGGGTTTTGAAATTTTTGTTCGGTTGACAGCGATACTGTCGTTATTTTAGTACATTTTACGTTCACATGGTAGAGAGGCGGTTGAATGTAGGATGGTTGTATTGTGTTATCGAAGCAGCCATTTCGTCGAGTAAGATGTCCGTAGTGAGCGTATTTAGAACGTTTTTATTTGATTACAGCTGTTTATAGACTGGTTTGAGTTGATATCTGCCGAAAATAAAGATGGTAAGTCTATTTTATGTTTTTGTTTTAATTTATATTTCATGCTAAAGAACTTTTACCTCGTATTTCGTGTTGTTATTATTATTATTTGTGTTTTGTTTGTGAACCTTATCTTGAACTCGTGTTCGGGGTTCGAGTGACGTCACAGGACGTAACTTTTGACGACGTGCTCGGTTTTTGTTACTTTATGGCGCTATTGAGTTACAAAAACATTATTATTTTGGTTTTTGGAAATTTATGTTACTATAAATAAGACTTTGCCTTTACAAAAAACTTTCTAGGTTGACATATAAACATAAAAGTAGGCTAATTATTTAACGATTTAAATAAAATAATTTTACTTAATTTTTGGTTTTGTTTTTTAAAATATTTTTATAAATGATTTTATTTGGCAGTGTCAGTCAATGAATATAATAAGGCTAGATACTTTTAACCACATCAAAAATGTATTATAAAATTAAAAATAACCCAAGCACCAATTATAACTAAAATCCAATATTCCAAACGCGCTATACAAAATTGGAACATCATCTATTTCTTTCTAACCACAAATCCATTATAAACGTCTATCTCTTTCATTCTTCTAACTTATTTATAGTGTCTGCATAGGATTTGTTGCGCCCCCGGAGCGCTACATATTTCCTTTAGTGATGTTCTTTTTCATCGTTTCATCGTAACATCGATGATATATTGATATAATAATAATATCATGAGATAGTTCAATTCATACATCATATTATATCAAGTAATATAAATTTAATATATAATATGGTTTACAAATTTATTGTTATGAAACGCAGAAAAAATACAAATAATAATAAAAAAAGTTCTAAAATCATCATCATCATTGTGAGTCATCATAAAAATATCTGCCAGTATAACAAAATATCCTATTTTTCTGACTATGTTAGTTACCGAGGCAGAGACTAATAATGTTAGATAATTAAAATATGTAGATATTATTAACGTAAAAAATAAAAGTAACACCAAAAATAATTTTACCAGCGTTTTAGCGAAGCAAAATGCCTATATTTATCTTGTAAGAAATCTTATAAAGAATAATTGTGTATCTACAATGAATTTTTATTTATTTACACAATAAACTATAAGATTTCTTGCAATGTAGTGAGTAATTGAAAATATAAATAAAATGGATACCATTTAAAATAAATTTAATTAACATTGTATAAAGCTGAAATAAGTAAAATAAAATTTAAAAAAAATGGCCCAACTACGCACATTTTATAGCTTATGTTACCCGGACCATTATTACTAATCTATTGACCATCATTAAAATAAAAAAAATGAAAAAAATATAGGGCTTTATGAACGAAATATAACCCAAAAAAATTTCAGAATTTATGTCTGTTTGTCTGTATGTAAGTACGTTTGTTTGCGCTAATCTCAGAAATGGATAGACCGATTTGAATACGGTTTTCACCATGAGCTTTGGTTTCTTCCACTTAAAATTTAATGTTTGTTTTATTTCAATTGGTTCATGAATAAAAAAGTTATATCATTTTTGTTTATTCATGTACCGTTAAGCAACCCCGGTCATGGTTCCTGGTTCCAGTTCTGTAATGGGTGACCACGATCCCATATATTTTTAAGGTCAAAGTCCTAACGCCTAAAATTAATTATTTGCCAGGATGGACAGATGGGTCTACTAAACGGATTCTGATGAAATGTGGTAGCGGATTAACACATAAGTTACTTTTTATCCCGAAAAAGTACAGTGTATCCGTGGGATACTGTATTTACGCGGGAGGAGTCGCAGCCAAAAGCTAGTAAGCAAATGTAGCAATAGTTTCCAAATATTATTGTTCCTTTTTTATGTTTAGTTTTTGTCGATGAAAATCGGATGAACATCACTACGAAAAACAAAAATGTCTGCTTGCAAAGGGGAACAAGCTACGAAGTAAACAGTCTAATTTCAAACCTATCCTATTTACATTATGTTTTAGTTTACCTTGGCACATAAAGCTTTTAAAAATGAAGTTCAACTATGATCCTTATTCCACTAAAAATAAGGATCCTATACATTTTATTGATCATGTCGGTATTGTGATGTAGCAGGGGATAATAAAGCGTTATTCGAAATTCAAAATGGATAATGGATGCCGAGGGTGATCGAGCGAGAAGCCTGTCGAAAGAGATAGACAATTGTTTTTTATTTCAAACATACCGTAACCAGTTATGAGGTACGACTTTATATGAAGTGAGTGATGCAGGATATTAACCATATTATAGTTTTATACCTATGTATTCTACATATCATTTGAATATTATGCTAAGTACTAAATTACTACCTAGTCTTTTACATAGTATAGTTGTCTATCTGAATTATGAATAATTACTTTAAAACATTATTATACGGGGGAAATAGAAAACGTAACATGATGGACGTTGAAGGAGGAATTTTTACAGACTAGGAAGAACCATACAGTGCAACAAATTTGCTTTCATGGTGCCGGAGACCCAAGGGTAGTTTGATCACTAACGCACTTGTAGCTCCCTGCTCCTCTGGTGTTGCTGATGTTTATGTGAGGTGACAATCGCTTACAGTCTACCAATTTTCAATTCCATAAAAACACCCAATATAGGAGACAGCGTTAGATTAGTGACGACAACAATTTGATAACTCCATTAAGAGCGGCCCTCCAATCTCCTAATAGCCACAAGCCGACAAAGCAGTGACCACCGAGCCCCATAGGTTTAGATAGAGACCGAGCCCCTTAGGGTTAGACAGAGACCACCGAGCCCCATGGGGGTAGACAGAGACCACCGAGCCCCATAGAGGTAGACGGAGACCACCGAGCCCCATAGGGCTAGACAGAGAGCACCGAGCCCCATAGGGCTAGACAGAGACCACCGAGACTCATAGGGGTAGACAGGGACCACCGAGCCCCATAGGGTTAGACAGAGACCACCGAGCCCCATAGAGGTAGACAGATACCACCGAGCCCCATAGGGTTAGACAGCGACCACCGAGACCCATAGAGGTAGATGGAGACCACCGACCCCAAGGGGATAGATAAAGACCACCGAGCCCCATAGGGATAGACAGAGACCACTAAGCCCCATTGGGGTAGACAGAGACCACCGAGCCCCATTGGGGTAGACAGTGACCACCGAGCTCCATTGGGTTAGACAGGGACCACCGAGCCCCATAGGGGAGGACAGAGACCACCGAGCCCCATAGGGGGGTACAGAGACCTCCGAGCCCCATGGGGTTGGACAGATACCACCGAGCCCCATAGAGGTAGATGGAGACCACCGAGCCCCATAGTTATTTGATTAGGATTAATTATTAATTTTTTGTTTCAGATTCAACAGCCGATGTATCAAGATTTCTCTGAGTAAGGAACATTTTTAAACACTCTTTTAAACACCTTTAAAATGGTCATTAGTCGGTTAGCACAGCAGCTTTTCACACTTACTTATAAGTTATACTGATCAAGTATCAACTAAACATTCTTTAAATTTGACTCACTTATACGACGATCAAGCAAAAACGGAAATCCGTATTACTAAAAAATCTTCCAATCTGCCAACACGTAGGAGTTTAGCGTTTTATAAGGGGAAATGCGTTATGCATACTTCACGACCCCGGGGGAGGGTCGCAGGGTTATGTTGGACTCCGCAGTGATTTGCACCGGTTTACCAACTAAAACCCCCAGATGTTCACGCTTTAGACGGGAACTGTTGTGACTAGTACAACCCCGCTACGTAGTAGTTTAGCCTAGTGAACCTGATTCATCCTCGTCACATAGTGGATAAATACAGTGGGACATTAGTGGTCGATGAAGTGTTCTTCGTTATATTTGTGGCTATTTTGGCAATGATTAGAAATATTGTGCTTTAACAAATTTTTTTCATTATAGAAATCCGGAATTCCAACAACAAATGATGCTTTGCCCAGTGCGAGTGGTATACGATACACAAATGTTTCTGCCTCCAGGTAAGCTAGTAAAGTACTATTCATACAAAATCTACAAGGATTCTTTGAATTAAATAATCAAGCAATAACAACATTATTATTATTTCAGGAGATCAAGTTCAACAAAACCAATATGTCATCAACCCACAAAACCCACCCCCCTGGATACAAAATCAAATACAAAATCAAGTGATATACGTACAAAATGTGCCAAACGGTTACATGCAATCATTTCAACCGCAAATGGATCAGAATCAATTCCAAACTTATGGGTACAACATGCCCCAGATGTTGGTTCAAGGCCCCCAGGAACCACGACCTATACAAATGATACCTGCCAACTTAGTGCCAAATATGAATCAGAGAATAATAGCGCAAAATATAGGAACAATGGCTAATCAAGTTGTCATGACCGAAGTACAAAACCAAAGCGTTCAGGCGGATAAGCCTACGCAATCAAATTATGTAGCGAATAATCAAATAAACAGTCATCACGAAGTATCAACACAAATTAATCAACAGACGTTTCAAGCAGATCAAAAAATACCAATGCAACAATCATTACCAGTAATTTCGTCAATAAATAACTGTGTTCAACAACGATTACCACAGTTCGACTCAAGCAACATACAAATACGACAGGTCCATCCACAAATTATTAATCCAAATGTGCAACAAAATTACCAAACAATTGTTGCACAAAAGGCTAACGTGCAACAGAACTATCAGGCAGTTGTTGCACAAAAAGCTCCTACTAATGTTCAACAAAATTTTCAAACAATATTAACTCAGAGAAGTCCTGCAAACACACAACAAAATTATCAAAATATTGTTCCACAAAGATTTCCCTCTAACGCTCAACCCAACATGCAGACTATTGTGGCGCAAAAGGTGCCGCCTATTAACAAAACAAACTATCAAGTGGTCACTGGAACTGGGCAACCAATTTACAGAGCAATACAACCACGACCTAACCAAATTAATACTAATATCCAGACAGTGCAACAAATGCCAACCCAAAATATTGTATATATGAACAATATAAGAAGAAGTAACATTAGCACTAATACAATCACTGCACCAAGTGCTAATCCCAATTATGTGAAAATAGATAATTCCAGAAAAAGAAAAAGTGAATCTCCTGATGAAATACGTAACAAAGTTGTTATATCCAATCAAAATAATATAATCTTTAAACAAGAACCTACATCGAAGCCAGCAGTAGAAATTATTTCAAACCCTACTGGGGCATCAAGAACTGAACATAAAATGGTAGTGAATAGTTTGCAAATAACTGCACTAGATACACAAAATGTGAAAATAAAAGAGGAATTAGCAAAACCGGTTAGAAATATATCCTTAATAGAACCGAAGCAGATGATTAGAAACAAAATGATTAACAACGTTGAGGCTATACAAAATTTGTCTAATGCAAATATCCAAGATAAATTGATCAGGAATACCGTTTTTACCCAAGCACGAGGAAGATTAATAACTGACACGGAACAGCAACAACCAGAAATATTAAAAAATCTATTACAATCAAGTGTAACTCAAAATGAAAATGACGATAGTAAATCTAGCCCAAGCTTAGCGCAAAATAATAATGTTAAAGAGAAATTAAGTGAAGAAAAGACTGAGATAGTGAATAAAGGTAGTGAGTTAAAAAAAGATGTTCAAGATACCACGGAAGTAAAGACTGAATGTTTAGGTAACAAGGAAACAAATGATGAAAAAAGCTTTTTGCTTACCCACGTACTTGATGGTTATGTAATACAAGAGTCGAATATGGCATTTCCTGTAAGTAAAATAGTATGCTATTAATGAATGAAGGTGTTCGATATTTTTTCTCCCGCTGGGCGCAGACCCAACGCACACAAAGCGTCATCTGGTGGCGTAAGTGGTAAAAAAAATAGTACAAAAACTGTCAATAAAAGTCTTTTTCTGTCACCAGGCGGCGCTTGGTAGCCCGACAGTCCTTGTCGTGTCAAAAAGCTGTCAGATGTCACGAATTTAAAAACCCTCGTTTCAATAAATAGTACTGTCCATTTGAATTGTTTTTTTTTCTTCAATTTCAGATTCGTAGGCCGCTGAAAGAAAAAACTATGCGCGTGAGTACTGAAGCTATAAAGCCAAAGACGGAACCGGAATTTGAAACAAAAGAAGAAAAGAAGGAAGGAGAGAGTGAAAGACTGTTGCCTGTGTCCCAGCTTCAGTTAAAGGAAGAAAATTTTGTAGAACCATTAGAACTCGAAGACAAAGGTAATTTGCAGAAAAATAGAGTTATTTGGTGATTACCAATTATCGTTGATTATAATATTTGATGTAAAATGTTTGCTATCATATTATGAATCTAATTACTACCTATTTTACAGAAAATCCATTTGCGAGTGTCACCCCAGATAGTGTCAAATCATGGAGTGTAGATCAGCTAGTGAGTCACCTCAAAGTATTTAGTTGGGGTGAAACAACACTGCTATTGCAAGACCACGAAATCGACGGCGAATCACTGTTCCTCGTATCTAAGACACAGCTCACGAAGATTGGGATAAGTGAAGAACATGCAACAATAATTTGTGATTTTGTTAAAAATCATAAAAGTGTAAAAAATTAAAAGACGTTGTTCGTTATCTATCGTATAATTTGACTTCAATGACCGTTAATTTGAATTCAAAAGAGATCTCAGACACCGTGTACCAGACACAATGTACAGTATTCACTTGTTCAGTAGTCAATGTTTTTTTAGATAGGTACTTAACTAGATATTTATCAAATAAAAAAATTGTTTCGAATCAAAATATGCTGTTTTCAAACATAGTTCGTGTGCTGATTGTTTATAGGAGTCAAATCTGCCCCAAGAGTTCTTTTGCGTCATGATTCCTTTTAGTAAGCTTTCATGATTTTATAATGACGTGCTCGATTATTATTATTATTAATTATTTAAGAAATACTTTATGTATTGATATTTATTTTTAATTTTAATTGTTCCTATAGAATCATATCGATGTCGATAGTTTATAGGTAAAAAATTGCAATATTCAAAATATTATGTAAATATTCTGTATTATTATTAAGGATGGGAGTTTCTTTGTCTTCCAATATTACTGTAAATAACTTATGCTGTATTATATTTTACCCAATTAAATGTGTAAATAAAATGCTATGTAAGTACTTAATCCTATTTTACTCATGCTTCTATTTTCATAGATTTGAAGTCGAAAGTAGAAACTCGTAATTTTACGTTAAGTAATTGCCTGGATACCAAACTGGTCAAATTGAGTGCCAATAGTCTTTTATATTATGATGATGAACTATATTAATAAGCTGCTAAATCATCGAGCGATATAAGATGTCCTCTGATCTTAATAACTTTATTAGAATGGCAAAATTGTATGAATCTCTACCAGGCTGAACCCTTATAAGCTTCAAATTATTATTGAAACAAGAAATAAGAACACAATATTTTTACACAAACATAATTATTTAATCGTTTCTTCATCAAACATTTTCCAATATCTAACATTAATTCTTCCTGCGACTTCTTTCCATGAAATTGACAACTTGTGAAAACGGCGCGAATTTACGTCTCATTCGTTTCTTCGCATTGCCTATGCCTTCCTCTGATTCAGCTACAGAGGAGTAATCATTTCTAGATGCACCCTCCGATAGATCTGACTCTATTTTCTCGGAGTCAGAATCATTACAATTTTTACGTTCTGACTTTCCACGCCCGACGTAGCCCCTTCTACATTTTAAGGACTGCGGTGAACCAATCTTCTTGTCGGGACGTTGACACATCAGCGTATCGTAAATGTTATATCTGTCAGCATGCCCTTCTCTTGTTTGCGCCTTGTGGTCATCATCAGAACTTTCATTTGATTCGGTAATGGAATCAGGAGCAATGTGCCTATTAATTTTTGTACTGAAATAAAGACACATTTTTATTTTGCTAGCTTCTTTGAGTAGTTAGAACTCAGGCACGAATATGATAGGTACCTAATGAAGTAGGCAAATTATATGTAAGTATAGACTATAGCTAGGGATTTATGTTTATTAATTGGGCTTTAAGGAGCCTAGTATCTTTGATTTCAAAACTTCGACTATTACCATCTTTTTACATCGGTGGCAGGAATTTGTGGTATGCCGGGGCGCGGCGAAATTCGAATGTTATCTTCATCATCTCCTTCACCCTAGAACGTAATATCTATTTCAGCATGGACCGCAGTAATAATATAAAATGACAAATTGTCGTGTTAATTTAATCAGAAAATCGGTTTATAGTGTCGTATACTTACGTGTCCTGCTAAGTGGAAGTAGCAGTGAGTAATCCTTTCCACATCGGCCCAAGCCACCAGAAACTTTGCCATGTTCAGTGGAATCTTCGGCAAGAAATTCGAATGGAACTTGCCCTGGCAGTAGATTGTAATTACGTCTGTGTCTTTTACTTCGAAAACGATCCGGAAAACAGTTCCTAGTATATAATTGAAAATCCTTTTTATTCATATCAAACAAAATATGAATAACTATTTTATGAAAATCAGTTGCGTCTGTCTTGGTATAGTAATAAAGGTTGGTTGATTCCTCGTTCAATCGAGCAAAACCTATGCCTCGACTAAATAATCGAGTGGAGATTTTTTTATGTTCTATAGATTCCAGAACATGGCAGACTTTAGCTATGTAAGTACCTATGTTCATTTTTCAGTTATGTATATCATCATCATCATCACCAGACTATCGCCATCCACTATTGAACGTAGGCCTCCCCCAATGAGCGCCAACCATCCAGGCAGCCCTCATCCATGCGCTTCCAACCACCTACTTCAATCCGTCGGTCCATCGTGCCGTAAGACGTTCTATACTACGTTTGCCTAAGCATGGCCTCCACTCTCTAACACTTGTCTGCTCCATCGACCGTCTGTCCGCTAGCAAACATGGCTGGCCCACTTTCACTTCACCGTGATAATTCTATGAGCAATGTCGGTAACTTTTGTTCTCTGGTGAATGACATTCGTCAGTCGTTACGTATTTAATCCAGCAGAGATGCCCTCAACATTGCTCTATTCATCGCACCCTGAGCAACCTTGAACTTGTGAACCAGCCCTACGGTGACAGCCACTCACTGTAGGGCTAAGACGCACCGTTATGGTAACGTTAAAATCTAAAGCATACTAACCAGGAACGAACATATTATAGTTTGTGTCTAAGTTGCCACTCCCTATCCAAACTCCATTCTTTCTGGACAGTGATATGATATTGTCTCTATGGAAGCGAACGTCGAAATGGAGAACTACATCCCTTGGCTCTTCGCCCTCCTGAGCACAGAGGTTTACTGACATTCTAAAAATAAAATAAATAAATAAACGACTGGTAGATACTGTGCCTAACGGACAACTCAAATTCAAAGTAGAGTAACTGTGATTACATATATAAACAGCTTACTTTCTTGCATTTTCTTTTATTTTTCCGCCTATCTCTATTCTGTCTCCAATTTTAAGAATTCCTGGTATGTTAGCGGTGAACACAGGCATTTTATTTTTGAATGAGGTATAATAATTAAAGCTTCACTTCCCCCTTTTTGTATTTCTGGGTCAGTAATACCTCTCTTCATTTTGAACAAAAAATTTAAACATTTCAACTTTGTATAACTGAATATCTTGTTGTACTTCAGAGTTCAGACATGCTTATTTTCTGTCAGTATATAAATAAACCAAAAAAATATAAATAAAAAAAAGAGTTTAAACAAACAGACAGTGCATCGTGTCTTGGTTTCTAATCCCGATACAAAAAAAATTCTACTGTCAGTGTCATACGCAGGTAGGTAAATGTCAAAGTTACGTGACCGGTGACACTAGCATAACCTTACACACGTAGGTGCTTCTATCCCACTAAATTTCATAATTTTGTCTATAGAGCGTTTTATTAATAAAAATACATTTTTAATCTTACAACCACTAGTGAATTAAGAATTCGAATACACGTTATTCATTGAGATTATCCAGCATAAGGTAAGAAAATGCAAATGTCCAATGTCTTACCAAGATTAAAACCTGATAACTAAAATGTATTTTGTCTTCAAGTTGGTTAAGTTTCATTAAATAAAAATGCTCAAGACTACTTTTTATGTTTAAGTGTAGAATCCAGACTTTTTTAAAAAAGCCTGTGACATTTATTCATTTTACTTAACAATACATTCCAAGATCCAATGTTTAATAATTATATTATTTTTTAATAAGATCTTATTGTTTAATAAGATAGGTACCTACATATCCGAACAATGGTAGCTGTAGGTCCTGTAGAGTTTTTAAATTTTTAACATTTGAAGTCAGTATTAAAATTATTACAACGATTGCTATCTAGCAATCAATGTTGAATAACTTAGGAATTAATTTCATCACCTTGATAACGTGGTTTAGTTCTTCATACTTATGTCATCTGTTGCATTGATATTGCAATTAACACCTCGGTTATAACCTGACTTTAGGGTCAAATATTGATCCTATGTTTTTACGAAATTTAATAAAAATATTTTGAGGTTAATAATATCAGGGCTGTGCTGATACAATAATTTTTGTGTTGAATAATTTTAAATCTATTGTTAATTATCAGAAATTTCATAAAAATGAATGGTTTTGTAAGACAAACTAAAGGAAGTAGGAAGTAAGGTTCCTATTTTACAATATAGTTTTGATAAATATTTATTACCAACCTAATATAGGTGTTTGGCACTGTTTGGCCTTTCTTTTTTTCATAATACACCTTTTTATAAAGTTTTGTTGTTATTATTCAGACATGGTGGTATCAGAGCAGTCTCAACCTCCTGCAGAAGGTGATGGGACTCAAAGCAAAAAGGCAGCAAAGAAAGCAGCAAAAGCAGCAGATAAGCAACAAAAGAAAGCTGAGCATAAGGTATTCATGTTTACCAATTTAATACTTGTAATAAATTATTTATTTTTTTCTACATAATGATAAGATTGTGTAAAATCTATTAGGAATATTTTGGGCATAATACAATTTACTGCCTATGTCAAGATGTTTAGGCTGAACAATAATTTAAAATGTTGAAAATTTTTATACTAAATAAAATTACATTATGCTCTTTATGGTGCTGACTGCTGTTAAGATCATTGTTCTCACACAGCTGATGTTATTTAGTCAGTCTTTTTTAGTTTCCTCTTTAAATCTCCTATTACTGTGAGGATAATGACCTCAGCACCTTAGAGAGTAATTTTATTTTATTTAGTAGATTTGAATTATTTTTCTGCCTAAATGTCTTTACATAAGGCTCATATGCCTAAAATATCTGTAATTTACTTTGAGCAACCTTATGTTTTCTATATAAGCTAAAATCTGCCACCTACCAAGTAATAACAATAATTAGATAAAAATGATTCTTATCTTTAAATAAAATATTATCAAAATTATTTACCTGATCTTATTTAACAAATAAAATATGTTATTTCTTTTTAGGGAGTGAATACAGTACAAACAGAGACGTCAGAACCAGATGTCTCTGAAGGCAGATACGGCACATGCAAATTGATTCAGTCATCTGGAGAGAACCGTGACAGAATCTACACTGATGTCAAAGATTTAAATGTAAAATTGGATGGAAAAGTTGTTTGGATAAGGGGTAATCATATTAAGAATAGCATGTTTTATATGTAGAGTGTAATAATATCACACAAATATATTTACTTTATTTTATGTAATTCAATAATGTATCAATGCACAATATTGACAAAGTTCTTACTCGACCTGTTTCTAAACATTTTCCTTGGCACTAGAACTCCTCAAAATATTTAAGCACAAAGGAAGTGATAGCAACAACTGCAGACAAGGTTTAACTACGTATTTACATGTAAGTCTGTGTGCGTGCCCACAATTCAATGGCGCTGTTAAGTGATTTTCATCTTATTATGCCCGGTCAAGTGGCAACTTGATCAGTGGTACATTCCTACTCTGTGTTGAACATCTTTTGGAACTTTTTGATATATACACTATATGTAATATGATCAAAATGTGATAAATCGAGTATGTCTGCAATTATATATTATGGTTTTGTGCCGCATAAGACAATTTTTTGTTCAATAGTTGGCTTATAATTTTAGCTCGTCTCCAAACTACGAGAGCCAAGGGTAAACAATGTTTTGCTGTACTGAGACAGACATCTAGCACAGTACAACTGCTGGTTAGTGTAAATGATGAGAGGAAAGTCAGCAAACAAATGGTCAAGTTCACTGGCAAGTGAGTACACTGCCTGAAAGTTCTATATTAGCTAAGAGGTTATGGTATCCATGTGGATACCAGTGGAGTGGGGTTCCTAAACTCCATTCCTATCGGCTTCACTTACCTTTTGTAGACCCTCATCCAAATCCATACGCATTATACAGGCTAGGGCTTCCCTTTAAAGTAGAACCAGCCTTCGTCACTGGTGGTTACCATTGTAAACAGAGGCCCCTTTAGGATGTTTTAACACTATAAAATGTTGAGGATAACGCCTTAAATTCACAACTAATAATATTATCTATGGACGCTTCCACACCACACTAATCTGGTACCATGGTTACCTGTACTAAGTATATATTTAATACACAAAACTTTTTGTCCCTTTGGCGGGATTCGAGCCGGTGGCTTAAGCGCCGACGCGCTAACCACTGAGCAACAGAGGTCGTAAAATATTAAAACATCATTAAATATTCTAGTAGACATGAGAGTTTCACCAACAATCCTTTTAACATTATACTTTAATAATATTATACAAGACATTAGTCTAATAAGCAACATTTCATTTTCCATTTTACACAATAACAGCGTCACAAAGGAGTCAATAGTCGACGTACAAGCAACAGTTGCTAAGACTTTAACGCCGGTGGAGTCATGTACAGTGCAAAACGTTGAGCTTCTGGGCTCCGAGGTGTGGGTAGTGTCCGCGGCTAAACCACAGCTGCCTCTCCAGATTGAAGACGCTGCAAGACCTGAAAAGAGTGACGTGAGTTTTACTAATATGCACAAAATTATATTATCATACCTACATGCAAAAACTTTCAGTACAGTTTTACGAGAATGTAGAATGTTCACTAATTTTAAATGTAAACTTTCTGTATTCGCCGTGGCCGTGAAAAAAAAACTTGTGAAGAATTATTGATACGTCAATTCGTTTCCAATGTTTATCGTTAATGTCGCCCAGACGGTAACTTCCGACTAAGGGGTGCGTAGTACTGTGGTAGTACGTGACGCGAACTCCGGGCTGTATGGTCGAGGTGTAGCGTGACGTCACGGTGCTGTTAGTGGGATTCGTTAATTGTCGGAGCTTTGAACGCGTGTAAAATGATAAATCTATACATATAATCAATTCGTAACTGGTCGCTGCCTGTACATGGAAGATATATAAGAAAAACTATTATAGGGGGCTTTATGAACGACATAGAACTTAAAACAATTATTTTTGGAATTTTTGTCTGTTTGTCTGTACGTTTGTAATCTCGGAATCTACCGGACGGATTTTTATGAAATTTGGTATGGTAGTAGTTTAGACTCGGGATTAACACATAGGATACTTTTTATTGCGGAAAAATGTACGGTTCCCGCGATATTTGTTTTTGCGCGTACGAAGACAACGGCTTAACCGATTTGAATGCGGCTTTCACTAATACGGTTTGGTTCGCTTCACTTTTTAATGTTTGTTTCATTTCAATCGGTTCATAGATATAAAAGCTATTTCAGCTTAAAGAATATTACATACGAAATCCTATAGTGGTCAGTTAAACTGCCTGAAACTTGATGCAGGTATTACCTAATCATTGATGTATATTAATACCAGGCGGAATAAGTGAGTAGTTCTATTATGGTCGTAGCGCTAACATGTTAAGTAACGCCAGTTGTGGATTCAAGTAGGATGGGTGACCGCAATCCAAAATATGCTTAATGTCAAAATCTTTACGCCTAATACCTACTAACGTTTTCCTATTCAACAGATTTTCGAAATGGTTAAAGCACGGCGATGAAGATATCCTTACTTATAATATTATAAACGCGAAAGTTTTATGTAGGTATGGAAGTTCATTACTCTTTCACGTAATAAGAACTGAACGGGTTTTGATGATATTTGATATGGATGTAGACAAGGGCGTACCCAGCATTTCAGCGGGGGGGGGGGGGGGGGGGGGCTCATACCTGTTTCGAGAAGATGGTCGGTCTGGTATATTTAAAATCGGAAAATTTACGTTTATTTTATCTTCTACTTCTACCCCTATCTGGGTACGCCCATGGATGTAGATGTAGTTTAGTCTCGGGATTAACACATAGGCTACTTTTATTCGCAGCGAAAAGTACGGTTCTCCCAGGGTTTCTTTTTCGCGTACGAAGTCGCGGCTAACATCTGGACTATACTAATATTATAAAGAGGTAAAGTTTGTTTCTTTGTCAGTTTGTGACTTACCTAGATAGTAAGGGGCTAATTTCTGGATCTATTTTAACCAATTTTTAAAAATTCTTTTACCAATAGAAAGCCACATTATTTGTGAGTGTTAATGGCTATATATATTAACCCAAATAATGTTAAGTCTTTTCTGTGGTAGTCGTATTTGCAAAATAAATCGAAAATAACCTAACCAGGACATGTATCTAAGTAGGGTTCCGTAACTATCAACTCGCAATAGGTTTTCTTTTAATTACTTCAAAAGTTATTGTCCGATTTCACTCAAAATAATTTTCCTAAAGAATTTTTGACATGATCTATCAGCATGGAAACTTGAAAGTTTCTATCTCCTATAGTTTAGAAATGCCAAGGAGGGGACCAACTTATAAACCACTTTGGAGGCCGATTACTCGAGAACGGTCGACTTTGTAAAAAAGTCATGTATAAAACCTTGCCATTATTTTAAAAGACCTATTGAATGATACTCCACACGATGGGGTAGAATGAAAAAAATCCGTAATCCGTCAAAGTTACATATTTATTCCTCAGGTAAATGTTTATCTGACGATTGAAAAATCAAACCTTAAACCGTTATCTTCTGATTATTAAAACATTTCTTTTTGTGTAATAAGCGTGTTTTTCTTACTTATTTTAATTATTTTATAATTTTTTCGGTCTCGGCCGAGAATTGCATTTAGTCTCGGTCTGGGTCGGACCTTATAAAATATGTTTAACGCGGACTCACAACCGCAGCCCGTACTGGCGGAGGGCTTGTGACCTTTAAAAGAGATCTTTCGTAAATTATAAAAACGTTAAGCTATGCGTACTGTCATTATTTACATAATATTGTATCCTAATGTTGGGTTAAATATTTAATTCGCATAAAAATACACTCTGTTTTATGTTTAGTATATGGGTGCAAAATGATGCTATTCGAGTTACTTAGTACTTACATTAGCCCCAAATAAACTTTAGTTATGCTATTTGAACTTACTTTTGTAAGAAATAAGAATAAGAAACATTTATTTGCAGCTCTACTAAAAACTAAAAATAATAATTAAGCTTATATTTAAAAATAATAAGAAAAATACATAAATGAAAAACGTCTAAAACTAAAACAGCGTAGGTAGCCGCAAATTGGATCAAGCTCGGCATTGCTGGCGCACCTAGGTATGTCCAGCACCGGTCTTCCGCTTGACCCATGCCGTGACCTCATAGCTGTCCAAACATTTACACACTACTTTAAACAAAAATAATAATAATAATAATAGAAAGAGAATTAAAAAATAAACAATAAATCTGTAACAAGTGTCAAATGTTTTGATTCATGACCAAAATCGCAATTAAAAATTTAAATTGTACATTTAAGAATTTTAGTCTTTAATTATTATTTTAAAATAAATGTGAAATGTGAATACTACCCATAACCCATCACCGAAGAAAATATTTTATGAAAACTACTAATTAAGGATGCCAATCGAATCAGTAAAATTTTTAATACAGGAAGCAAAGTGCAAAACAAGTAACCTGAAACATACACCTATAAATACACTTATATCATGTCGCAAGCTTTCCTGTGCTTTCTGTTCGCGTAAAATAAATTGTCGGAGTCGCTTTTTAAAAGAAGCTAAACTTTTTATGTACTTAAAAACTTATGGAAAATTAATGTAGGTTCCTCCTTATTGCACATTAAAAACCCTCTGAAATTCCAGGACCCAGAAGCGCTACGTATCCGCGTGAACCAGGACACGCGGTTGGACAATCGCGTCCTGGACCTGCGTACGCCCGCCAACCAGGCCATCTTCCGCATCGAGGCCGGCGTCTGCCGCCTGTTCCGCGACATACTCACTAAACAAGGTGAGGCACATGAAATAGAGTGGCATACTTAGGGGCCCCATATACGGTCCGGTTTTCCGCCAGTTCGGCCTGAACGGACACAAAATCGTATCGTCTGTGTGCAATTTCGAGTTTGCTACGGGTAGTTTTAAGCAAATTATGGACGAATGTGATTGTGATGTGATTATGATAAGGTGTCGAGAAAATACCACCGCATCAAAAAGGGCGTGTGGCGTTTGTTTCGCCGAGTATAATAATAGCTCCCCGCACCGACGTAGGTGACGGTAGCCGGTTTCATCGAAACCAGCCTAACTACGCAGTAGCACTCTCTCTGACGGATTACCGACATAACTGGCGCATTGTCCTAGTCAAACCCGGAAACAACATTTTTTCTTGTTCCAACGCGGGAATCGTAACCACGACCTCCGAATCGAGCCAAACTCTAAACCACTGGACCACGGAGGCTGTTTTTCGATGAGTAAGTAGGTACTGAGTCAAGCGGACCAAGAGTGGTTGGGTATTTACAGGAACATCCGATTGTTTCAGGTTTCGTGGAGATCCACACGCCGAAGATAATATCGGCGGCGTCGGAGGGCGGCGCGAACGTGTTCACCGTGTCGTACTTCAAGTCCTCCGCTTACCTCGCGCAGAGTCCGCAGCTCTACAAGCAGATGGCCATCGCCGCCGACTTCGACAAGGTACGCTATGGCGAGGTACTCATCAAATGAAGCCAACATTTCTAAAAATGTAAACAATATGTTTCCTAAAAATGTTTTTTCCTTTATCTTAAAAAATAAAGAAGATACAAAACAATTTAAATTTACAATAAGAAAGAGAGCGATATAACGGCCTGTGACGTCACGGAGTTGCCCCCGCCATACATTTGTAAATGATAATAGGTAGCAGCTTGTGACGTAACAAATCTTTATGCGAGAAACAAATGGGCAATATTTTTTATTTGCTTATAATTGCATCAACCTAAATATCTACTTCTTTTAGATTTATGTTTCTACAATCTAAAACATAATTTGTAAAAATGTGATATTCTATTTAAACCTATTTAAACAAATTGCTAAACATATTTGGAAATTGTGATGCCAATGTTGCCGCAACAATACTAAATAATACTAAAAAGATTGGTGCCCCAATGCAAAAAATACGTCATAAAAAGTTTCAAACCAATATAGAATATGTGTATGTCGAAAACTATCCATGTGCCACCATAGATGTTTGCCGTTATGACGTCACGAACATTATTTCACTCTTTCACGCATACACTCTGCGTTATTCCTCTCTCTCTCTGACACTGATTCAATTCGCTTCAGGTGTTCACAGTAGGCGCCGTGTTTCGCGCGGAGGACTCCAACACGCATCGCCACTTGACCGAGTTCGTGGGGCTAGACCTGGAGATGGCTTTCAAGCACCACTACCACGAGGTGGTGGACACCATAGGCCAGACCTTTACCGACATGTTCCGCGGACTGCAGGAGGAGTAAGTGAAAAATACCCTGTAATAACATAATGCTTGAAGCTCAATTCTCGTGGTAAATTTTCCTCAACATGACTTGCTCGGACAGGGTGATTGACCGACGCTACGGTATCCCATTGTACATCCGATTAACACCTCCGTGGTCCAATGTCACAGCCATCCGTGGTCGTGGGAACAACGATCCCCGCGTTGGAACAACAAAAAAAGTTGTTTTCGAGTCTAGTTAGGTCAATGATAGCTAACCACCTGATTGTCTCACAAGAAAGATGATCCATGCTTTATTAATAAGTACGGTAGGTACCCATGTGACTAACAAAAGTTTTATTATGCGATGTGACGGGAAATTACTACTACAAAGTACAATATCGTAACGATAACGGAATTAGAAATGAATGGGACAATCCTTGTTATTTTGGCTTATCCTCAGTACTTTATACAAATAAATAAAATTGAAGTGTCTGATTGTAATTTCAAACTAACAGCATAACACTAAATGCATATGATAGTATATACGGTACATAGACTAAAAATTATTTTTAATATTTTTTATTTATTTTGTCTGTTTGTCTCGGATATTTCTGAAACGGCCGGGGCCGGACCGATTTCGAACTGACTTTCACTGGCAGATAGCGTTTGTCTTAGGGTTCCGTTTCCATGTAAGTTGTGGGTACCAGCCAGTAAATATTAAATTTTGTGTTTCAGATACGCGACAGAGATAGCAACGGTCGCACAACAATACAAAGTGGAGCCTTTCCGGTTTCTCGACCCGCCATTGTGTCTCGAGTTCCCCGACGCCATCGCCATGCTGAAGGAAGCTGGTAATATTACTGGGTATATTTACCGTGAGGTAGCCATGCTTCGGCACAAATCGGCCGCCTCGACCCGTTCGATCTCGTTGGAGAACCAGAGTTATAAGTGTTGTATTTTTGGATCCCCAAGTCCCAACACATCTTGTGCCTCTGATACTTTCACTCGGCGAATCCCAATGCCCCTTGCATCGCAAGGCAATCGTGTAAATGTATTTTTACACAGCTATGGCAAAAGAATATTAATTAATTTTCGTCACTGTTCCTCATATTAACTTAATTTATTCTATCGTCTTCAGGAGTGACGCTCGGCGAGGAGGACGACCTGTCGACGCCTGATGAGAAGCTCCTGGGTCGGCTGGTGAAGGCCAAGTACGACACCGACTTCTACATACTGGACAAGTACCCGCTCGCCGTCCGACCGTTCTATACGATGCCGGACCCTAATAATCCCGTAAGTGAATAATTTGTAAGTTACTCATCTGCCAGGAGTTAAATGAGTGCTCAATTGTTCATTGATATTGCAATCTTTTGACTCTGTGCGATGCGTCACAGATCTCGTTAATCGTAATGAATTGTTTAAACTTTAAATCTTAGATATTCAGTGGGGTAATTGAATTGCGTATTCATTATGTAAATGGGTACTTTCTATGGTAAACAAAATAATATGATGGAAGTAAAAATTAATACAGAAATAAACATAAATTAAATATTATTTTCATTCATATTTTTTCATGAGTGGTTAAATAAAATTAAATTAAAAATTGATATTTTTTATCTGTATATCACGTAATCTTAAACGCGTTCCGCCATGACGTCACTATTACAAAAACAAACTGTTATAGATCTGTCACTTGGTTATACACATGTCGAAGAATCACCGCGGCACCGGTTATCCATGCCATAGTGACGTCATATTATTATGATGGAAGATTGTGTTTACGTGGGATTAAAAAAATTATTTAAATTTGGAAAAAACAGTAGACACGTATGTATTTTGTCGCAATATTTCTTTTTGTGGATTTTTACTGAGTAAACGTCATTTAAATATCCTTTGTTCTATTTACATGTTTTATTATATCTGTCTATAAAACTGTATTATTATTCCAGAAATGGTCAAACTCGTACGACATGTTCATGCGCGGGGAAGAGATACTGAGCGGCGCGCAGCGGATACACGACCCCGAGTTCCTCACCGCGAGAGCAAAGCATCATGGTATTGGTGAGTAATTCGCTGCTGTGAATGCTTACTCCGGAGTTGGACTAGTGTTGGTGTAAAAGTCTTAAGGCCTAGACAATTTAAGAAATAGTCCATTTAATAATAGTATAATAATATTAATATCTATGGACGCTTGACACCACGTCGATCTGGTCCCGTGCTAGGTTCCCTATTTTTTCCCATAAAATCATGTCATAATATAACTTGGCATAATTTAATTTGTCCTAATAATAATTACTCATAATATTAATTTGGCATAACTGTTTAGGCATTTTTTGGCATAATCACTTTATGCATAATAATTATTGCGCATACTTATTGTTAAGCATGCATTTATTTACGCATAATGATATTTAAGCATACTTTTACAAAGTATGAAAATATTTGACGACCTCTGTGGCTCAGTGGTTCAGCGCGTTGGTGCTCAAGCCGAGGGTCGCGGGTTCGATTCCCGCCCTTCGGTGGGAGAAAAACTTCCTTCGAACAAAAAGTTTTTCTGTGTTCCTGGGGTCGTGGATGTGTATTAAATATGTGAATAATATAATAAACATCTTAAATATATGTATACTATAAAAGTAGTAAATATACTTCCCGTTTTCTGGTACCTGTAACAGTACCAGTACCAGTTCTTCGGATACTTAGTACAGAGGATCTCTTTTTTTCGCATATATTTTTTTGGCCTAGTTTAATGTGGCATACCTCAATAGGCATAACTTTGTTTGTCATAATAATTCTTTGGCATACTTGTTTCTTAGCATACTATATCATTAGGCATAATCATTACAATTCAATAACTAAATATTACATGTCATTTAATTCGTTCCATTCGTGGGCAAAGATTTCCCTATCGTTCATTATATTTTACTTGTTAGATAAAATAATTTTACCAAATTAAATACAATTGTACTTACATTATTCGTGTGATCGGGCCATTTTTCTCTTGTAAATGAATGACCTGACTGCCTGCTACTGCCTGATTCTAATGTAATCTATAACAATAATTACAAATCAATAACCAAATATTACATGAAATTTAATTCATTCAATTCTTGGGCAAAGATTTCCCTATCATCCAATATATTTTACTTGTTAGATAAATTAATTTGACCAATTAAATATAATTGTACTTACATTATTCGTGTGATCGGGCCACTTTTCTCTTGTAAATGAATGACCTGACTGCCTGCTACTGCCTGCTTCTAATGTAATCTATAACAATAATTACAATTCAATAAATAACTTCCAGTGAGTAGGTATTGAATATTTTGTGCTAACGGTTAGTAAAGCAAAATTTCACTTAAAAAATTAATATAATAATAATAACATACCATAAAAATTATGTTGTCATAGTGACACATTTACATTCATCTTCTTCAGACTCTTGAGGAATCATACTATTAATATCTTGTATGTTTGGAGTAGGACTTGGTGGTCTCGGCCCACCACCAGTTTGTCTTAGCATCCTTTTATGTTCTGAGGCACATCTTTTTGCTTCTATTTTAGCACACCTCCATTGCTCCTTTAATTCATTTACTCCTCTTTCTTTACTATTTATCTCATTGAATCTAAAATAACATAGAATATCATAACATAAATAATCATAACATACAATAGATAGAAAATTCTCTATTTTTTTAATAATACATAATAATAAAAACAATTTAATTTAATGATATTATAAAGAAGTAAGATTTTAATGTTGATCTTTTTTGCATTGAATAAGCTACAAAACTGGAACTGATTTTTATCATATTTGGCAAAGTAACTAGGTACTACTATATAGTTTTCTTGTAAGTACTGAATATATTCCTTATTTGTACTTAATAATTTAAATAAAATACTAGTTATGTTCTTCTTTCACCTTCGAAAAACTTGCTTCCAAGCATGTTGTTTCTTTTAATTAGTATTTGTGTCGCATGTCTTACATTCTTTAATAAACACACCGGCATATTTAGCGGAACACAAAAAAAATGTCCATAATTAAAAAAATATGGTTTATTTTAAAATCTACTTACTACACTTCTTTTGTTATTTAAAGTTTCATTTGTTTTACTTAAAATAAGAACAGGACTCACATTAAGAACAGGATTGATCACCCACGTTGGCAGGAGCTGGAATTCTGGACTTAACTTTTCTTTTCAGCAAGTCCCAAACGTGCTCTATTGGGTTCATATCCGGTGATCTCGCCGGCCTCTCCATAACAGTGATATTCATATCATTAAGATAAGCTTGAGTTACCCGAGCGGTATGCGGCCGAGCATTATCCTGCATAAAGACAAAATCGTCACCGATATATGGGGCAAACGGTACGACATTTTCTTCTAAAACATCTCTGATATAGCGGTCTGCAGTCAGACTCCCTCTGTCAATCACTACCAAGTCTGTGCAAGCTCCCAAACAAATGCCCGCCCAAACCATTAATGATCCACCACCGTATGCAACTGTAGTTTCAAAATTTGTCTGAATGTATCGTTCTCCTTTGCGTCTGTATATTCTTTGCCTGCCGTCAATTTGATTTAAGAGAATTCTGCACTCATCACTAAACAATACCTTACTCAATGGGTCCGCGTTCCAAAGTCGATGTTCCTGAGCAAAAGTTAACCTGTTTCTACGATGATTTACCTCGAGCCTTGGACCCTTGGCGGGCACAAATGAACCCAAACCAGCTTCTTCGAACTTTCTTCGTACCGTACGCTCACTTACGGTTACACCCCGCACTGCTTCTAACTCATGTCGGGCTTGGACGGCCGTCAAACGGGGGTTCCTACGTACACGAAGCCGAATGAAACGATCATCCCTACTCGAAGTGCGTCTTTTTCTGCCTTGTCCTGCTCTTCTCACATAAGTACCGGTCTACCTGAACCGTTGGATACTGCGATGGATCGTGCCTCAGCCTCCGTGGTCTAGTGGTTTAGAGCTTGGCTCGCGACTCGGAGGTCGTGGGTTCGATTCCCGCATTGGAATAACAAAAAATCTTGTTTCCAAGTTTGGTTAGGACAATGCAGGCTGATCACCTGATTGTCTGACAAGAAAGATCATCCATGCGTCGGATGGGCATGTAAAAAGTCGGACCTGCGCCTGATATCTCACCAGTCGTGTCGGTTATTCGTCCCATTGGGTTACGAGAGTAAAGGAAGAGAGAGTGCTCTTGTGTACTGCGCACACACTTGGGCACTATAAAATAACTCCTGCGTAGCTGGCCTGGTTTCAATTAAACCGGCCACCGTCACTGAAATCAGTGTGGGGAGCTATTATTATTATTATTGGATCGTTGAAACTGGTCGACGAAGATCTCTGGATATCACTCTGTAGGTTTGACCATTTCTTCGCATTTCGAGTGCCCTGGCAATCTCCGTTGGGGCTAAGTCAGGCATAATTCAGTCGTCAATTCCAAAAAGATACGCGATTAAAAAAAAACTAACAAAAAACAGTATTTCAATGAAATTTTAAATCAAACTCAGAAGGAAGAAATACTCGAAGTTCGCTCCAGATAAGGTGTATTTGAATAAAATTAAAACAATTGCATAAAATGTGATGTTCAGTTGTTTTCTTAATTTGAAAATATTTCTTTTTAAATTAAATGACGTATAAACCAGCCAGCAACCTTATATGATACTGATATCAAACCTTTATTTTATGTTCCGCTAAATATGCCGGTGTGTGTAGTTAAATGTTCTTTTGAAAGAATGTATTTCTTTCAACAAATGCTGTAAAAATAAAAATGCACAATATTTTGATTCAAAATGAAAAATAATAACCAAATAATGAGGTAACGAGAACTTCTAAAACTTACTTTTTCTGTTTGTCTTTTCTATATTTTCAGACATACATACTAAGTTTTATTTTAATTTTAAACTCACATCTTCGTTTAAATGAGAGCGGGACGCGATTAGCGAGTCTTTTTTTTTTTTAATATGGCGTCGGCTTATCCTAAAACCATTTGCCAGTGTCATGTAAAAAAGGCGAGAAATAGAACTTTCGTTTAAATTTTTAACACCGTATTCCTATATCGTCAAGTCTAAAGTCTAGTCAAAGTCCAAATAAATAGTCAGTACAGTCCATGAGTCATGTCAATCGATTCAGTAAAGTGGTAGAAGCTTTACTGAAAGTTCCTAGGGAGTTTTGGCGGAAACACAAAATAGCACGTTTTTAGAAGTTGTACCACTTGCCCACACTTGTGCACGTTAACGAATATTTAATGGTTAATATTCTACCAATATTACACATTAAGAACCGAAATAACACAAATTATGAGGAAATACAAAATCCACAACGTCACACATTGAACTCAAAACTCATTTTAATGACTTAATTTGAAAGTTTGGCAGAGGTGCGTTCAAAAATGTTAGTAACTAAACTTTGTAAAACTACTAATATTTACAAAATTCACATACCTAACTAATTGAAATTGATTAAAAATGTGTAAACATCAATTTTGTATATAATTAAAATTACGAGGTCCATAATAATGTAAATTTTTGTCATCAACACGCGAACATCACATTTATTGATTTTTTCATTTTATTTGCGTGTTACTCAATTCCTGAACGTTTTTCTTTAAGTCTTCTGTCTATGGTGTGTGGCGTGAATATAGATACACAAGGTCTTGAATATCTTTATTATTAGACAGCTGTATAAACGCTATTTATTGGACGTATAACATAAACAGCGAATTTAACTATTCATACGTTAAACGCATGCTTAAGAATTTTTTAATAGTAAGGGGGATAATATATATTTATTATGAGTACACATATTTAATACACATCCATTACCAGGAACACAGATAACTTTTTGTTCCCTTGGCGGGATTCGAACCCGCGACCTCCGGGCGAACGAGCATGAGCTACACTCAGTGGTTAGCGCGTTGGCGCTCATCATTGAGGTCATCATTTAATCAGTTCTAAACAACCAGCATGCGGGTATAATTGGTTACATATAGTGAGCACTACTTTTACTACAGGAAGCATTTCGTTTGTGGTCAGTTGACGAACAAAAATACGATTCATTCGCGATTGCGTTTACATGTTGTTTGTCAAATGAGATGCTCATGGCAGAAATGTTATGTTAACAGATGTCAGCAAAATCGCAGCGTACATTGAATCCTTCAGACTCGGATGTCCACCGCACGCAGGTAAGCTTATTAAAAGAAATTGAGAAATCAATCGAACCAGGGGGTCTAAAAAGGCCACTTTAGGTGTTTCATATTCAGATTCATATATTTTTTTTAACTCATATTATGTGCGCAATTTTACGCATTTCTATTGAAAACTGTCAAAATTGATGTTTTCTAATATGATGAAATAATCAGATGAATCATGTAGCCATTTTACATTTCACGATTTTTGTATGGAAAAAAATGTATGTAACAACTAAAGTGGCCTTTTTAGACAACACGATAATAAACAATCAAAACCCATTTTTGTAAATATTATTATCTACAATTTTTATTAAAAACTACGTAATTTATATAAATAAATACCCGGGTAACATAGGCTATATAGCCTATGTTACCCGGTCTATTATTACGAATCTATAGACACCTATTTATTAAAATCGGACCAGAAGTTCAGCCTCTACAGTGGAACAAACATACATTCATAGACTGCTAAAATTACCCTGGCTTCGCCGTAGTTTGATAAAAAATAACGAACCTGCGAAGATACAAACGATTTAAATTTGCAATAACAAAGCGATAAATCGGCCTATGACGTCACCATCTGCTACCGCCATGCATTTGTCATAAACAATGAATGACGATAACAGTTGTGACGTAACAAATCGTTTTGCGAGGAGATGGGCCATATTTTTCATTTGCTGATAATTTTTAATCGCGTCAACATAAATATTTCTATTAGATACCTATATAAGATGTATCTCACTTCAAAAAAATTTAAATTTCATTTGTATAAATGTCATATTCGACACTAGGAAACATATCCCTATTGTAGAAATGGGTTTCGACTTTTGTCTACGAAATACGAGGGCTGCACTAAAAGTATCGGGAATGGAATATTTCCACTGTTCCTGTCATATTAAAATCTTTTTAATTTAAAACTCCTTGGTTTTAAAAATCGAATACCGTTTATTTATTTAAAAAAACATTCTAGGTCTTGTCACAAGGTCTTGTCAAACTTGTTTAGTCGTTGAGAAAATGGAATTGACTCGAGAAAATTCTAGAGCGATGATTTATTATGACTTTCGAAGTGGTTTAACACAAAAACAGTGTGTTGACCGGATGATTTCTGCATTTGGTGATGAAGCCCCATCCAAAACCACAATTTATCGCTGGTTTGCTGAATTTCAACGTGGACGTGTCAAGCTCAGTGATGATCCCCATCAAGGTCGTCCAAAAACTGCAGTCACCCAAGAAAACGTTGATGCTGTGCGTAAGCTGATTGAGGAAGATCGACATGTGACATACCGCGAAATTCAGGCAACTTTAGACATTGGCATGAGTCAAATACAAATAATCTTGCATGAACAATTAGGTGTAAAAAAGTTTTTTTCCCGATGGATACCGCATTTGCTCTGTGAAGAGCAAAAAACGGCTCGCGTTACTTGGTGCGTCAAAACTCTCGAAAGATTCCACGCAGGATCCTCAAATGCTGTATACAACATCGTATCAGGTGACGAATCCTGGATATATGCGTACGAACCCGAAACAAAAAACCAGTCACGAGTTTGGGTGTTCGAAAATGAGTTAAAGCCAACAAAAATTGTTCGTTCACGGAGTGTTGCAAAAAAAATGGTGGCCACGTTTGTCTCCAAAACCGGCCATGTTGCGACTATTCCTCTTGAGGGACAAAGAACGGTTAATGCAGAATGGTATGCTAACATTTGTTTGCCACAGGTCGTTTCTGAACTCCGGAAAGAGAACTGCAACCGCCGCATCATCCTCCATCACGACAATGCGAGTTCTCACACCGCGCACAGAACAAAATAGTTTTTAGAGCAAGAAATCATAGAATTATTAGACCATCCGCCGTACAGCCCCGACCTAAGCCCTAATGATTTCTATACTTTCCATAAAATAAAGAATAAATTGCGTGGTCAGAGATTTTCATCACCTGAAGAAGCTGTGGACGCCTACAAAACGGCCATTTTGGAGACCCCAACTTCCGAATGGAATGCTTGCTTCAATGATTGGTTCCATCGTATGGAAAAATGTGTCAAATTTCGCGGAGAATACTTCGAAAAGCAATAAATACATTTTTAAATAGTAATGTTGTGTCACTTCCTTGATTCCCGAAATTTTCAGTGCCGCCCTCGTATAGACGAAATGACAGTTTTGAAAAACCCCATTTCTACGATGGTCATGCTACGCCTGCAGAAAAAGAAACTAGCAAGGTTACATATTTTTGTTTTTTTTTAATATATTATTATATTGTGTTCCAGGCGGCGGTATCGGAATGGAGCGCGTGGTGATGCTGTATCTGGGGCTGGACAACATCCGCAAGACCTCCATGTTCCCCCGCGACCCCAAGCGAGTCACACCCTAACGTGTATATATAGCATTTTGTAACATGTATACAAATAAATACCTTTATTATATCAATATATTTATAGAGCATCATCTGTCTTTTTTGTTAACTCGGATGGATCGTTGCTAAGATCGTTGCCCCCATTGGAGTACATTCCCTGTCACAACAGATTTTGGTGATGAGATAAAAGGAAATTAGAAAATCAAGAACCTTCGATATCTAAAATCGCTAACAATCACGCACTAGAGCATTGTAATTTTTTTTTCTGTTTTCATTTTATCACTTCTATCATGGACCAATAAAACTATAGACCAGGTATGGGCAACCTTCGACATGTTGAGGGCCAAACTTTAGCTTGCAAATACGTTCGCGGGCCGCGTTTAAAAGTACTTAGTGCATTTTAAAGTAGTGATAATATTTTTTGCGATAGATATTAGACATGAAATAATACGACAATGTTATTGTATAATTTATTAAAATAACAAAATGAAATTTTAAAAAATGGTACATTATAATAAAATCGTAAAAGTTGCAATTCTTACAAACTACGAAAGTTAAATACACCGAAATCAATGAGGAACTTGAGCTTGAATTTGGGAAACTAATCCATCGATATTTGGATTAATTCCACTGATACAAAGACGTAAAGAATTTTCCAAATTATCGTCAGTCAGTCTTGTACGTGTTGATTTATTAACTTTCATCAATAAAAAAAAAAGAACTGTTCGTATTTATAAGTACTGCCAAACGCACAAATCAATATTCTTGCGAATTTTCTAAGCTGCGGAAAATTGTCTTTTTCTAGGTATTTTTTGTAGAAATCGCACAACTCGACGTCTTCAAATTTGGATTTTAGGAGTGAGTTTTTTTTTAATCTCGATCAACTCCATTTGTAAGTGTATTGGAGCATTTTGTACATTACATTTTGTAGGAGTAGCAAATAAACTGAAACAGTCTTCCATGTTTTTGAAGTCGCTAAATCTGTTCGAAAATTGTTCCGACAGTAACTTGAGTTCTTCAGCATATTGAGCATAAGCAATATAACATATTACTAACTGTCCTTGTTTTTGAAGTTTCAAATTTAAATCATTCAAATAGCCTGTAAGATCAACCAGAAATACTAAGTCACATATCCATTTTGGGTCACTTAATTCAGATAGTGGTTTATCTTTTATTTTCATAAAGTCTGCTATCTCATTTCTAAGCTCGTAAAACCGTTTCAACATTTTTTTTTGCTCAGCCATCTGACTTCACAATAATATGTTACGTCGTTATATTCAGCTGATATTTCATCCAAAAACGCCTTGATCTGACGATGGTTAAGCCCTCGGGATCGAATAAAGTTGATGGTTTTTACTACCATATTCATAACATTCTGGAGTCGAATGGACTTAGAACACAAGTTCTGTTGGTGGATAACGCAATGAAGGACTATCAAATCATCCTTTTGCACATTTAATTCTGTTGCCTTTTCATTCAAAATTTCGATGAAACCTTTACGTAAGCCGACCATAGAAGGTGCACCATCAGTGCATACTCCAATTATTTTGACCATGGCAAGCCAAAACGTAAATACCTCTTGAACTTCAATAAAAATTTCCTCTACTGTAGTGGTTCCTTTTAGCGGATGTAAAGCAAGCAATTCCTCAGTAACAGTGAACTCTGTTAACTCTGTTGTGAGTGAACTTATCAACACCTCTAATAAATATAGCCAGTTGAGCTGTGTCAGACAAATCGGTGCTCTCGTCTAATGCTATGGAAAATGATTCAAAACCAGCCATACGGTCAGTCAATGTTGTTTTTATATCATTAGCATCATTTTTATACGTCGAACAACAGTTCGTCTTGACAAACTAATTTTTCACACACAAAATACCGCAAACTTCTAACATACACTCCTTGATAAATTCTCCTTCGGCAAATAGTTTTAATGCCTTTGCCAATTTCGAGCTAACTATAAAACTAGCTTTCACAACATTATCAAGTTGTGTTCTTTGTTTATGAAACATTTGTTGCTGTTTTTCCAAATTTGCGGTAAGCTTCTGGATTTTGTCTGTTCTTAATTGTCCTGTCAGTGAGTGCAGCGTAGCATGCTTAGTTGAGAAATTTCTCTTTATATTGAATTCTTTCATTACTGAAATGGATTAATTTCACAACAAATAAATAGGCTTACCATTGTGCAAGATAAAAAAGAATTCTTCAGTCCATTTTTCTTGAAACTGCCGACCCTCTGTATCTACTTTTAGTTTCTTTCCACCAGACATCATTTTTGTTTACTTTTAGTTCAATAAACTTAATAACAAACTATAGTTAGTAACAACTCAAGATGCACACAAAGTCACAAAGCAAGTTGACGGCTCGAGCAGTTCGCTAAGATATCGCTTGTCCAAGTTATCACCTCGGTAGCTCAAATAGAACTGAACTAACGTTCAGTTTTTTTTTTTTTTTTTTTTTTTTTTTTTCGAATGGGTCTACGCTAATGGCTTTAAGCCCTCTTAGCTTAGTCGGTCTGGTGACTGCCATTTGGCAGTCGTTTGGTGGGTAACGTTCAGACCATCCACCCGCTTATATACGCAAAATGAAGGAATAATCTGGAATAAACTAGTTTAGAATAATTGAGAAGCAATAAATCTTTTGATGTGTCGTTCGTGAGGCGGCAAACCTCAAAAGAATTTGGTCGAGTGGCGGCGATTATCAAAGAGTGAGGCGGCAAACATCAAAGGATTTGATGTTTGCCGCCTCACTGTCACTCCCGTGAGTATAAGTACCTTATGTATAGACATCGGATTATATGCACTATCAAAATGCCAAAATATGCATGCAAATATGCACTAAAAAAGGGTGAAATATGCATAAAATATGCACAATCAAGAAACATATTTTGTAATTAATATTTACATTTATTATTAACACATTATAATTAAAAATTATATATATTTATTAGTTATTATTATTATTTTAAAAATACTTTTTCTGTAGAAGAAATCAATTTATTGACTATCCCGAACTCGTTTCTAATCTCTCCCGCAGCTCGATGTAATCCGTGAGCTAGACAGGTGATGTGAAGCAATTTCGGGTAGAATACTTTCAGAGCTTGACCAGCTTTCACCATATAAGGCGCAGCGTCAGAAACAAAAACACATATTTTCTCGTCAATAGAAGAATCAGGAAATAGTGATCTGATGGAATCATTTATGAACCGGGCGATAGTTGAATGATTTGTTTTTTCTAGGACCTTGCAAGCAACCAAATGGGGATTGGAGGGTTCTTTAGATAATTTTCCAACAATTAGATTCGCTATATATCGTCCACATGAATCTGTTGTTTCATCAGCTGATATCCATAGTAGATTGTTTAAGAGATCGGCGCGTATTTCACTAAGTACCTCGTCGTAGATAGTTGACAGGTGATTTTTTCGAATTGCAGACTTCAGGAATTATCTGATTAGTGCAATATTTCTTAAGGAATTTTCGGCATACTTCGTTATTTAATTGGTGAAAAGGAATATTGCAAGCAACAAATAACTCACATAAATCTTTATTGAATTCTATTTTGTTTGAAGTATCCGAATTAGAAGTCGAAATATGGGGCAGTAGTCTTTTTAGTTTAGTTCTAGTAGGCAGTAGACTTCTTGTAGGTTTCTGTCTTGCAGCTACATGGGAAGCAGTACTCACATGTTGATCGATTTGGTATTTTTTTGATGAAGGTATTCGCTTTTCACAAACCTTGCAGAAAATCACAGTACCATCAGTCGTAAATTGACCTGGGTAATTTTTTATCCAAGATTCTATTAAAATTTGGGTATTTTTTTTCACTGGCGGCATTATTTCAACAAAAATAAGATTCAAATACAGCGAGACAAAAACAATTAAATTGCGTTAGGCGCGCGAGTGAAGCAGCGAGTGCGAGTCGCGCTCGCGAGTCGGTCGGTCGGAACTCGGATTCAGTGCGCTCGCCGAGTGTGTCTCTATATATATACTGTATTATCTATGCGAGTGTGTGCGAGGTGGACGTGTCGACTGCATAATACAACATGCCAAACACGTATACCTAACTATTGAAATAATTGATTTCTGCTTAGGTCTAGATGGCGTAGGTAAATAAGAAAATCAATATATTGCACAAATTATAATAATAATATCTATGGACGCTTCACACCACGTCAATTTGGCTAAGTATCCGAAGAACTTGTGTACCAGAAAACGGGAAGTCAAATCAAATCAAATTATTTATTTGCAGAATAGGTACATATAAATGGATGTTACAGCTTTTAATAGAGGTACAACTTATTTTAACCCGTGTTAAGGCATGCAAATGCTTTTTGTATTATACACATATTTAATATAATACACATCCATGCCCCAGGAACACGGAAACACTTTGTTTTTTCGGCGGGATTCGAACCCGCGACCCCCGGCTTGAGCACCAAGGCGCTGAACCACTGAGCCACAGAGGTCGTCACCTAACGAAGTAAATTAATTATGGTATGGGCATTGTCACTCTATAGTAATAATTCCTCCATGCTTCTATCTCGGAAACGGTGCACAGTGCATCTACTCAAAGAATAATTAAAATTTCCTCCCGTATCATAATATAACATTATTAATTGAAAGCATTCAATTAATAATAATAAATTTTACTTCTTGTCATAATTAGAAGTAGATATTTACGGTAGTAATAAATATAATACATAATATGGAAAAAAATCTGATACCATACCAAATTTCATCAAAATCTGTTCAGTAGATTTTGCTTGAACGGTAACATCCCTATATCCATCCATCTTCACAAACTTTCACATTTATAATAGCAGTAGGGTATTTGATTTCAGATACTATAAATAAAACTTCAGTATGTATATGTATATTGATAAAGAAATAATATTTTATATCATGGTTCGGACAAATTGATACATCTTTATATATATATATATATATAATTTTACTGTACGTGTGTACAATACACTGAACTCCTAAACGGCTGGACCGATTTGAATGAATTTTATTGTATGTGTTTGGGTGGCGCCCTGGATGGTTTAGATTCACAAATCAGCCCGGCAGGACAACGTCTGTCGGGTCCGCTCGTTGTATTATAAATATTCGAGTGTTACAAAGAAATGCGATGCGTTAAGTACTGTTATTATTTACATCTGTTCTGAGGTTTATAACATCTTTAAGACAACATCAACGCAGGATTTCTTTTACAACAGGGTTCCTAAACATCAATAGCATTCACAGTTACAAGAACCAGGATAGTATTCAATTAATGTAATCCTTATAATAAGTACAGTTTGTTTGTATGCCAACTAGAAGTATGAAAAAAATACTATGAGTATGTATGTGCTGTTTAGCTATGAGGATCAATCACTTAGTGGCAAATTTGATTTGATTACTAAGTACATCGTATGTGTATTAACTTACTGAGCATTTTTTTTTTTTAAATTAGTGAAATCCGTCAAGTAATGGTGGAGTTATTAAAGTTTTTCTGAACGGCTAGTTGGAAACGCGCGCTTCCGCTGAATTGGCTGCGATGACGTCATCTGTCGCGATCCCTGCGACAATGGCTTGATTGTACTCATACTTCATAGGTATTACATAAGTATTCATTCTCCGTTTCTTGACGCTTGCGCCTCGCGTGCATTGTTTTTGTTTACCTTAAATATTTCAGTTGTGTTTAGATGGGAGGTGACGACGACAGATGACATCACAGCGACTAGCTTAATTCTCAGGCTCGTTTTTGGAACTAATGTACTAAAATTGCTGTATCTTCGTCATATTTGGTCCGATTTATATAATTTCTTTACAGTATTTACTGATGTCGCCATACCTCACAAAAAACTTGACTAATCCTCATTAACTGTGATTTTTGACTAAGTATATGAAACTACAAGTAAATTAAAATCAAAGTAAAAAAAAAACATGTTTTATAAAACAATCATGATGATCAGTGAATAATTATCCATCTTATTGACTACACTTTAAAATGGTAAAAATAATGCTGGATCTTGTACTTTTTAACCAGAAGGAATAATGTAATGAATGATATTCGTATGTTAAAAGTTTTTAGAGGTGTCAATAAGTAAATGCTCAGTATTTGTATATCTATATAATATATAAGGATTAATTAGTACAATAGGCTTAAAATTAAGCAGGAACATAATAATTCTCAGTATTATTCTTAATAATTCACAAAGGCAACGGAGGAAGGGTAAACGAAGTAAAAATTCGGCGAATACACAGTTATTATGAAATTTACGTCGTTTGTAACCTATTACACAGACACCACAATTTTTATAACTTTCATGTAGTCACATACATGGTTTAACATAAAGATCATGCACAATACATAGATTTTGTAAATTAAATCATGCTAATTCTAAACAAATACAAATAATGATGTTTAAGATAAGTAGATGATATTTTATTACACAAAAAATTTGCCATGGCATTATAAATTAAGGTTGTGGTATCTATGTAAAAAGATTGTTTTGTACACGAGGGTATCAAAAGTACATATAAATGCCAGACACCGACAACTACAGGATCCTTCTCTGCTACTTAACCTTACCGTACATAGAAATTCTATACGAAGATAGCATTAGTATCAAGTCTAAGAAAATATTGATTTGAGCTTCACCTAATTGGTAGTAAGTACATCACATTTTATTTCATATATGTCGTTACAATTTGGGGTCAATATGACCCCCAGTGTAGTTAAACTTCACTTTGTCACTTATATACACTTAACACTAAACAATTATCACTAACACTTATCCAAATAAGTTTTTGAGGTCGTGCTCGTAGAGGGCTATGACCAGCATAATGCCAATTCCACTGGCGAGCCCCATCAGCTGCAGGATGCACTGGCAGAATGTACCTTCGTTGCTGTGGGACGAACTCAATTCCGGTATCTAGAAACAAACAAAAATGAAACTTTATGATTGTTTTCCGTTATAACAACCAATTTCCAAACAAACTTGAAAGTACCTAATAATATGTAAAACTGAAAATTAAAAAATCTTATATGGAAATAAAGTGGTGTCATAACACAGTAACATAATATCACTATAGTGGCTGAAGGTAATTTCCACATATGATTTTAAACAGTAGGTATTTTTGCAATTAACGTCATCAATGAGGGAAGTAAATAATTACAATTAAACTGCAGCTAACACATTATAATGGAAAACAATGCTATTAAGTAATTAAATAATTTTACCTTGCATAATTACATCATACAAGGTAAATTTATTTTGTGTATCAAAAAAAAAAAATTATACGCGCAACTTTAACATGTCCGGTCTTATATTGAAAACTTAATGGCGCGTTGTATCCTTTACATTTTTATAAAAAGTTACTGCATTTCTAGAACTGTATAGCCGTGGAAATATCCTTAAAATTTTCCAAGACTTTGGAATACTTTTACACTAGAATAAAAATTACAGCCATTTATGTGGTCCTTCGAGCTGGTTGTAATTTTTGGCTCGGCTCGTGGCTGTACGCCAACAACATGGGGTTATCTCACACTGGCTCGTGACGTCAGCAGCGCGGGATCAACTCACCATGTCGACGAGCGCGATGTAGAGGAACATGCCGGCGGCCGCGGCGAACAGCCAGCGCGTCGCGGAGGGCGCGTGGCCGGCGAGCACGCCGCACACCATGCCCGCCAGGCACAGCACCGACGACAGCGCGTTGTAGTACACCGCGCGGCGCACCGACATGCCCGCCTTCAGGAGCACCGCGAAGTCGCCTGAAAAACAGAGCGTTAGTTTTTAGGGTTAGAGCTAGCACGCACGAGTTGTTTCGTGGTCGCGAACGTAAAAAACTGCACTGTAAATAGAACTCTGCGCTAATACAATAGAGCTGAAAATCGAAGTGTCACATATCAGATATGACAGCTATACACGATTTTCAGCTCTATTATTTCAGCCTTAAGGGTTTATGAAGCGGTCACGCGTTGAGGCGCGTGAAGGGGTCAAGTTTTGCGGGCATTTTTGTGAAGTTCGAAGCGCTCTAAAATCTCCGCAACATCAGACTTTACAAGTGCATAGCCAATTTTTTAACTTGTATGTAGAAAAAGTAAAAAAAAAGAAAGAGCTCCGTGGCCTAGTGGGTAGACACCGTTTGATTAGCACTCGACAGAGTGCAGATTCGTTTCCCAGGTTGTGGCGTGTACCAATGAGACTTTTTCAGATCTCAAGTACATTATACGGACGCTCCAACGGTGAAGGAAAACATGAGTGAGGAAACCCGCACATGGTTGGCCCCAGACGTATTGACCAGTCATTCCTCTGTACTAGGCTGACTATGTTGTGAGAATGCCGTATGTGCTTGGGCAACCATCCGACATTTAAAAACCAACTGTCCCAGGCACTACAGTCTTTCAAGAGTGGTTATTTCGCTCGGAGAATACTCTATAAATCATTCAATAACGGATGTAAAGTTTTCATTTATTACCTGCAAACGAAACCCCTATTTAAGCCTGTTGTTGCATGCGTGTTAAAGTTTGACCGCGCCGAGTCAAAACTTAATTAGTCACACTTGCAATTTTACAGGTCGACTCGTAATTATATTTTTCAGTAAAATTCATTTTATAATTTACTAGGTGTTCATTATATAATGTAATAGACGACTTCGTGCGCGCATAGGGTAATTCTGCGGGGCCCGTACATTTTGCTGCAATAAAAAATAGCCTACGTCCTTCCCCAAAGAAACAAACAAATATTTCCTCTTTAATATTATATTAGTATATATAGAGTGCCTCACCCAACTCATGCGGTAGTTCGTGACACAGCACGGCAATAGCAGTCGAAAATCCACCGGCAATGTTTGACGCGAAAGCAGCACCTGGAAATATTTTAATATGTAAATTATTAATTTTATTTATTGAATTATTAATTTTATTAAACTACAAACCTTATTTTTGTTATAATTTACAATTTACAAGAATTGGTAAAATAAATCAAAATCTAATATAATATGAACTTAAAATTTGAAAACAAAAACTATGGCTCTTTGGTCCTTGAGCCGGATATAAATTTCTAATAACTCTAACACAGCCTAAATATTTTCAATCGTTGTATAAGTTTTGTTATTAATTTTCATTACACACCGATAGCCATCCCATCGGCGAAGTTGTGCAGGCCGTCGCCCATGATGACCATCCACGCGACCGAGCTCATGGACGACGGCGGCGCGTGCACGTGCCCGTGCGCGTGCGAGTGCCCGTGGTGCGCGCGAGAGTGCTCCCTGGGGAGAAAACAAATTAATTAATATATTTTATTAATATCCTTAACAAGATCATGTCATTACATGTCTAAGGAGGGTTCCGTACTATCGACGCGAAATAGGTTTTGTTTTAATTACTTCAAAAGTTTCTGTCCGATTTCGTTCAATATAATTTTACTAAAGAGTATTTTGCATGATCAATCAGCATGGAAAATTGCAAGTTTCTAAATCTCATAGTTTAGAAATACCAGGGTGGGGACCAGTTGGTACTTGTAAACCACTTTGGAGGTCGGTCGACTCGAAAATGGTTTACGTTATAAAAAAGTCATGTATTAAGTCTTGCCTATATACAAAAATACCTATTATACGATGGGATAGAATAAAACTCTCCACCACTTCACATGTATGGGGAGCTACCCCTAAAATATAAAATATTAACTATTTTATGATGCATAGTTACAGTAAAGTAAGGCCAACGAGACGAGATAAAAAACGTAAATAAACGGACCGCTACTGAGTTGCATTATGAAAGTGAGTTAATATTATATCTGTCCTTATCACTCGTATGCAATAATGACGACAGTTGGTCGACGACAGCTGTCGTAGCGTGTTTCGTGGTACAGAAAAGCGGCCAGTGCCGCAGTTGTCAACATTTGGTCCGCCAAACAATTGTGAACAAGTTCATTCCTGTTTGGATTGCGTTCGAAGTGATACATATTTTTTCGTCTCCGTATTTACTTGGTTTTTTGTTGTTATTATAAACACAACTGACTCGGACTCTTCCGACGAATCGTCTTTGTCTAGTACAGACGACAGCGATTAAAAATCGAACTTTATAATAATTTATTAAAATAAAAATGTTTTGAACCCCTGAAAATTTGTTTACATTCTTTATCTCGTCTGGTTAGCCTTACTTTAGTTAGAAGAGCGGGCAGACAGACAGACGACAGAGCGAAACTATAAGGGTTCGTCGAGTATTACGAAACCCTAAAAAGGTATTGAATAAAGAAATATGTCAAGCGAAATAGAAGACCGCATCCTAAGCAAATACCGCCATGCTGACGCAAAAGGAACGACAACGTGCAACATATTATCTTTAGCAAGCTTTGAAAAATATCAGTGTTATCTTGAACAATAGTTTCATGTATCAAAATTGAATGATATAAAGTTATTTATATAGTTTCTATTATAAGAAATACGAATACAACACTATTTTGTTATATAAATATGCGATTTATTTATAATTTCGAAAACAAAAACTGTAGTTTTATTATCTGTATGTCACGTGACCTAAACGCCAATCGCTATATTTTTTTGTAATTGACGTCATAAGAACATAATTAAATCGAATAAACAACAGCGAAAGTATAATCTGAAGTTCATGCACTACACACGCACATAATTTATGACATTTATTTGTTTTTGTTTTTAAAACGTAAACATTTGTCGTTTAAATTTTAAACATTTTTTCTTTGCATAAAGAGATATTATTTCGTGGAAATAAAAATACTAGTTGACTATCGAATCGATACGAACATTTTAAAACAAATTTGAAAAAAATGTAGAATAACCTATTCTGCATACATTAATAATATGTATTTTTTTTATTAATATATAATTAGCATTGTGCCAGTAAATGTTATGTGTCTATTTTAATACTTTAGAAGTGAAACTACTTTAGGCGCGTTGGGTTAGGCCATTTTTTGAGATGGGATAACAACTCGCGACACTGTTACTAATTATATATTCATATAAATCTTCGTAATTTTGTCGAATGTATTATCAGGGAAACTAATTCATAAGCAGTTATCTGTTGCCATAATAGGGATGATTACTACATCCAAACTATTTAGTTTCATTAATATACTCGATATATTGAGGCATTACTACTTGTTAAAGGTAAAAAAAAATATATTTTATGTGTAGTTTAGTAATTAGATACCTACGTCTAAAAGTACAAATAAGTTTAACATTGTTTTTGCTGAAATAGTAAACAAAACGTAAATCATTAGTTTACTTACATCATATACAAAAACATTTATTATAGTAAGTATACTTAAACGCAGAAAAATCGGAGACAACAATAGGATACAGGATACAGGATACAAGTATGTTCCTGCGGCCGTATACTTCATACACTTTAACCTAGGCGTGACGTCACAGCTAGGTACGACTTTAGTATGGAGCGTTTTCACGAGACTTGCGAAATTTTGTATACAAATCTCTGTACCATTGAAAATATTGACTTTTGATATACTGTTTCTTCTGAAAAGTTGCTCATATTTAAGAGAACTATTCGTTTGTGCAATAAAAAAAATCATCTAGCTAATTCGTTCGTATTGTTACGAGTATTATTATGATATCAAAGTTTAATGCCATGCCACTGACAATTGTATTGTGATTTGTGACTGCATGCCGTCAATATAATACAAACAGAGCACTCTGCTAGTGAATTAGATCCCCTGATAGTGCAAAAATACTAACCTCAATATAACGGTATAGCTGTCACCATCTTTAGCGTCTTTTGAACCGTCGTCTTTTGGTTTGATATTATTCATTTCCACAACCGCAGGCGTTTCGGACTTGAGGAGCCAATCCTTGGCGGTGGGCTCTTTTTCTTTTCCTTCCGCATTCAGAGCATTCGAGGACACGATGCTCACAGAATTGTTATGTTTCTTCCCGTCTTTAGGGCTTGGCGGTATACCGTCACGTAGGTGGTGGTCGTCGTGAGTGTCGGTGTCTATTTCGTCGTAGCAATAGGGATACTCTGAGTACTTGTGCTTGCATGTTTTCGTCGTCGGGTCACCTTTGTCGTCGCGTTTGAATAATTTAACGAACGAATTCGACGTGGGTGACTTGGCTCCGGAACACGCCGCTTCGTCTTTCAAAACTCTGACGCGGGACGGGAGTTTGTCGTCCTCCATCTTTTGACGCTTCCGTCTCCATTCGGCGACGACCGTCAGTCCCTTCTCTGTAAAATAGAAGAATACGACTCCGAACATAGCTGCGAGCCCCTTCCACATGCCGTCATCGTGCGAGGCCCGCGTCTCTAGAGCGGTCTCGTGGTCGTGGTCGTGCTCTATCGGGCTCATGGCGTGCGGCATCAGATGAAGTAACGCATCCCCAGATAGTGTCCCCACCGCTAGAGCAACTAGGAACTGGAGCATGTGGTTGTAATACGTCTTATCCATGATCGGTATCACCGCAACCCCTAGCAGCCCACAAGCGCTGATCGCCGTTATACTTAGAGACGAGTATAACCAAACCGAAAACATATTCTTTGAATATGCATTTTGTTTTTTATCTGTCCGACTCGTTAGAGAGTTTGACATTTCTTTGAGACATCCACCCCTCTCGATAGATGTGTTGGCTAGCTTCTGATATAATAATATTGGGCATATCGCCTTGAGTGTGTCTTCTGAGATATGATTTTCCGACTCGTGATCGCTTATTCTGTGATCCTCGTGGTCGTGGTCATGGTCGTGCGGTTTTAATCTCATGTTGACGGTTGTGATTAGTTCTTCGCTGCTTACACACTGAAACATTACAGATAAGCAAATTTAACATGGTCATCTTCATCAGAGTAGCCATAACAAGGAGGTGGGAAATAAACTCGTAACTTACATTAACTACCTCGTCGTCCTTAGCACCACTCTGCTTATAAATATAGTCCTTCCTCTCAGTCCTCTGAACTCCTCCTTCGATCAAGGTATTGAGCTCTAACCCCTCTAGCATTCTCTTGAAGCCCGTCAGGTTCATTGTCATCGTTGTAGCGTCACCGTACATGCCGAATATCTGCTCCAGGTACGCGCTGGGATTGACATTTTTCACTTCCCTCTTGCTACGGATCTTCTGCAGCCTCTGGTGGTATCGTAATTTCGACTCTATTTTTCGCTTGTCAAGGTGAAATGTCGAATACTCTAGCTGCTTGGTGGTGTCGACGGCGTGCAGGTCGTTATCTATGCTGACGTGCGACCCGCAGGTGTGCGCCGCGCACAGCAGACAAAACATGCACACTGTAACTAGGTGGTGCGACATCTTCGCTTGCTTCTATATTACGTGTGATTACCGTCGCATTGGGTTAACTGGTAGACTTCGAATCTGTGGACAAAATAAAGTGAACTATTAATTTCGGATTATACTTTTCATGGATTATATTACAATCAATTTGTAGTTAGTAACCTATACACGTGCAATATGCTATAAACAATATTCGTATGGATATCAAGTTCACTCAATTTCAATACTGTATTGAATGGGCACTAATTTATAACTAATTGGCTTCAGTGTGGTCATTAGCTATGGTCATGCCGTGTTCACCTTTCCTCGTGTCAGCCTCGGCCCCGATAACAAGACGCCATACAATTTGTCCGAGCGAGCACCGAAACAAAAATACTATTGTTGGAATTTTTTCATCGACAAAATTTGTTTTAAACAGATGTTTATTTACTTTGAAGTTTGAATACAAAATCTACGTTTATCCTATGCTCTGGAAAATGGTATCTGCCCAGCGTGAATTATTATTAACGACACAAATATTAAAAGCATAGGTACGTACACTCCTGTAATATGTGTACCTGATGTTGCTCGCGCATATTTGAAATGACTCAGCTGGTTGGTCTAATAACCATAGACCTATACATAAGGACACAGGCTATTGCATACATTTAGCCCAAAAATTTATTCATACAATGAAAAAGTGACACCATCTGTTGAGAATAGATCGTACAGCGTACTACGATGTAAGCGATCAAACTAAGGCTTGTATGGCTTCTCAAAGTAAGGTCATTTTTAGCCTCGATATGCCCCGTCTCTAATATATTTCCCCCTTACTAATAAAAATATTAATACAGTGTATAAATAAGCTATAAGTACAATGTTTTGTCCTCGTCTGATACGTTGGGAAAATTGATTGACAGACAAGGACAAAACATTGTATATCTGATACACTGTATACATATTTTTATTAGTAAGTGGGGTAGAGTCTATGCAGTGTGCTGAGTGCGAGTTTTTGTCATCACTCGCCGTGACGAAGTTAACTACAATTTGTATGGCATCGAATTAGTTGTTTCGATGCCATACAAATTGTACATAACTCCTTCACGGCGAGTAGTGAAAAAAACCCGCACTCAGCACACTGATAACTGATTTTACCCTTCGATTAGGAATGCCTTTCTGTCTTCATCTCACTTATATATTATTCTGAATTAAAATTTGTCACTACAAAAATGAAAACAAGGTAAAATTAAGAACTAGAAGCTACCATAAACTCATTGAGATAAGATAACAAAGACAAGGCTCATTAAACACGAGGAACAAGTACAAGTGGAACAAATCACTCATGACCAGTCGACGAGTTTCGATTGGACATCGTGACCCGACCGCAAATGAGACGGAACGGCGGACAAATTACTCGCGAAAAGACAAATTGGTCAAAAAGAAAAATTGCTTGATTTTTGCTACGTCCGATTGGTAAAACTGATTTTATAAATATAACATCATCATCATCACTAACGGCCATACTCCAGAAGCAAGGGCTCGCGACTCTCTTCAATGTGAGGTAGATAGAGGGCAATAATTATAGGCTAACACATAGGTACGTGTATAGTGTACTAGTATCTGTACTATTTGGCAATAAAAAGTAGCCTATGTATTAATCCAGATCTTAAACTACTACCATACCAAATTTCATTATAATCCGTTCTGTAGTTTTTGGTTGAAAGAGTTACAAACATCCATCCATTCTCACAAATTTTCACATAATGTAGCAGAGTTCAAAATTTACATGAGTAATTCTATTGGAGCGATTTCCTTCATGTAATTTTGCATTTGGCTACTTGCACCTTTTTTTATTTTGATCCCAAATGATTAATAATTGTTCCGTTACCCCAAAAAAAATGATATAGAATATTATTTTAAAACCATAAAAACCCACAAAACGTTTAATTTGAAAATACGCTTTTTAAAAACAGCCGAATACGCCTCCCGCCATGTTTGTCGACAGATAATCTGTTCTCTGACGTCATACTAATAGTAAACAATCACTTGACAGCTCAGTGCACTATGCACGGTTGAGAACTACGACCGTTACGTTTATTTGTTGACTTATTACTAGGACGTCACATCATGGCCGATCGCACAATGCACAGATACTATTGTTTTCGTCAGTTCAAATTAAAAAAAAAAACATTTTTTAAATTAACTTTATTTATCCATCTTGTTCTTTTATTTCATGATTTTGCTATATTACGTTCTCCAAAGCCAAGTAGATACTAAAGGAAATACTAATTCAATGTATGAAATTAAATATGAGTCAAGTGTAGCCTATTGTGACTGGTATTTTATATTTGGTGGTTTATATATTCTTGGTGAACCAACACCGAAAATCTAAAGCGCGACGAGGAAATAGGAACTGCGAATCGTAAGCCAATTAGCAAAATACGACACAAATGATTAATTTTTTGCTTCAAAGAACGCTTTGGATTGACAAGGATTTACCTATCTCATACGACAACGATGCTAGTTTTTGCATAACAAATAGATAACTTTGAATCAGAAGCCCAATGCTCGTAACTATTTTCGATGTAATCTCGGTTCGGTCAACGCGCTGATTCATTCGTATACGCGTCAAATCGTAAGAGCGCGAGCGGGAAAGCCAGAAATACAAACGAGATTTAACCGATAATATGACGAGAATTTCCCTCCCAGTCTAAATTCTATATAAACAGACATTAGAAGGCCTCTCAACCTAATAGACCTAAAATATTCACATCAACCGATATTCATTTTCTAAAATCCAATTCAATGAACTCCATAAAATTGGATCAGACGGGCGTACGACAATCGATTACGTCATACAAACACAGGTCAGTGGCACACAAAATATTATCTATATCCGCTAGTATGTTTACATGCGAAAAAGATTTCGCAACGGACCGATATCGCTTCCATCAATAGACAGCGACGTTTTAGAAAACAGTTAAAACCTTGATAAAGTTGACGAAATTCGAGACGTAGCCTAGTAAGGTATACCAGGCATATATTAAGGCCCTAGTTAGACGAGCCGCGCGGTCGCCGCGCAGTGACTGCACGAAAGTATAATACCTGTTTCGATTTATAGCAAATTGAGCTTGAAAAGAGCACATCAAAATCTATAAAATTAACCAATTTTCAAAACTAATCAAATAATTGGGTTGGGGTACACCCTATTCACCCCATTATCCGGTATAAGCGATGACCTTCAGAACCGAGACATCCCCAGCAGTGCTAACCTTTGCTTTCACTTATGTAAGCGAGTCAAGGTTGTACAGAAGTTAGCAGCGATTTCACCTGCTTTCTAGCTGCAGAATGTACCACATTCCACTACAACACTCACACTAAACTACTACTACCTTCGCTTTTCCGATTTTTTTAAACCGATCCAGAAAATAATTTCCTTGTCATCTCGTGTTTATTACGTGTTTCTAATATCAAGAATAAATAAAATGTTTCGCAAGCCAATAAGCCTATGCGTAAAATGTATTTTTGGTCATCTGGGTTAGATGTACATGTTGGTCGACTGGTCTGACTGAACTTCAAACTCGGTTTTCTTGAAGTGTCACGAGTCACGACTCATACACATAAAATGTATAATTTAGAAAGGTTTTAGTAACGAAACAAGTTAGTAACTGCAACAGATAAAGTGGTATACTCATTTATTCTTCTACGACCTTCACTAGTTATTCGTGACAAAAGTTAATATGGGATTTACACGGGCGACAAAAGCCGCACTATGATTGCCATTTAGATTTTAGACTCAAAATGGCACTTCGGCGAGGACACAAGTAACAAAGGCTCGGATTACATCATCAGGAATCTCTTCAGTCGGAAAAAAACAAACCCAAAAATACTCTGTTCTAAATGCTAATAAAATAGAGCTGAAAATCGAAGACTCGAGTCAAGCGTCGAGTTTTTCAACTTTTTTGTATTAGCGCAAGTTCAGAATTTTTTTTCCGGCCGCAGAGATTCCGGACAATGTAGTCCCAGTCTAAATTGACAAGTAAACGGCTTTAGTCGCTCGTGTAAATCCCACATTATATATTTCGTACAAAATCCAAAGCGTGGCTAATGGTTGTCATCATTATGTACGCCTACTTGTTTTTATGTTGGCCCAAAACAAACGTTATGTTATTGTGGTAATTACAAGAGACATGTAATGCGACGTATCGATGGTCGAAAGACAATGGAGATCTAATGTAAAACATGTATGTTAGACGGTATACTAGGGTTGCCAACCGTCCTGTTTTCCCAGGACATGTCCTAGTTTTTGCAGTGTCCTGGGGTTTACTGGATAGTTTTAAAGCAGCGCGCAGCGTCCCGAGTTTTAAAACGCCCAAATAAGGTCATGTAATAAATTCGCATGCCACTTTTACAATTTTTCTTTGTAATCTAATTTTACTCAAAATACTTTTATATAAATGAATATGTAAATGTATATCATTTAACCTATTTTCACTACATATTAATTTAACCGTTGCAACTCTATAACTGCGTCCTGTTTTTAAACTGAATTGTCCAACCAAAGTTTTTTAAATTTGGGGTAGGCAACCCTACGGTATACCTAGATTATCTACATATTTCACGTAACTTTACAGTAAACAGATAACACAACGCGTGACTTAAACTAGTGTAATTGAGAACAATTTCTCACTTTTATAAGTCTAGCAGATTATTGTTACATAAGAATGAAATGCGAATGAAAAAAACAACGCAAATTAATAAATGACTACGACGTGCACCAAAAACAGATGAGAACAGGCTGAGAGAGACGTACACGTGAACGGATTCAGTTACAATTTTTTTGTTTTTAAATTTCAAATTCAAATTCTTTATTCACACACACAAGACAATAAAATATATATATACAAAGAATATACATCACGTCGATCTAATCCCGTGCTAAGTAGAACTTGTGTTACGGGTATCGGACAACCGATATATATATTTTATACTAATAACAATATATTATGTAGGTACAAAATAATAATATTATAATATATTATAATTATATTAATACACATCACGCCTATCTCGTCCCGTGCTATTAAAATAAAAACCTTACAAAATGCAATATCAGAAATCAGAATGCAATATTTTATCAAAGATTTAAGATAGAGAGCTACGGTCTACGAGAAATAGTACAAATTACAAAGGTACATATATTTTGTATTTTTTTTTAAAGATACACCTACAATTAATAATAACCAATTGTGTACTAGTTTTTTTCCCGCGGCTCCGCCCGCGTAAATGTAGTATCTAACGGGAATACTGCACTTTTTAGGTATATAAAGTGGTCTGTTTTAATCCAGAGCCTAAACTAGTACAACACCGGCACTAGTCCGCCAAACGCTCACTACTTGTGAGCGTTTGGCGGACTAGTGCCGCGTAAATGTAGTATCTAACGGGAATACTGCACTTTTTAGGTATATAAAGTGGTCTGTTTTAATCCAGAGCCTAAACTAGTACAACACCGGCACTAGTCCGCCAAACGCTCACTACTCGTGAGCGTTTGGCGGACTAGTGCCGCGTAAATGTAGTATCTAACGGGAATACTGCACTTTTTAGGTATATAAAGTGGTCTGTTTTAATCCAGAGCCTAAACTAGTACAACACCGGCACTAGTCCGCCAAACGCTCACAAGTAACTTTTTTGAGTCAATTTTCGCTTGGGGCAGGCTTTGGCTGGTTGGCCAGAGTACAGCCATTGCGATGAGCGTTTCGATTATCGTACAGGATCCACTTTTAATCACAGGTAATGATTCGATTTGCTGGACTCAAGTCATGAGGTACCTTTCAAGCTTTTTCACCTTCCCAATTAGCTTCAAGTGGATTAAAACAGTTTTATCACTAACATCGCAGCCAGCAGCTAACTCGGACGTGGTTTGCGATGGATCCGCTTCCACAATAGTCTTCAATTCTTCATTATCAACTTTGGTCTCTTGTTCTTGTTGGGGCTTGTTGTGCAGGTCGAAATTTCCAGAACGAAAACGTTGGAATCAAAAACGCACTGTGTTTTCTTTTGCGACACCGCCGCCATACACATCATTAATCCTTCGAGCCGTTTCTGCAGCACTGGTGCCACGGTGGAACTAGTACTCCAAAATAATACGATATTTCAAGTTTTCCATTTTGTAAACAGAGTGACGTAAAGAAAAAACCAAAAGAGAAAAAAACAAATAAATTACGGTTTTCGAAACACAAATGCATGAGTAAATAACGGTATAAATTTGAAATTGGAATTTCTAACCAAAGAAGATATATTTGAGATCAAAGTGGCAAGTACGACAAAACGCCAATTTCATATGTAAGAGGATCTAATATTTATATAACGTCGCGTCGCGTCGTTATTACAGCAATATATTGCTCAAGCATTGCATGCATTTATCTGTAACGATCTTAACAAGATAAAGCCAAGCCATCTTTAACTGATAAACGACGTTTATTCATGACGATACGTTAAACGACGTTATAATATTCAACTAGCTCGTCAAGGTACAATCATTAATGCATTGTCATGTTTAACTACATTTATGATACGTACACCTTTAACATTGCCTTTACTTCTTTAATGCCTTTGTTTATTAAATAGGATGATTTTTATATAAGGTTCGGTAAAATCAATTACAGATATTTTGGAAATATGATCTACTCGAAAAAAAAACACCTTTATATGGGCTAGTTTGGGTTGAGCGGAGAGTCATACATTAGATGATTTTTTTACTTTGAGTATGATAGTATTTTTTTGCCTAAACGTCATTATAATAAGCAGTAGATCATATACCTAAAATATCCGTAATTGATTAAAATCAACCAAACCTTATATGTTCGGTAACTATGTTACGGTATATAATTATATTCCTAGGGATATTTAAATTACGGCTATATTACGGCTTTATCTATCGTTCTGCGACATATACTCCATTAAATCTTACCACTATTACAAATGCGAATGTTTGTGGGAATGGATAGACAAATGGATGTATGGATGTTTGTTATTCTTTCACGCAAAAACTACTGAACGGACTTCGATGAAATTTGGTATGGTAGTAGTTTATGTTCTGGATTAAAACATAGGATACTTTTTATCCCGAAAAAGTAGTATTCCCGTGGGATACCGTATTTACGCGGGCGGAGCCGCGGGCAACAGCTGGTTTAATGTAAAAGTAAACAAAGAAACAATAGCGCACTATAATGCTCCCAATTTAAATGTCACTTATTTACCGTATAATAAAGCAATACAGTTTAGATTATATATTGGATTTGAAAAGAGTATACTAGGTAGATACGAAATGAACTTTAACAGGTCATTACCTGTTAAAGTTGAGGTATAAGTTTCAAGTTATACCTGGGCCTGTCTATAATTTTGTATACTTCTTTTCTTTACTTTATTGGATGATTCTTCTATGCCTAATTTGCTTTATGGGATAGGGCTCTTCACTTTTCACTATTCTCGGCCTGGTAAAATGCCTCCTGAAACGTGTCTAATGCCTCCTTACGGGATAGGGCTCTTCACTTCTCACTATTCTTGGCCTGGTGAAATGCCTCCTGAAACGTGCCTAATGCCTCCTTACGGGAGATAGGGCTCTTCACTTCTTACTATTCTCGGCCTGGTGAAATGCCTCCTGAAACGTGCCTAATGCCTCCTTACGGGATATGATTCTTCACTTCTCACTATTTTTGGCCTGGTGAAATGCCCCCTGAAACGTGCCTAATGCCTCCTTACGGGACAGGGCTCTTTACTTCTCACTATTCTTGGCCTGGTGAAATGACTTCTGAAATGTGCCTAATGCCTCCTTACGGGATAGGGCTTTTCACTTCTCACTATTCTTGGCCTGGTGAAATGCATCCTGAAACGTGCTTAATGCCTCCTTACGCGATAGGGCTCTTTACTTCTCACTATTCTTGGCCTGGTGAAATGACTCCTGAAACGTGCCTAATGCCTCCTTACGGGATAGTGCTCTTCACTTCTCACTATTCTTGGCCTGGTGAAATGACTTCTGAAACGTACCTAATGCCTCCTTACGGGATAGGGCTCTTCACTTCTCACTATTATTGGCCTGGTGAAATGACTCCTGAAACGTGCCTAATGCCTCCTTACGGGATAGGGCTCTTCACTTCTCACGATTCTTGGCCTGGTGAAATGCCTCCTGAAACGTGCTTAATGCCTCTCTCTAGTCATGAACCCCAATTCTTGTAATGAGCTTACACTTTCATTTTACTTTTATTGAATTATAAATAAATCGTCATGATGTCTCATATAAACTGTTGATGTTTTTGGTGTTTAGACCAATCAAAGCGGGTTTGACTTCGATTTGACGTTTATGAGAATGCCATTTTGCAGTTTTAACATATCGGGACTGGGTTGTAATTCGTAACTGTATTATTGCAGGATTTAATTAGCAGAATCGACCTTCTGGTATTAACTGTACCTATGTACAATTGCTTCATGTTTGTAATATTTATCTAACTTATTTGTATCTTGTAATAAATACATTTCAGTTCCAACATACAATGCGATAGGCAGTAAAAAATTTCAGCCTGATAATGCGGTTTAGTGCGAAATTTAACTTAAGCTATGTGTCACAGATATTTTGCAGCCTTGCACGCATTGCAGATATTTATTGTTGACATACTCTAAGCAGATGTTATCTAATCGTAGATATATATAATAAATATTAATGTGTATTATGTAGTGCCTTACTTGCCCGACTTATTGTTCTATACGAGATAATTCTAGAACTTTCGAAATATTCGCGCAATGATCATCATAGTGTTTTGGATTGTCCTGGCATGACAACTTTATTTAGTTCTCTTTTCCACGTGTTCCTACTTTTAATGCATCTGTAGCAAAGAATATAATATATTACTAACGAACGACACTGAACTGAACGATAACTGAACGACACTCGTGTGTTTAAACACACGAGTGTCGTTCAGTTTCAGCTCTATTGTATTAGCACAGGGTACTATTTACAGTGCATTCCGATTTTTGTGCAGTATTCCAAATCTAAAAAATATGTCTCCCCAAACTTCAATAAACTGATAAATAAATAATAAAAAAATATTTAATTCTATTCTTTTTACATTAAAATTTATACTTCCAAAAGTTTTAATGACTTTTCAAATCGCTTGTCGATGTTATATCGATCGATAGTTTAACCAGAAAATACAAACCTCTAAAATAACCTTAAAAAATCCCCTCCTAGAGGATTTTTTTCCCTAAATTTAGGGAGAAACCCCTAAGTTGGCAACCAAATCTTTGGTCTGCTCCGGACCAAATCCGTACGTCTGTTAATACTATAAATGTCATTACATCTAGATTCTAGTCAAAAGAGACGAGAACTTTGCGAGCTTGTGGTATCCGATCTTTCAATTCTTAGAAGGTTCATAATTTATTTGCACGATCCCAGTTCCAAGAAATTCAGATGTACATGATACGATATTATTTATAACCTTCTATTACAGATCGCAAAAGCGTTTAATCTTTTTTATTCCTATCCTTTAATATATTTTAGTCATCATCACTATAATTTTGTAATAACTTTAATTTTTTCGTACCAGTAGGTAGTTTAAGCGCTACGGTGGAACATACCTACAGACTGCCAAAATCATTGCCCTAACTTTTTGGCTTCGACTTTTTCGACTACGGCGAGTCGGGTAAAAACACTTCTTAAGCATTTTTAACCGACTTCCAAAAGGAGGCGGTTATACGTTCGGCTAAATGATTTTTTTGTATGTTCAACGATAACTCCGCCGTCTGTTGACCGATTTTCAAAATTAAATTTTTTCATGTGAAGGGTATACTTCGAAGTTGGTCCCATTTTCACAAAAGTGGTGATCTGATAAGAGTGGGATCCATGAGGAATCGAGGGGACTTTTTCTGAAGTAACCCAAGCATATGCTACCAAAAAGAAAGATTGTGCACCAAGGTAAACCCTGGACCCAAAACAACTGAACTGACTCCTTATAGATACATGTTTGGGGATTTCGATTAAAGTAATCATCATCATCACACCATAAATCGTGATATAATAATGATATAATAGGTACATACTTCTCATAATATTTTACACCGACACGGATATCTTTGAACATTACTCTGCCGTTTATGGACCAATTTTAAAATATTTTTTTTATGTATTTGGTATAATCCGAAATTGGTCTCGTTGACAACAAAGCGGTGACCTGATGATGGCATCCATGAGGAATCGAGGGAACTCCTCGAAATTTATATGGAGACATATAGTGATTTTGACTTTTTCAGAAGTAACCCAAGCATTATGCTACCAAAAAATAAGATTCTGCACCAAGGTATACCCTGGATCCAAAAGTACTGAACAGAACTCCTCAGTCTTTAAAGATACGCATTTGGAAATTTCGACATTGTTTAAAGAACTGCAAGCATATGTCAGTATGTAACTTCCAGTAATCATCATCATTATCTTATATACAATACCTAATGGAAGATTTGTGCGTATTCAATTATAGATTCGATCGTTTATTTTAAACGTTTTTAAAATGTGTTAATAATAATTAAACAAATGTCACTAAAAATGGAAAAATATTATTATTTTTAAACAACAAATTAAACCGTGTTTCAAAGCAAAAATGCACAACAAAATATGAAATAAAACTTATTTTCTAAATAATTCCTCTTTTAAATTTGGCTGAAATTTTAACTATTTCTCTGCTCAATCTTCAAAATGTTGAAGTCGGTACCTACCGTACCTACCTACCGTACCTACCTACATACCTACTGTATATAAATACAGTAGCTTGAAATATTCACTGAATATTGAATTGTATAATGTATATTCTCTTAAACAAATTAAAATTAATTAAATATTTACACTCCCATACAAAAAAAATATATATTTCGCTGTTTTTCGATATAAGTATACAGTACTAATAGTTGTAAAGATAATGGTACGGTACCCTCCGTGTGCGAGTCCGACTCACACTGTGCCGGGTTTTCTTAGATACTTATCTGCAAGTATCTTCTTCCAAAGGTGGACTTATTCTGAAGGAATAAGGAAAGTATCTATCGAAGATTTTTCTCTAAGGCCCACTTGCGCAAATTTAGGTTAAAGTTAACCCTGGGTTAAATATCACGTTATCTCTCTCGTTCTTCGTGTTATGAAATTATGAAACCGAAGGCATGCCGCATGATATTTTAACCCAGGGTTAAATTTAACCCAGATCTGCGCAAGTGGGCCTAATTGACTTATTTTTTGCACGTGATGTTGTTGCTGGGGTAAACACCAGTAAACTTATCACGTGTTCCTAAACGAATTATAATTACTTATTATACGCATATTGATGGATTGGAAAATCTATTAGCTACCTCAAAACTCAAATTCTATGACATTGCGATCATTCATACTTTGGATGAAGTGAAATACATAATGCAGCATATAAAATATACAAATACAGTTTAATTAAAAAAAAAAACGTAGCAACCTTATCGAAGTATCGACTTGCGTCTCGTTTTAAATAAGAGTGTAAACGAGTTAAGGAACAAAATTGTTTAGCAGTTGAGAGTAGAGACGCTGGTCGTTGCCTTTACATTATACATACTACATGTAACATACACTGCACGAGAACTATATTACTGCAAATAAAACAAACGAAGCATTCATTGAAAAAACATTACTCTGTTTAAGAGGTTTCTTTTCCAAGACGTTCGATATTGGAGTCTATGCTTATTATGTCAGAATTCAAATACAATATTTACGACCTATCTGTATCCGAGGCATATGAAAGTACTGAACCCTTATTTCTATCGAAATAAAGAGTATATTCCTGTAAAGATGGAATGCATAAATTTCTCTGAACACGGTGGTAATATTATAATTTAGTGATAAGAAGAAACGCGAAAAGTGATTCGCCGAGTATAAATATAAAATACAGAAGACCGTAGGCTAAAATTTATTATGAGAACATAATATACTTTGCTACTATTCACACTTACAAATACCTACTATTTTATTCGCTTTACCGTTAAAAAGTTAAGACCTACAAAATATTCGCATGTCTAATGTGTTGCGCTTGCAGATACATGACACAGTCCATAGAATTCATAGAAAACCAATGTTTGCCAGATTTTATAATAACTTAATCTATTTATGGAAAGGAGACAGATCATTGACGCTCCATACAAGTTTGGGCCCAGATGCTAAAGTTAAAAATTTATTAGCTATAAGTTATAACATTATTGCGTAAATCAATCTGTTCATTTATTGTTATGTCAACAAAACTCTAGGATCAAAGGTTTTTCATTACATATACACTGGCGAACACATAAACTGCATCATAGTGCAGGATAACTTTCAATGAAATATAATTAGTGAAAGCTCAAACTATTTTGAATGATTTCAATATAATGCTAAGACTGGTTCTTAATCTGATAAAAAAGTCTTTCTCACAAATTTTTTGATTATTTTGTAATCAAATTACTCCTTTTGCAGCCTTTTGGAATGAAACAGTGAATAGAACAAAAACTTTATTACGAAAATTTTACAATACTAAGAAAAGAAAAAGATTTTTTTGTTTTTAATAAGATGTATTATTGCCTCCTCTTGCCCTAATAACTGATTCAAGTCGGTTTCGCATCGACCTGATCAGTGTTTTTAAAAGATCTAGCGGAGTATTGTCCCATTCTTGCGACAATGCAACTCCGAGCTCCACAACTGTGTTGGGACCGGATTTCTTGTAAATACAGCTCTTTTTAGGTTGTCCCACACGTGTTCTATCGGATTGAGGTCCGAGTTACGTGCTGGCCAATCCATGGAACGAATCTCAACCTGAGTAAGGTATTGCTCAACTTGTCTCGCTGCGTGCGGACGAGCATTATCCTGACCCGCCTCCAAATCGCCTCAATGCAATTTTCCAATTTCTCTCCTCGTCTACGTCGACTAGTCTGCGACCATCAGAACCGTACAAACAAGTCCTACACTCATCAGTGAATAATACGGAAGCCCATGCTCTTCAGTCCAATTTAGGTGTTCACGAGCAAATCTTTAACAAGTACAAGTCAACAAGTAACAAGTCGGTACTAGCCCATCCTGATATTTAAAATAGAACTCACGTTCAAGTTGGCTGGTTCTTGGTGGTTGGCCGACTTCAAAATTTAGAAGATTTTTACTTTGGAAGTCAGTTTAATTTTTTGTTTAAAAATAATACTTAATATTTTTTCCCTTTTTAGTGATATTTGTTAAATTATTATTAATTAATTTTAAGAAAGCTTAAAATAAACGATCGAATGTATAATTCAATACGCGCCAAGCTTCCATAAGGTATTGTATATAAGATGATGATGATGATGACTCTAAATTACATAATGGTATATTTATGCTTGCAGTTCTTTAAACAATGTCGAAATTTCCCAACGCGTATCTTTAAAGACTGAGGAGTTCTGTTCAGTGCTTTTGGATCCAGGGTATACCTTGGTGCAGAATCCTACTTTTTCATATCAACAGACGGCGGAGTTATCGTTGAATATGCAAGAGAAAAAAAACAGCCGAACGTATAGCCGCCTCCTTTTTTTGGAAGTCGGTTAAAAAAATAGAATAATAACGACCGTGGTACTAATTTGCTACACATTTAAGTAGCAATTTTCCACAAAATATTGTTAAAAATAATTTCGCAACTGCAAATATGTAGGTAATTTATATATTTCCGAATTTAGTACGCTAAAACTGCGTTAAAAATATCGTAATATGATCAAATATATGAACCCTAAAAAGGTTTTGTACAAATCAATGTAGTAGTATCATAAAATGCACATTCATGACTTTACCGGCAGACGCAGTGATAGCCAACATAGCCGTGATAACAAACGAGCCGGTCCGAGTGGTAACTACGGCCATAATATCATAAGTACATATTATGATCGACTTGTACCTATTTATTGAAAGTCCGTACTCTTTTGGTTAAATTATCTAAACATTAGTGTGAAAATTGACCAACAAAAAAATAAGACCTAATCCAAACCTTGTATTGGTTGATCAAAATTCGATGTTGATTAAATTTGTTGAACGCGTGTAAGGAGCATAACTATAACGAAAGAAATATCTACAATATACGCACTGAAAACACATAAAAACCAACCTAAAATAACATTAAAGGAAAAACAAATTCCTTCACTTGATAGTAACGTTTGGGAGGTAATTATCACATTTATCAGACAAACATTAAACATCAATTATTAGGCAGATAGCTGGCGACACGAAAAAACATAAGTACCTAATAAGTATAAATAGTATTTCAAAAACCATGTAAAAAGTATTTACTCACTTAAAAATTTACAGGTGTGTAAGTAACAACGTTCAAACGAATTTGAAATAAGAACGCAAACGCGCGCGCAGCGTCGTTCGAACGAAACGATAAGCTATCGCAACTACGACTGCCGTTATGGCACTAACGACGAATAGCGTTACGCGCCAAAGAGCAATACAACGGAACGCAGACGCGTCAGTTGTTAAATATTCATGGGATGACTTAACGTTCGAAATGATAATGACGTGTCACTCTGTAGTCGGCACTGCATCCCGGAAATCGGGATATTTTATACTAGATGTCTGAAAAGTCACTAACTTATTACTGGCATGTCAAGATTTTACAAGTTACAAAAACTGCTTAGACATAATACTATGTAGTTTAGTAATGAGAGCATTACATTGTCACGATGATTAAACTTTAAAATAAACAAGATTAGTTTTACCAAACGTTATCTTCAATTTGAGGTCATAATTTGTTATTAACTATTTTAAATTTTAATAACTAATTTTATACCGTAATAAATCTCAATTTTCAACATAAAATAGAAATTTATTACGGTATTATTCTAATATATAATAATTATCAATAATAACACAAAATTATTACCAATCTATCAGTGGAAGTATAGCGTGTCTCCGAGAGACAACGACGTTTGTGCCTACTTCCGCGGCGCGTGATCACATAAATCATGACTCGAGCGAGCCGTGGACTCGTGGAGGAAACCTAACGAGGCTATAATATTGTTGAGCGTGTATTACAGACTACAGTTTTACGGTCGCAATACAGTTAGCGACGTAATATTTACTTTATTACATTATACTTCGCAGTACATATGCTACATAGTAATATTACTTAGCAAAATATTGATTCATGGAACATTCAACGCCACTATCCGTTGGCGTGGTGACGCAGTAACGCGTCGCCACATACATCAACAAAATATGAGTTGTCCAAAAAAACGATACTATTACACATCTGCTAGAGCTAGAGTCTAGATGCTCGGAGACGATATTGCTATTATGTTTTACCAGACAAAGGCATCATTAAAAAAAAACATATTAATTTTATACATGTCTTCATAACATTACAGCATTATTAAAGTTAATAAGAGACGAATCCATTATTCCAGTACATGAACACATAATATTAGTGTCATGTGACATTGAACTTAAATTACATAATATGCGCAAACCGAAACGAAACGCCACCTCTGTATTCCTGTTACATTAGTAGGACCACCGCTTGACAGACTACAGAACCAGAGTGTCATTTTTCTGGTCTCAAGTTCTAGTATAATTTATATTTAGTGAGTATGACTTGATATTTAGTGATTATTTTTAGGGTTCCGTATCCAAAGGGTAAAAACGGTAGTTAAGTAAAAGCGGGAACCTATTACTGACACTTCGCTGTCCGTCTGTTCGGCTGTCTGACACCAGGCTGTATCTCGTGAACCGTGGCACTTGAAATTTTCACAGATGATATCTATTTCTGCTTTTGCTGCTATAACAACAAATAAAGTGGACTTCCATACGACAAGATTTTTGCCGTTTTGTACGGAACCATACATGCGCGAGTCCTACTCGCACTTAGCCGGTTTTAATTTATAACTTTAGGTTGTAAACTAAAAATTCCTCTATGAAATCAGAGCTTAAGTGGAGACAATAGGTGAAAACAGAAAATTTGTTGTTACGTAAATTAAACTTACCGAAAGCCGTTGAATTAGTTGTTAATGCGTAAGGGATGAGGATCACCCCAAAACTAACCAAGACTACGACCAAATCACTTTTATATAGATAAATAATTAGGTAAACGCGGAAACAGGAAGGATGCGTTTTTGTTACTATTCCAATTTCAAATTACGCTCCATTAGATATATTGTTCGCGCCTCTTTGTTGGATGCCGATTGTTTTTTTTTTTTATTAGGCTTAAGAATTAGAAAATAATAGTTGGAATGGGTCTGAAATCTGAGTACCTATTCAAGTTCCTACGATGCAATGTCAATGGACGTTTGCTAGTACATACTGTTAATCGTTATTGCGATGCCATGCCGTTGCCCGCGTAGAATTAAAAAAATAAAATAATAATGCCCTAGGCTATGGACGCGTCTTTTCTTTCGAGTGGATATCGTAAAATAAAATAAAATTGAGTGCTCATAAAATAGTGGTATGTGACGAAAGAACACAAATTAGGTACAAAAATAGGTAGTAAGTTTTATAAATCTAGCATAAAAAAAATTGACAGTACAATTTAAAAAAATGTCGCAATTAACTGCGTAAGCGACTTATCAAAGTGTAAATTTACACTTCTAAAAAAAAAGATCTTGATGAGATAAAAATAATTAGTGACACATTTATCTCAGTATTAGGATCTCCCACAAGACAGAGATGACAAACATTTTATGGTGCTAATTGCGATGCATAAATTATTATGGGTCTATTTTGGAAATGGTAATGTGTAATTTTCACATGTTTCAAATGAATCGTTATCTTGGAAAAATCTAAACTAGTAAACATGAGGCGACGAACACAAAACAAAATTATCCTGAATCGATAAAAAAATCAGTATTGTAGTTTAGTATTTGTTGTTATAACGGCAATAGAAATACCTATATCATACATTTGTGAAAAATTTAATTTTCGAGCTATCACGGTATAAGAAGGTTAAGATATAGCCTTGCGACAGACGGACGAACAGCAAAGTCTCAGTAATAAGTCCCGCTTTAACCCTTTGGGTACGGAACCCTAAAAATGGCACGTGGTCATAAGAAATTTATTAAAGTTCATTGAAGTAATTAAAACTTTAAAGCTACTATGGTTTATAAAATCATAAGACTATAAAACAAAGAGAAATGATTTCTATAACATATTACTGGAAAAATGTATGACACAATAATTCGGTTTCGTCGATAGCGTGATTACAATTGCAGCAAAATACAATAAATAAATAAAATAATTGCCTAAACTGACCAAGAGCATGTCACGTATGAAATGTTATGTCCGAAGCTTTCCGAAGATGTCCGAACAATTTGACATGTATTAAGTCAAATATTTAAAACATTTTAAAATAAAATCATATTATATCGCCATCTTGCTGCCCTATAGTGAATTGTGAAAGTGTTACTAGTAAAAATAAATTTATTTAAAAATTTTCATGGCTAACTAATAGTTTCAACTAAGACAAAGTTTTATAATATTTTCTGATTTTTTAAATTATGAATTTAAAGTATTGCCCGTATTAAGATAATCCTTAATATATTCCTTAATACCAGTTTAATATAAATAAAGTTCACAAATTGTGTTTAGATGGTTTAAAATGTAAAAATGTTATATTTTTACATCTCACGATATTAAGAAAAGCAAATACAATAATCCCAATTTTAAGAGTACACACTCCACAACTTTAAAGTTTTGTTTGTGTGCGTGTCGGTATGTAATGCTTACGCCTACATCTATCTGTTGCTTGCTTCACTTTGTACGATGCGTTTGTTTGAAGACTATCTAGGCGTTATTAATCTAAGGGCCGAACTGACGTCAGTTCGGTCGGATGCGATTTTCTCCGTGTATGTGCTCGAATCCGTTCAGGCCGAACTGACGTCAGTTCTAACTGAAACAATCGGCCTCTCATCTGTGAAGGCCTTAAGGTGAAGCTATCACAGTAAAGTATCTCTTTATTAAATAATTTGTCAGATTAGAAAAGGTACCGCATTTCTGTCTTTTAGTTAGCCAAATAACAGTGTCCGTAAATTTGGCAGTTTGCCTATTGGGCTCAACCATCCATATGATATACTAATAACTGTAAGGCCTGCTATCCCGATTCATATAATATTTAATTATAACATTCTGAATAATATAAGTTATAAGTCGTATTATTATGATTGTTTTTAGAAATAAACATAGGTATTATACAGGGTGACCTGAAATTCGATACATTCCTTTGAAAGACAGAAAGTAGACCTCATTTACAGTAATATTTTTCATGGCATCCCCTATCCGAAAGTTGATATTTACAAAGTTATTGAAATTTCAAAATTTTTTTCTTTATTTTCGACTTTTTGACTTTGACATGACGTATTTCTAAAAATGTTTGTCTTTTTAGTGATTTTTTTATGTATTTTAACCGTCAATGAGTCAAATATTATTTTTAAGGAATAAATAGGGACAAACTAAGCGAGAATTTTTCATTATGAGACATGAAACAGAATTTTCTTTTAAGAAAAATGCACATTTTTCTTAAAAACAGGTGATTTTCTTAAAAAAATGTATGGTACAATGCGTACAAATACCTTAAATAACTTTCTTACCTCATAAGCTTCCAAAAAAGGTACAAATATGTACATAAAAATATGAACATGTAATAAACAAAGACAAAACAATCATCAGGTAACGTTATCTCATGAATTACTCTACCTGAGGCGACCTTTTTTTTCAATTGTTTCCTTTGTTCAAACTTCGGGATGTTTCAGCTACTGTCGTCGCGGCCCTTTGTCAATGAGTTACCGACTGGCTTAGAGAGCAAATTTAGTAGCTAATATTAGTTTTAAGTCAACTATTGCCGTGTACGGACGTATTGTTGCTTTAAACTACACCCTTACTTCTACTTGTGATTTTTTTGTATCGCGATGGATGCTTTTGAGTACGATGAATACGCTGACATCTTGTTTTGTTACGGACTTTGTAATGGTAATGCTGCTGCTGCACGAAGAACATACGTTGAACGTTTTCCGAATCGACGAGTGCCAAACGTTAGAGTGTTTTCAACAACATTTCGACGAATTCGGGAAAGCGGCCGTGTTGATAGAAGACGTGGCGATTCAGGCAGACCTCGTTTGTATGCTCCAGAAGAAGAAGAAGAAATTTTAACACTTTTTCAAAATGATCCTTCTATTTCTACAAGAGCGGCAGCTAGAAGACTTGGATTGTGTCAATGGAAGGTGTGGTTTACAGTACACACAGCGCGTCTACATCCATTTCACTACACACCTGTCAAGCGTTGGAAGAGGGAGACCCGGTTAGAAGAATGGAATTCTGCCGTTTTATGATAAATGCAGACATGGAGGATCGCAATTTCTTCTCAAGAATATTGTGGACGGATGAATCGAAATTTGACCATGACGGGATAAACAATTTCCACAACACACATTACTGGGCACCAAAAGGAGAAAACCCCAGGATGAAAAAAGAAAGGGCCCATCAAACCAGATTCACTCTACATGTCTGGATGGGTATAATTAATAATAATTTAGTTGGACCTCATTTTTTGCCTCAAAATTTAAATGGTGAAATGTACGAACATTTCCTAAGAGAGGAGATTACTGGTTTAATGGAAGATGTGCCAATAGCAACTCGTCGTAATATGATTTTCCAGCATGATGGTTGCCCGGCCCACTTCCGCCTCGGCGTACGCCAGTGGCTAGACCAAACTTACCCACATCGCTGGATAGGTCGAGGCGGGCCAATTCCTTGGCCAGCACGGTGTCCCGATTTGACCCCGTGTGATTTTTATCTTTGGGGTCATATGAAGGCTTTGGTGTATACTACACCCATAACTACTGTAGAGGAGCTCAGAAGCCGCATAAGAAATGCAGCAGAAGAAATCAAAACTAGTCTTACTACCAGAATAATCAAAACAGAGGTACGGAGAAGACTACGGGCCTGTATCAGAAACAGAGGTTCACATTTTGAACAAGACCTAAAGTAGAATATTTATTATTAAATTTAATTAAACATTGATGTTTTTTAAACACAATAAACGTAATTAAATTCAAGTTTTTCCTTTTATTTTAACCTTATCGCAAATAAATCGATTTAGACATTATTTCATTTTACTTCTAATATGTTTACTACAACGTCATATTTTTATGTAGACATTTGCACCTTTTTGGAAAGCTAATGAGATAAGGAAGTTATTTAGAATATTTGTACGCATTGTATCATACATTTTTTTAAGAAAATCACCTGTTTTTAAGAAAAATGTGCATTTTTCTTAAAAGAAAATTCTGTTTCATGTCTCATAATGAAAAATTCTCGCTTAGTTTGTCCCTATTTATTCCTTAAAAATAATATTTGACTCATTGACGGTTAAAATACATAAAAAAATCACTAAAAAGACAAACATTTTTAAAAATACGTCATGTCAAAGTCAAAAAGTCGAAAATAAAGAAAAAAATTTTGAAATTTCAATAACTTTGTAAATATCAACTTTCGGATAGGGGATGCCATGAAAAATATTACTGTAAATGAGGTCTACTTTCTGTCTTTCAAAGGAATGTATCGAATTTCAGGTCACCCTGTATATTAAACATCAGTACGAAATTTGATATTGTTTTTTAAATAACTTTAAGTCTCGTGTGCAAAATACTTGATTATAATTTTTAAATTTTTGATATTATTTTGTTGCACCTGCAGACCAAGCTGGAAGGACGCCAAATTCAACGCATACAGGACTGTATGCGTCTTTGAAAATATTAAATTAAACATTAGTATGAAATTTGATATTGTTTTTTAAATAACTTTAACTCTCGTGTGCAAAATATTTGATTATGATTTTAAAATTTTTGATATTATTTTGTTGCACCTGCAGACCAAGCAGGAAGGACGCCAAATTCAACGCATACATGACTGTATGCGTCTTTAAAAATATTAAATGAAACATTAGTATGAAATTTGATATTGTTTTTTAAATAACTAACTCGCAAAATATTTTATTATGATTTTAAAAATGTTGATATTATTTTGTTGCACCTGCAGACCAAGCTGGAAGGACGCCAAATTCAACGCATACAGGACTGTATGCGTCTTTGAAAATATTAAATTAAACCTTAGTATGAAATTTGATATTGTTTTTTAAATAACTTTGAACTCTCGTGTGCAAAATATTTGATTTAGATTTTAAAATTTTTGATATTATTTTGTTGCACCTGCAGACCAAGCTGGAAGGACGCCAAATTCAACGCATTCAGGACTATATGCGTCTTTAAAAATATTAAATGAAACATTAGTATGAAATTTGATATTGTTTTTTAAATAACTCGCAAAATATTTTATTATGATTTTAAAAAATTTGATATTATTTTGTTGCACCTGCAGACCAAGCTGGAAGGACGTCAAATACGTCGTTGAATAACTTTTTGTCATACTTTTATCGACATACTGTCAAGTGTCAGCACTCAGCGGTATAGTATGCAAAAAATATTCACATACTGATGGTATCATAATTTTGGCGAACCTTTATCTTTATATCGTCTGGACGGAAATAGTAAATGCCAGCTTGTTTGGGCTATAAAAAAACGTAAACTAGAGGCATTAAGATCGAAACACAAGATGTAGAAGTTTGAGAAAAACCAGTCTCTATTATTCCTTTAGTAATTTGTTATTTGAAACTCAGATCATCATTATTATTAGATTAATACGTGAAGCTAAAGTTTCAGTACAGTTTTACGAGAATTTTGCGCACGGAGGAGTATGACATTTGGCACAGTTAAAGTTTATGTGGAGGAAGGTGTGCCAAAAGCTAATATGAATGAAGAGAAAAGCTCAACTGCTTCTCGCTCTCGCGGCAGAGCCTTTTCACAAAATTAACTTGTGATGTCGGATGCCGAATCGATTGTATCTGGATGCCGTATTCCGTATTACATATACAGAACGCTGTACGTTAGGGTAACCTGTCATAAACCCAGCTCGTAAGCGTTACGTGATACACTTCCAAACGCGACGAAAATAATATAGTAGTCGCTGAGGTCGTGACCTCGAAGTAGTCAATTCGAATTCATATGACAGTAGGGGGTCAAATGAGTTGATGCCTCGAAGGCTGCGTTCGATCATTGAAGAAATTGACTTGTATTGGTCACTAACTTTTTGACGCGACTTCGTCCGCGTGGATCCCATTGCACCCTTGTGAGGTATGTATTTAGCAAAACCATTTTTAACGGATTTATACGTCCTTATAGCAGGGGCGTGCGCTCCTTGTAGGCAGAAATGCAGTGATTTACTTGTCATTCACAGATATTTTAATAAAACGTTCGTTCGTTTTAGATTACTTTAATTAATAGTAAATAAATAAAAAAAAATATAATAACTTAAAAACGCCTAATATTTTATTAATAGCAACTCATGCCATGCCATGCCGCATGCATGCATGCAGGACATATCATCGCATGTATGTGTAATTTTCATACTTCGCAAACGCACACACCCATGAATATCGACATGATTATATAGCGACAACTCCCGCGGCAGGCGATGGCTCTCGGCTATCCGATCGCTTCCGACAACCGCCGAACTGGCTTGTCGGAAATTATTCGTTGCCTATAATCCGAGTAAAAATAATAGACGGAAATCTAGTAAATCACGTATGCACATTATGCATTTTTGTTTAGTAAGATTTTATTTGTTTAAATAGAAGAAACGTTTTGTGTTTCGCGGGGGCCATATTGCATATTTCATGTGATAAGCATTGTTTACAATTTAATCGCTCCAGTTTATTTATAGTTTTCTTAAAAGATTTTTCATTTTAACATTTGAAAGTGTGTACATTTAACAGTTTATTACTGAGTTTCTATAATAATTGTAATGATTTGCTTTTACTAGTGCGTTTGTTGATTTTTTTTAAATGTTAATTGATTGTGAGGTTTGTGTTGAAAATGTGTGTTTATTAAAAATCAAAAATAACAAGTTCTCACAATTGTCATTCAGTGAAAAGATTCAAATTCTGTCTAAGGTAGGTGTGTACCCGAGTTACAACAATTAAACCAGCAAAAAAATAATGTAACTCGAAAATTTCATGTTAAAAGTTATGAAACGTATAACTGTGTGGTTGTGTACACACGATTAAATTATATTGTTTTCCTTGCATATTATTTAGTAATTTACATCGGGATATAGTAATCTCAAGTAACCGGAACCTTGAATATGTGAAAATTGAAGCTGACTGACTGGTGAGTAGTTATAATATTTTAAAATACCTATGCTTATTATTTTACTTATTAGAATTTCTTCCGCCGCGACGATCGATCGCTGTTTTGTCTGCGTTGCCGTAGAAGATGTACATGAATAGTAGTACATCAAAGACTTGCTCTGTTGGCATGGTTTCGACTTAGAGATCCGTCGCTTGGCTGTAGCTATGCTTAAAAATCTATAAACGAAAAAGTTTTTGTGACCGAGTACTTCGCCGCATACCCAGTGTCATAATCCTGTGCACGCCACTGCCTAATAGGTAACTCTACGTTACAAATCTCAACGTTATCCGACGATCCGAATTTATAAAAAAAGAATAAAATATATATTTAAGGGGACGCCTCACATACAACAAACGTGATTTTTTTGCGTTATGTACGGAACCCTTCTTGCGCGATTCCAATTCGCACTTGGACACAAAAATACACATGTTCAAAATTTTCAAAAAGTTAATTATTAATTTTAATGTGACGGTCCGTGGTTTACGTTAATAATAAGCCCTGCTATACTTCTAGGCATAGGCAAATAATTTCTTTGAATCTGTATTAATGATTGAAGTTTGTATCTTAAAAATGACCCGGGCTATATTGTAATATGTATAAGGCTACAAGCCTTAGAAGATATAATTTGGGATTAACAGCGGCATACTTTTTTTCATTCTGATTGATGATGATTCATGTCATACAAGTCATCGTCAATAGTATGTCATTAATCGTACAGCAAAATTATGAGATAATTTTATTCTTGTTCAGTCAAACGCGGCCTTGGAATCGTACTGGCTACACACCACACAGCAAGCTAGGCTTATCGTGGCATTAGTTACGGCTTTAGTGTAGCTATACACCATACTGCTTGTCATCCGATCGGCATGACGCTACCGATTGGATCAGTTAGAAGTTAGGACTAACCGTGCGTTTATACTGTTGATGTCAAGTTCTAACTGAGCCATTCGATAGGTCATGCCGGTTGGGCGGTATGTTGTATACACTATGGTCTATGTAGTATGGCTACTGTAATGCTGGCCATAAACGCTACGGTCCCCCGTAGAGGTCTACCTGTGCAGGTAGAAGGCAACGTGTGTGGGAATAGATCTGCGCAGGCGACCGGTGCAAGATAGAAAATAAATTACTTCGCCTAAGCAGGTCGCTTCAGTTATTGGTCTAAAAAAGGCCTCATCGTGTTCAATCGACGCATTTCACCGTGAATCGACGCCATCGCAAAAGAACTGAAGACCGCACCGGTACATCGGAACGTCCCCATACACGCTACCGACGTTCGGCTGACAAGCGCAGGCAAAACTGTCCAGGTAACCCCTCTCCGGTAGATCGCAGCGAGTATGGCTCGCTTAACAGTTGTACTAACGCCGTATCGTAATTTAAAATTATCGTACAGTCGTCATGAGATGATGTGGGCTGAGAGTTGAGACGTAAATACACGGTGACGCCTTTGCTGGACCCAGTGACCTAGAGTTATCAGTGGACACAATCACTCGCCGAATGTTGCTGAGATACTGGCATTGAGCAATATTTGCTGCTTGGTGCTTGCTTTTAATTTACGTTTACTATATATATTTTTTATTCCCTGGAATTACTAAACTAAAAACAGACTAAAAATAGCACTAGTATAGGCGTATTTCATACTAAGAACAAAGCATGTTAAAAACATTGGTCAAAAAATGCTTCATACAAGAAAATACTGCTGGCATCTGTTGAAAACCCATCGAAATACGATGTCTATCATCGAAATACGCGTTGTACGCATACTATCATGGCCGCAATGGCTTTAATTTTAAAAGGCATGTATTAGGTAATTACAGATGAAATTGGCGTTTTGTAAAGGAGGAACATAAAGTCGATTTTTTTAAACATAATATATTTATTTAATCAAAGTATATACCATTGCTATCTATGCACTTTTGCTATCTCATAGGTAGTTCATTGATTCCTTTACTAAGAAAACCATTCGGACAGGAATCAATAAAATCTTTGAAGGCGCTTTGGACTGCCCCATTGGAGTTGAATTTTTCCCTTGCAAGAAGTTATCCAAATTTCGAAAAAAAATGGTAATCTGTTGGAGCAAGGTCAGGGGAGTACAGTGGATGTCTTAGACATTCCAATTGAAGCTCCTCTAATTTGGTAGCCGTCTGATGTGCAGTGTATGGTCTAGCGTTGTCCTGAAGCAGCAGTGGCCTAGAGCGAATGACCAACCTCGGTTGTTTAGCAGCTAGCTTTTCCATCATGATTTGCAGTTGCTGGCAATAGACATCTGCCGTAATCGTATGCAGATTTAGGAAAGCTGTAGTGAACGACCAGTCCAGCAAACGCTCAAAAGCTCAGGCTTTGGCTGGTGCGCCAGGGTTCAGGCATTGCGATGAGCGTTGCCGATTATCGTACAGGATCCACTTTTCATCACAGGTAATAATTCGATTTAAAATCCCTTCATTATTGTGCCGGTTGAGTAATGTAACACAGTAGTCGACGCGCGTTGTCGGTTTGCTGCACTCAATTTATGAGGTACTCACCTTTCAAGCTTTTCACCTTCCCAATTTGCTTCAAATGGATTAAAGCAGTTTTATCACTAACACCGCAGCCTGCAGCTTACTCGGACGTAGTTTGCGATGGATCCGCTTCCAAAACAGTTAACAAAATTCTTTTGCGACACCGCCGCCATACACATCATTAATCCTTCGAGCTGTTTCTGCGGCACTGGTGCCACGGTGGAACTCGTACACAAAAGTAATACGATATTTCAAGTTTTCCATTTTGTAAACAGAGTGACGCAAAGAAAAAACCAAAAGAGGAAAAAACAAATGAATTACGGTTTCAAAAACACAAACGCATGAGTAAATAGCTGTATAAATTTGAAATTGGAATTCATAACCAAAGAAGATATTATGAGATCAAAAACCCCTGTACGACAAAATGCTAATTTCATATGTAAGGACCTAATATTGAAACTTGCGACAAAACAATCAAATTTTTGGTGCAAAAAAACCGAATATTGAATACTAAATAACCAAGTTGGCGAAAGAAAAAAAAGTTTGAAATCTGGTGACTAATTCATACCAGTTTTTTTTACTGAATATTCTAAATTGGCAGCCATATATTATTTTAGCGATCAAATAACCATCTTGGCGACCATTTGAGAGTAAACATTTAATTTAAGAATAGGCATATTATATATTTTCCCTGATGTAGGGAGCAAAACGAGCGTACATAAAAAAACGTAAGGGAAAGCGTGCAAAATTCCCATTTTTAATTTTTCTCGGTTTCGGGGGGTGTATATATTGTGTAGATTCATTTTGAAATTTAAAAATGGCGGATATTTATTTTTCGTAAAATTGATAAGGGTGTCGTTTACCAGGTTTTTGGGGGTACTGGATACGAAAATGATATTCATTTTGATATTCCAAGATGGTTGACACTAAAAAAATGGATATATGTGTCCTTTTCTAAAGTCACTGATTGCAAAAATGCATTCATTTTGAAATTTCAAAATGGCGAATATTTATTTTTCTGTAAAATTGATACGGGCGTCGTCTTCGAGGTTTTTAGGGGTGCTGAATAAGAAAATGATAACCATTTCGAATATCTAAGATAGCGGACATTTATTTTTAATATAATGAATCTAGGTGTCCATTTCTAGGTTTAGGGGATGTTAAATACAAAAAAAAACATTTATTTTGAAATTTCAAAATGGCGGATATATTTTAATTTCTGTAAAATTCTTCTATCTCAAAAATGGTGCGTTCTACTGAAAAAATAATGAAAATTTCCTCTCCCTTAGTAATCCCGCAACCACATATTTTCTACATGATGGGAGAAAAAAAAATTTGAAAATCCAAACTTTTCCACTTTTTTTTATAACTTTAATTTCTTATAACTTTCAAATCCCGTGTAAAAGTGAATTGATTTATCATCTATCATTTCCGATAGGAAATAAGGCTTTTAGGTTGAAATATGGATGAATAGGGAATAAAGTTGATGACACGCTGATTTGATAATGGCGTCTTTTCGACTGCCAACAACTTCGAATTAAAATGGGAATCGTGAATAATGTTTAGATATGGCACGGAAGGCCAAGAAATGCTTAAAATAGGATAATTAAGATGATGATGGACCAATAAATTGTCCGAGTAGAAAGACCTTTAATACGGCTCGATGGGCCAAAAACATGTTACATAAAAGGATAGGGAGAAAGTGCAGGTGGGAAATGCGGTAAGCCCGCATATTCGATATCTTGGCTGGTTCTTTGGCTAATTTGCTCACATCCGGCGACAGGTTCTCGTGGCCACGAGAACCTGTCGCCGGATGTGAGCAAATTTCCTCACCTTCCACCTTTCTGGATACCACTGCACTTATATCACTACATTTATGCACATATCGCGTTTTTTGATGATTGTCTGATTTGCAAAGAAGTGAATGTTCACACAATACCGCTGATTGGGTACAGTAAACCGGCTGACTTGAGACTTAACGACGCGAACATGAGAGCCATGGACTCTGCTGATGCATCCACGAGCGCGTCGAAGCCAAGAGAGCGAAGCGCAATCAGCGCTACTTGACGTTTCTTGGTTTGATGTTTTTCTTTCTTCTACCCGCAAGGAAAAGATATTGGGATTGGAAAGAGACATTGTGCGTTCGGAAACTTTGATTGACAAAAATATAATTTAACTTATTTTTGACCGAACAATGTGTCAAAATCATATTATAATTGTTATTCAATATCATTAGGATTCAATAATTATTTAACTATAAGGTTTTGTCATTTAAAAATTCGGATACAGAATAATAACATTTTTCAATGAGCACTTTTTTGAGATTCTTTTTAAATCTGCTTAAAGGTTGCTCCTTAATAACTTTTGGTATACAGTATGCTCATGTGCAGTCACCGACTTATTTTTGTTCGCAAGATTCATTATATCTCATTTTAAAATACCTCATGTACAGTGTACTTTAATTACAATAATTGTTTCTTTTAAGTTGTAACCAATAATATTATATAACAGCCTCCATGGTCCATTGGTAAAGAGCTTGACTCTCGACGAGGTTGTGCGTTTGTTTCCCACATAGGAGCAACAAAAATGTTTCCAAGTTTGGTTAGGACAATGCAGGCTGATCACCTGATTGTTTAACAACAAAGATGATCCATGCGTCGGAACTTGGATGGGCATGTAAAAAATCAGACCTGCACCTGATCTCTCGCTAGTCATGTCGCTTATCCATCCCATTAGATTTCGAGAGTTAACCTGCTGGTGTTGGGGCAAGTTTGAGCATTTTAAAAATAATAATAATTTACAATACTACAACCAGTAGAGAAGATCTATACTCTCATAATATAGTAACTCAATTCATCAGCCTCCATGGTCTAGTGGTTAGTGGTAGCCAGGTTCTTGACTGGACGGAGGTTATGGGTTCATTTCCCACATGGGAACAACAAAAAAAGTTGTTTCCAAGTTTGGTTAGGACAATGCAGGCTGATCACCTGATTGTCTGTCAAGAAAGATGATCCATGCATCAGATGGGCATGTAAAAAGTTAGACCTATGCCTAATCTTTAGCCAGTTTGTCTCGGTTATCTGACGGACATATGCACTGGTTGAGTAAAGGAAGAGAGAATGCTCTTGTGTACTGCGCACACACTTAGCACTATAAGATTACTCTAGCGTAATTGGCCTGGTTTCAATGAAACCGCCACCGTCACCAAAATCGTGTGGGGGAGTTATGTACTGTAGTACATACTTTCTAAAGACTTTCTAGGGCTAAATAAAAATGTGAATCAAAGATTTTGGCTGCTTAAATATGCATTGTTTGTTTTAATTTTTTATCTATTGTTAGTTATGGATTCATAATATTAAGAGTGCTAAAACAGGCTGTAACTTTTTGATAAAAATGTGACTTCTGAAGGTCTGGCAAATGCACCATAATATTTAATGTCTAGCAACCCATGGAAGAAGCAAACTGCCATGTTATTTAAATAATAGTAGATGTTGCATGCATGTATTATTCCCGGCTATAAGCTAGCTGCGTGTAGAGTATAATTCAAATTTGTTTTGTAGTTTTGCACAAAAGAGTAACAAACATGATTAATGTTTTATAGGTATTACACATATTATAAGTAAACGCTACAACTTATTTATCATACACAGTGCACTGTGTACTTGTAATTTTAGACATCCAGTAGGCCAAGCACTATTACAACTGACAAGAAATTATAAGTAATAATTTTCATTTGATGTGATCATGTTACAAATACTTTGTTGACAATCATTGTTCATACTTGGGGTTTTGTTACTGTTTTAACTAATAATTACTACTCAATTGGGACAAGAAGACAAATGTTGAATGTTACTCTTTTTTACTGTTTGATCTGAAATAGGCAATTTTCATACAACATAGAATTTGCCTTCTAAACGAAGTAACAAACAAAGCTCAATGAAGCTCGGCGCCTTTTTGTAATAATTAAAATATTTTTGTTTCAATTGTAATTTTGTTAAAATTGTAAAGTGGATTTTTACTCTACAATAATAGTTTTTCAGTATAGGACTTAATTATGTTACAGTGTACTTTACGAAATCCACACTACATACCTACATAGGTACCTACATATTTATTTATTTTTCTCTTCTGTGGTACATACATTTATCTATCGAAAGATGCATGCAGAATCATGATTTTTTTTATAATGATTTAATCAAGAGTTTATTTCTAAATAAAATAGACCTCATAGACAACGATTGAAGATTGTAATAGGAATATAAATATTTTTAATTTAAAAGCCGCGTGGCTTCATTTAAATTATGAACGAGTAATAAATAGACGTGCTGTTAGGCAACTGACACCGCTGGAGCGCGACCCGGTATCCAAATAAAGACAAATGTGACATGAACATTTCATATTTTTACACTGACCTGTATTTACAAACACTCACTTCGGCGCGTCTGTGAGAAAAATCCATTCAATACTTTATTCATCCAATAACACTTACAAAAACAGTACCAATTTTTTGCACACAACGTTTCAAGTTTTGTTACGATTTATTACACAGCACTCACAAGTCATAAAAAGCTTTCCACCAAGCACCGACCGCGAGCTTACAGGCGAAATCATAGACAAAATGCCACAGATGACAGAATAGACAGAATCAAATAAAACGCCACAGACTTTATATTTTAAAGCGCCATACTCACTAATATATTATATACACATAATTTTTTTTAGGCAACATGCCTAATACAGCACCGGTATTAATGGTCGTCATTAATGTTAAAAGTGTCAATCATCTAAAAAAATATAAATATTAATAAAAAACGTTTTGACATAAATAGTTATTAAAGATGTCTTGAACTATTTATTAACAGAAACACTTATTAGTGTGTTTGTGTCGTCACCACGTCGTCACATCCTTGCCGGAAGTTATTTCGAGGTGTTTTCATCAGAAGAAATTGCAAAACAAAAATACATATTTGCTTTTAGTTTATCTACGATTACTTACGCGGTAAAATGTTGAATTTCGAATGCAAATACTTGCGAATTAGTGCGAACACCAGTTTCACAACATATTGTTATTTATGACCAAACTTAAAAGTTTCTGCAAAAACGATTAGAGAGATTCGATTAAAATATTTTTTTATAGACCAGGAACATATAAATATTGTTATTAAATAATAATTATATAAATTAAATATTGTTACTACTGAACAAAAATTAAGACTGATTTTTTAATTTATCTTGAGTTTTTTTGTCATAATATGAATTACGCAAATGTGATAATTATATTATGGCTTTGAAGCTGCCTACCAACTTTTAAGTACCAATAAGCATTTAGCTGCTAAGCTACTAAGGTGCTAGACCTTTTTTTTTGAGGAAAAAATTGCAATCTAGCAGCTTTTTGCCACATGTCTAGCAACTTTCTTGGGGTAGCTGCTGGCAACACTGTGTCAGCCGAGTGCCGTCACCGTAGACAGAGAAACTAATAGACCAAGCTATGGTGTAACCGCAGTTGAGACAGATAAATTTGTCGGTAGGAATGTTGAATGTTGCCAGTGATAACAGACTTACCATTTTTTCGGGATGTTATCCTTAACATCCCGAAAAAATGTAAAATGAGTAGGTGTACTATAATCACTACGCAAATGAAAGGCTAAAAATATATTACAATATATTTATTTTGTTTGTATTTTGACAAATTAAATAAAAAAACACAAGCGTAGGTATCGACATTTTATTAACACACTAATATTTATACATAATGGTTGCTTGACAAACAGGAGATTTACAGGAGCCACATGTGTATTTATGCAAGTATGCGCAAAGAAGATAATAATAATTAGCCATATTTTGAACGAATCAATTCACACAATCATTTTAACATAATTTTTATATACTCTTAAAAACTGTAATTATTGATTTCGGAAAAAGTTAATTTAGTGTAAATATTTCTTCGTCTTTCTTTGGGTTCAGATAATTGTTTTGTGAACTTATGCATTCTGACTTGTAAATAGTTTAATGTGATTGCTTTGATTGGAAGTATTTTTTGATCATCAAGCGGAGAATAATCATAGCATATTGTATGTTCGGTTAAGAACTGTATTCCTATGCACCTTCGAAGACATTGGTTAATTAAATATGGCAAAAGATTATTTTGTTATACAACTTACTCCAATTTAAGACAATTAATGATAATGATGTAAAAAAGGCGTTTAAGATTAACCAAATAAAGAATACAGAAGACATGTGGGGTATATCAGTCAGAGTACTAGTGTCTATTATAGATACCATTGCGCCAATGTTAGCAAACGTATTCAATTATAGTGTCGAAAATGGAACTTTTCCGGAATTAATGAAAGTCAGTAAAATAATACCTTTGTTCAAGTCAGGATGTAAGACAAATCCAAATAATTACAGACCTGTCTCTATTTTACCATCATTAAGTAAAATTTTTGAAAATTAATGCTTATTCAATTAGAAGTGCATTTTAATAAATTTAAAATATTTCATGATCGTCAGTATGGATTTACTAAAGAAAAATCAACAACTTCTGCAGGTGCTAAATTAATATCAGTAATACTTGACGCTTGGGAAAGATCGCAAGATGTTATAGGAATATTCTGTGATCTTTCCAAAGCATTTGACTGTGTTGATCACAATATTCTTACATCTAAGCTTAAATTCTATGGCATTTGTGATCATGCGTTAGACCTCGTTAATTTATGGTGTAATGTCATCCGGGTCATACGTCGAAATCGGAGTACCTCAGGGTTCAATACTAGGCCCTTTCTTATTTCTTGTATATAATATAAACGACCTTACCATATATGATGGATAGGTATTCTGAGGCTGTCTTATTTGCTGACATGGCTGATACATCACTGTTATTTAAAGTTGGTCGTAAGGATAGTGAACTAGTACAGGTAAATAACACATTGAGTAAAGTTCACGCCTGGTTTAATACAAATAATCTAGTTTTAAACCCAAACAAAAATAAATGTATGAGATTCTCGTCTTCTAATGTTAGCAAGTAAATTCGTTAATTAAAATAGATAACGTTAGAACTGAGTTAGAAAAAGTGACAACTTTTCTGGGAATTAGATTGGATGCTGGGCTGCAGTGGGGTCAGCATATTGAGTTTCTGTCTCATAAATTAAGTTCCGCTGCCTATGCCGTTCGGAAAATTCGTCAACTCACAGATGTTGACACAGCTAGATTAGTTTATTACTCATATTTTCATAGTGTAATGTCTTACGGACTATTATTATGGGGATCAGCTGCAGACTTTGGTTCCATATTTATTCTCCAAAAAAGGGCAGTGCGAGCAATATTCAAAATAAAGACTAGCGAGTCTATTAGAGAACTATTCAAAGAAGTAAAGATACTCACTCTACCATCATTGTACATATACGAGGTCATTATTTATACCAGAAAAAACATAACTCTCTTTAATAAGAAATGTGATCATCATGATCGTAACACTAGAAATAAGAATAAGCTTCAGATTCCAACATATAGACTAAGCAAAACTAAAAAATCAATTATAGGTAACTGTGTTAGGTTTTATAATAAAATACCAACTAGTGTAACTAACCTTACTATGACTAAGTTTAGGCAACAAGTTAAAGAAGTTTTAATTTCAAAAGGTTATTATAAAGTACAAGAATATATTGACGACAAAGATGTATGGGTGTAAGCTAAATCTGCACCCTGCTTCCGCATACTGGCTTTATAATATAATATGTTAAATAAATATAAAGATGAATTAAAATATGTACGAAAATGTAAATTAGTATAATGACCATGTTAATGTATAATAATAATAAGAAAGTGTTAAAAACAAAATTGTAAATTGACGTCAAAAAGAGTTGTAAGAACCCATTTTGAATAAATAATTTGACTATTGACTCCCCCATTTGGATAAATTGTGCTTAAATATTTTTTTCCGCAATCTCACAAATAGCGACTATATCAGCAGCGGAATAATGTAGACCACCTTTATACTTTTTATATATAAATTCGTACATGTTTTTCGATTTAACGTTGATCAAACACATCAAACAATTTTGACATTTAATTACCTTCAATATTTTGGTCACGACAAACGCTGCAATATTAGTTATTATTTGTTTGGAAAATTCTGTAAGTCGGGTAGGATCCGCAAGGTAGTCGTGATCAACACACATACATAACGAGTCTTTATTATCATCATCATAAGCACTTTCGCATTCTAAATTACTGAAATATCTCCTAACGGTAGAATTAATTGATTTTTCATAACGCGTGTTGGTATATGCTAATATGCTTATATTTTCAAGCGGTGTACAATTTCCAGTACCAATATGTTCCCCGTGCACGACCAACCTTTATATGCTGCTCGGAATTGAACCGCTGACGGATTATTATTAAAGCCACCTTTCGACCTGATTGCACTTAAAATGATTCCAAATGGTCTTAGCTTAACTTGTAAGTCGGTAAAAACATTAATTTGGAGGTGGCGACAGTGGCGTGCACAGGATTATGACACTGGGTATGCGGCGAAGTACTCGGTCCCAAAAACTTTTTCGTTTATAGATTTTTAGCATAGCTACAGCCAAGCGACGGATCTCTAAGTCGAAACCATGCCAACAGAGCAAGTCTTAGATGTACTACTATTCATGTATATCTTCTACGGCAACGCAGACAAAACAGCGATCAATCGTCGCGGCGGAAGAAATTCTAATAAGTAAAATAATAAGCATATTTTAAAATATTATAACTACTCACCAGTCAGTCAGCTTCAATTTTCACATATTCAAGGTTCCGGTTACTTGAGATTACTATATCCCGATGTAAATTACTAAATAATATGCAAGGAAAACAATATAATTTAATCGTGTGTACACAACCACACAACCAGTTATACGTTTCATAACTTTCAACATGAAATTTTCGAGTTGCATTATTTTTTTGCTGGTTTAATTGTTGTAACTCGGGTACACACCTACCTTTAGACAGAATTTGAATCTTTTCACTGAATGACAATTGTGAGAACTTGTTATTTTTAATTTTTAATAAACACACATTTTCAACACAAACCTCACAATCAAATAACATTTTAAAAAAATCAACAAATGCACTAGTAAAAGCAAATCACTACAATTATTATAGAAACTCAGTAATAAACTGTTAAATGTCACACTTTCAAATGTTAAAATGAAAAATCTTTTAAGAAAACTGTAAATAAACTGGAGCGACTAAATTGTAAACAATGCTTATCATATGAAATATGCAATATGGCCCCCGCGAAACACAAAACGTTTCTTCTATTTAAACAAATAAAACCTTACTAAACAAAAATGCATAATGTGCATACGTGATTTATTAGATTTCCGTCTATTATTTTTACTCGGATTATAGGCAACGAATAATTTCCGACAAGCCAGTTCGGCGGTTTTCAGAAGCGATCGGATAGCCGGAGCCATCGCCTGCCGCGGGCGCTATATAATCATGTCGATATTCATGGGTGTGTGCGTTTGCGAAGTATGAAAATTACACATACATGCGATGATATGTCCTGCAGAACGCAACGGCATGAGATGAGTTGCTATTTATAAAATATTAGGCGTTTTTAAGTTATTATATTTTTTAAATTAATTTATATACTATTAATTAAAGTCATCTAAAACGTACGAACGTTTTATTAAAATATCTGTGAATGACAGGTAAAGCACTGCATTTCTGCCTACAAGGAGCGCACGCCCCTGGGTGGCGATAAAGGTATTAAATAAATATTGTATTCCGCGTATGCATCATCTAAGGCTTACGACACCCTTCTTTCTGTTACTACATTTAACACTCAGGCCATCAGCCATTTTTAGATTGCTTAAATAACCAAACATTTCATTAAAAAAATCTATATTATCATAATTATTTCGATTTAACGGCTTTTTATAGCCATACGCGTTAAAATTTTTGCTATTTAAAATATCAAAAAGATTATTCAGTTTTCTAATAAAGTCGATGGTGGGTGACGATCCACTGAACTCTTCTAAATCTAATTCCTGACAAAATTCTATAGCATCCACCACTAAATTGCTAAACGTCTGAACAGCCAATTTAATTTCATTATTTGTTTAATGAAGTTAATGTGAGATTTCCTTAATTTGTTTGCTAGATGAAGTTCACCTTCTTGTTCCTGTAAATCATGTAAACATGTAATAAATGACTATTTTATACTTTGGTCATGATATTTATTTAATTAATATATATTTAGTTGTTGGATAAGTTTTAAATCATATTTATCAAGGAAAGTTTGAAAAACAAACTTGTAGCGGCGCTATTGCTACGTGAAATAAAACTCCAATATTCAGTATAGGAATGTGAAGAGAGAATGTGTAATACGTTGTTGTTAGAAGAAGGCGTCTTCTAACCGCCGCCGGGCCCTTGAAAGGGGCCTTGAGCGGATAAACACGGTCAGGGGCTATGCCCCTCTACATGTGAAATTCTTTTAATATTAATTTATTCATGATGACACGCCCAGTACGAATACTGGGCGCAAGACGTCAGTTTTGGGGGAAGACCCCCCGCGGCAGAACGCGGGGTAAGCCCGAGGTGGCTAGGAGGAAGAAAAGCGACGGCCGAGGGCGGCCAAGACCAGCAGTCGACTCCGGCGGAGCATGTGGGTCCCGGTCCGGGAACCAAGGAAACGCGTATGGTGCCGCTCCCACACACTCCGCATTTGTCGGACTGCGGACACAAACCGACCTGGGAGAAAGGTAGGGGGAAAAAATTTTTGTCCCGGACCCCATACTTTTGATGTCGGGGGGGAAAAACACGCTACGGTGCCGACAGAGTGGCATTAGGGCTGCCACACGTCGGACACCGGGCGGGTGCAAGAAGAGTGCGCCAGTATTTTAATTACTGGCGCGGGGGGAGGGTGCAGGGGGGAGACAATCCAACGGTGGACGGGGTGGCAGAGCGCGCTAACGCGCCGAGGCTCCTCCTCTTCGGGGGCGGGGCGGCAGGCGAGGCTCTGCGGGGTCCCCAGCTCTGATGGCGTCACGGGGCAGCAGTCTGCGGTCAGGCGGGCGGGCGTGCCAAGGCGCCAGGTCGGCAAGCTCGACCAGGTCCGAGGCATCAGCTCGTTCGAAGAGATTGGTGGCGAGCCTGCGAACAAAGTCTTCCACGCTCATTATGCGGAGGTCCCTATTTATTGTGGCGTTGCTCACGTACCTCGGTGCTCCGATGATGCGGCGCAGCACGCGATTCTGCATTCGCTACACCTTTTTTTGGTAGGACGCAGCGAGCAGGTGGTGCCACGCAGGAGCCGCGTACGTGTACGATATATGTTTTAAACAGGGCCAACCTCATATTGAGCGGGACCTGGGGAGCTGCATAGATCGGCGACAGTTTGGCTGCTGCGGCGCTGGCGCTAGCAACCGCGGCGTTGCACTGGGGGTACATGGTCAGCCGCCGATCTATAATGACGCCTAAATACTTAGCAGTCTTACCCCATGGTATCTCCTTCTCTGCTATCTTCAGGGCGGGCGGGTATCCCCTCTTGCGGGTAACGGCGAGCGCCTGGGACTTACCGGGGTTAACGGCGAGTCGCCATTTGCTCAGCCATGCCGGGAGGAGGTCGAGGGTCCTCTGGAGTTTCACGGCTGCGTGTGCTAGGTTTTGGGAGGTGCAGATGAAAGCGGTGTCGTCAGCATACAACGCCGCGGTAGTGCCAACGTCAGTGGGCACGTCGCTGGCGTAGAAATTGTAGAGGCTGGGCGACAACACTCCACCTTGCGGGACACCTGCGGTGATGGGGTGTTCCTCCGAGAGGACCCCGTCGACTTTGACCCTGAAAGTCCGGCCCGAAAGATACGAGGAGAGGAGTCTTACCATGTGGCTGGGGACGTTTACCTGCAGGAATTTGTGGAGGAGGCCTTCGTGCCACACGCTGTCAAAGGCCTTCTCCATGTCCAGGAAGACTGCCACTCCAGAGGCTTTCCTGTTTGCGGCATCCGTGAGGAGGTGCACCACGCGAACCAGCTGGAGGGTTGTGCTAAGTTGGGAGCGGAACCCAAACTGTTCGCGCCGAGGAGGAAGAAAAGGAGAGAGGTGTTTGAGGAACAGGATTTCAAAAGATTTGGATAGGGTAGAGAGAAGGGTTATAGGGCGATAGCCCTCCGCCCGTCTCAAGTTTTTGTGGGGCTTGGGGATAGTGATAATTAGCCCCATTTTCCAGGACTTAGGGAAGTGGCCTGTCCTCACAATGCCATTAAATAGGCGAGCGAGAGCGGCCACTGTCCGGAAAGGTAGGTGGCGCAAGGCATCATTTATAACCCCGTCAGCGCCAGGGGCCTTGCGGGGCTTGAGGCGGGCGAGTATTTTTTTTACTTCTCTAGGGGAGAAGGAGAAATTTGGACGTTCTAAGGAGGAAGGGGGGGAGTATAAGAATTTTCTTACCTCCTCGGCTACCCTAGCTATGTGGTCGGTCGCCATAGACGGAAGGGGCGAGAACTGCCGCTCCAGGTGGTCGGCGTGGATCTCGGCACGGTCCTCAGCTCGGTACCTAGGATTACCGTCTGGGTGGATCAGAGGTCTTGTGGGGACGGTAGCGCCGGTGAGACTGCGGCACGTACGGTGCAGGGAGGTCCAGTCCTCACCTGCATTCGTGATGCGCCGCGTCCACAAGGCCGCATTGTGGTCCTGCAGTGCCTGCTTCACCTCTGCGGTGAGGCGGTTCAGCTCATTCTTGAGTCGGGGGCATCTAATTAGCTGCCAACGCCGCCGTAGCTTCTTCTTTTTGGCGATCAGCTCGGCTATGTGGCGTGGCAGCGGAGATCTTTTTGGGTGGGGACTGGGCGACTGCTGAGTGGCCGCCTCCATCGCAGAGGTGATAGCAGAGGTGTCATGCGCTCCACGTCATCCACAGAGACCACCGGAAAGTTGGGCGTAGAGCCGTGCAGCTGCAGGGCAAAGACCTCCCAGTCATAGACCGGGCGAGGGGGCAGCGGGGGAATGCTGGAGGGAGCAACTCCTATTGAGGCCAACACTGGGAGATGGTCCGAGTCTAGTGCCACATCCAGCACCTCTTGCTGGAAAACTCCAGGGAGGCGGTGGATGATGGCAATCTCCAGAACATCGGGGGTATGGGTGGGACACTCGGGGTAATGCGTGGGGGCATAAGTGCCCACCACAGAGTATCCTGCGCGCTCGGAGTCCGCGAACAGCCGATTTCCGTCCGCGTTTGGTGTGCGTGAGCCCCAACCCGGGTGCTTGCAGTTTAGATCTCCGGCAATCACAGTGGGATCCTCTGATAGGAGCCCGTGGATGTCGGAGATATCTAAACGCGAACCCGGGTGTTTGTAACACGCATAAATGCGTGTCTGGTGCGAGCCTAACATAAGCTCAACACCAAGGGCGTAGAGTGAGGTCACCGAGGGAGAGGGGAGGAGTTGGTGGAGTAATCGCCTGCCAACGAGTACGGCGAGGCCTCGGCTCGCGCATCCACCTCCCAGGTAGTCCTGTCTATAGATGTGGAAGCCCGGGATGGACAAGCGGTCCTGGGGAGACAAGTGGGTCTCGCTGAGTAGGGCAACATCTACCTCGTACGTTTGTAGAAGGTAGCGAAGTAGTGCTGCCTTACCTCGGACCCCCCGGGCATTCCAGTGGACAATGATTAATTTTGAGGGTTGGGCAGCCATTTGGAGACGAGTTGCGCGACTAGAGCGGCACCTTCAGGGAGGGCCTGTAAGAGGGTGGCAAATATGTCCTCCCCGGCTTGGATCTTAACATAGATGCTCATAGCCAGGGAGAACAGGGACTGGAAGAGCTCGGCTGTGGTGGTAGGAGCCTCTCTGCGGGTGCGGCGTTGAGGGTGCAGCGCGCCAGAAGAGGGCTGGGCAGTGACAGCCGCTGGGTCCGAGGGCGCCGTAGCCACCTCGACTACTTCAGTAGTGGTAGTGGCCGTCTGAGGAGCACTAGATGCACGAGAAGTGCGTGGGGGACGTGGGACGCGCTGGGGCAGTGGAGGTGCCGCCAATGAGGTAGCGGGCTGGGACAAGGGGAGCGCAAGCGGCTCATACTCGGAGTCGGTGGCGGCGGCAGATGATGTGGCCGCTTTCCTCCTTTTCCGGGGTTTCCTTTTCCTCTTAGGAGGCTGTGTGGAAGGGCCAGCTTCCGAGACAGGAACAACCCGCGGAGTTGGGTCATTTGCCTCGGCCATAAGTGAGGTGGCAGTGGGCGGGGGAGGCGGGACCTCTTGCTCCGGGATGGGCGGGTCACGACTAGTGCGGGGGGGTCTAGTGCGGGCTACTGTGCCTGCGTATTTGTTTTTAGCCTCTTGGCGATACACTGGGCAGTGTCGGCTATTCGCAGGGTGAGCCCCCTTGCAGTTAGCGCAAGTGGGCTCCTCAGAGAGGGGGCGGGGGCAATCCTGCGCGCGATGCTCTTCGGCACATCGCACGCATGCCAGCCTGCGGTGGCAATTCAGGCTCGAGTGCCTGAATTGCTGGCAGCGGTGGCATTGGGCGGGGCTCTTCCTGCCCCTCCAGGCTTCAATCCTGATGCCCGGCATTTTTTTTTTTTTTCGAATGGGTCTACGCTAATGGCTTTAAGCCCTCTTAGCTTTGTCGGTCTGGTGACTGCCATTTGGCAGTCGTTTGGTGGGAAAAACAAAGAGGGAGTTTGACCCCCCTCTTACATCACCCCCTAGTTGGTGATGTGCTAACTGATTTTTGGGAATAACCTCGGTTAAGCTATTTTTAGGACTGGAGAGATAGTCCCTCCTGCTGAGGGGTCAGACCCCTTCCACACTCTCTGACGAGTGTGGTTGCTCACGCGCGGTAGCACAAACTAACGGCGTATTTGTACGGATAGAGAAGCTCGATTTTAAGGATCTGGGAGGGCCGTCCCTCCCCCCTTCCGCGTGCGGTCGGGTGGACTCGCGCGCGAATGTCCTGATGTCGAGTGCTTCCGCAGTATTTATAGAGATCTCTATAACATTATCGCGGTCGCGGTCATAATTATTATTTTTGGCTACACTAAAGGGAGTCGAACTCGTATCCGGGTTCGAGTCCGGTGGTCCCGTGTTAGAGTCGGTCCGTAAGTCTTTACGTGTGATCGTGTCTGGTGTAAGACTTCGGGGTAGGCGCCGGCGTCTACCCCGGTGCTTTTCTAATCACGCGGGTGCATGTTTTGTGTTTAGGAGAACTCCTTTATTTTGTTTATCAAGTCCGTGTGACTTGCTAGTGCTGACATGCGGTCCTCGAAGGAACCTTGTAGTTTTGTGACGAAGACGTTTAGCTCCGTCGAATCGATTTCACTAAGAAATCTGGCTGCGAACGCTATGTCGGCGCCGAAATTGGAGGTCGGGGGCGGTTTTGCAGGTCCCGTTTCTGTGGCCCTATTGGCCGGGGGAGGGAGGACCTTTGTCGGACTGGCTGGGAGGGCCGTCGACTTTTGAGGAGGTGGAGGAGGTCCTTGTGGACTCTTTTTTGGTAAACCCCAAGCAGGTTTGGAGGGAGGAGGGGCAGGGACGTACCTCTGCTTGGGAGGGGCACCTCTACTTGGAGGAATTTTGCGCCTCTTTACTTGGGGTGCACGTTTGCACCCTTTGTAGTTGGCCGGATGGCCAGAAGAATTGCATAGGACGCAGCTGGGGGGAGTAGTCTCCTCAGCTGGGTTCCTACGCGAACATTCGGACGTGCCGTGGTCGCCCAGGCATTTGACACAGCGCGGTCTGGCGAAGCAGTTCCGCGCTGAGTGGCCGTACAGTTGGCAGCGGTGACACTGCCCCGGCATTCCCCTTTTATAGGGGGGTTCGATAGCTAAGCCTGTAATGTGGCATATATTTTTAATGTTAAAGATGGCTTTTCCCTCCGGAGTGGGGGGAAGCACGACAAGTACCATGTTGTATAGGTACTTTTTTGTTGGGTGGTACATCCTGTGTACCTCTTTGGCAGGGATCCCCTGTCTGCAGAGGTCCTCGAGGACGGAGTCTGTGGAGAGCTCTTTATCGACACCCTTGATGACGACTCGCAGAGTGCGTTCGTCCTCCAGGGCATATGTATGATAACCGATCTGCTTTTCTCTGAGAAAAGCAGTCAGTTTCCTATGATCGTTTGGGGTTGGGACCTGCATCATGATCCCGTTTGGGGTGTTGCGGGCTGACGAGTAGTTTATACTCTGCTCGTTTATTGCTGCGTTTACAAGGTTCCACTTTGCCTTCTCCTGTACTATAACAGGAGGCGGCAATTTGGGGGCCTTGGGGCTGTTCGGGGCTGCGACTGTTTGGTCCTCAGTCTGCATGGGTTCGGTACGGGGTGGGGTTCCGGGTTTAAAACCCCTGAAGACTCTACCGTTTCCGCTTTTCGCGGTTTTTGCCGGTGGTGTCGGCGAGGAGCAGGCCGCAGAGGAAGCGCCGTTCGCGCGTTTCCTCTTCTTGGTCTTTTTACTCTTTACGGTTTGAAAACCGTCATCCCCCTCGGAGGTCTCCTGCTCGGAGCAGGACATCTCCGACTGGGATACATCAGTATAATTGTCATCGCTCTCATGCGATGACTTTGTAGTCGCCGTCGTCGCCGGTGACGACGGCGATTCTTCGGACGTAGCTGCCGGAGAAGCCGGTGAGCTGGTGGGGACATAGGTTGCACTAAATGATTCCCAGGCCTTAGAGAGTCCTGGGAATTCTTTGTCCATAAAGGACACGAACATACTATTGTTCATTGGTATTGTTCATGGTCAGGCTGGCCCTTCGGGGGGGGGGGGGGGGGGGGGGGGGTTCTGCTCTCTATTTGAAAATTTTTAATTATTAATTTGGGGATTCAACCCCTCCCGGCATCCGGGGGGAGAGGTGTGTGCGTGGAGGAGTCCACAGGTGTGTATCCTAATCGACAATTTCACTCTACTTACTTTTCTTTTGTTCCTCGGACGCAGGAACACACCGACACTACACTATCGCTATGCGAAGCGATCGCGAAGGTGGAAAGTGTTAGAAAACGGTCGCGCCTAAAAATAACGGTCGCCGCGAAAAATACGGTCGCGGCGGGAAACCCAACGGTCGTGATGGAACCCGCGAACAATTCCGGCGTCACAACGATGCTTGAAGCCCCGAGGTGAAGGCACTGGCACTGTGTAGCGTATTATAATAATCACTTCAAATAAGGAACTGTGCATTAATCTTAGCAGTCGAGCGTTACCACTTCAGGCTGCCACCCGAATCGGAATTCGAGAGCAGAATCCTGATCGTCAATCTTCTCGTTATTCGTAAGAATAGCGAGCGGATTGCCGCCTTGCTGAGGGGTTGCACTGCCTTTGGCCACCCGTTGGAAACTCGTTTCCAACGTTGGGTCACGGGGAGCCAGCCTCTCTTTTTAACCGTGCAAGTGCGTACACTTTTAGTGACTACTTTGACACTGAATACGTGTGTGTTTAGTGTACCTGTGTTGTGTGTGAAAACCCTTTGTGTTGTGAGTACTTTATTATTATTTGTTCCTGTTTACATGTACATTTATGTCCCGTGTTGTTGTGTGAACAGTACGTGACTTTGTGACATGTCCATGTCTTAGTACATCGGTACATTATTGTACGACTACCATGGCCGATCGTGGTTCGCGGCCACATAGCCGCGACCGCCCCAGTCACTCCCGCGCCAGCTCTGTTGCGTCGCGCAGCGGACCCTCTTCGAGGTCCAGCTCGCGCACGTCCGAGCGCGCATACCTCTCTGCCACCGAGCCCAGCTTGAGCGGCAAGGATACCGCTCGCCCCGGGCCGTCCTCGGCATTCTCGCGGGGGTGTACTGATACCCCCCCGCCCCAATGTCTCCCGACGGCGACCCGCCGCGAGTCTGGGCCCCCGCACCGCCCAGCCGATAAGGGTTCGGCTTCTCCGCCGCGCCCCATGCGCCGCACCGAGGAGGTGAGCGCCTCGCGCCCACCGCCTACGCCAGCTACTGCGAGCCCACAGCTCGCCCCCCCCTCGCCGGCCTCCCCGCCGGAAGAGGACCAAAGAGGTGTAAGTGTTCCTGCTCCGAGGGCCCCCGTACCGGCCCCCTCGTCGAGCACCATGCCCCCGCCCCCCGCCCCGCCCGTGCAGGTAACCAAGAGGCAGCGACAGGAGGTGTCCTCTGATGTCTCGCCGCCTGCCAAACGCGCTGACCGCCCGGCCACCTACGCAGCAGTGACCACTGCTGCCCCCACCGGAACTCCATCGGCCCCAACCTCGAGGGCCGCATCGCCGATGGACACAACCACGGCAACAACCGCGACACTCTCGCGGAATGTGTCTTCGCCACCGCCTCCCCCCGCACCCCGCTGCCCGCCACTCATCGTGGAAAAGCTGGAGGACTGGGTGAGGCACTTCAGTAATCTCGCGGAGCTCCTCGGCCACCCCCCCAACGCGAAGCCGCTGGGACTAGGGGTCAAATTCACCCCTGGAGGTGAAAAAGAATACCGTGTCGTCCAAAAATACCTGGACGACCTGGGCAAGACCGAGCACGTAAGCTGGTATTCTTACGCGCTACCGCAGGACCGTGGACTTAAGGTAGGTATCCGCGGCCTACCGGTCAACACTCCCACCGATGCCATTGCCGCCGCACTCGAAAGGAAGGGCTACGAAGTCGAGTACGTGTCCCGGATCCTGGCTAGGAAGGACCGCCCCGTCTGCGTATACTTCGTGCTGCTGAAGCGTACCCCGGACCTGCTCCCCGGGATCTATCAACTTACGGAGCTTCTTCACATGCCAGGTATTAGGGTGGAAGCCTGGCGTGGCAAGGACGGCCCCGCCCAATGTCACCGCTACCAGCAGTTCCGGCACTCCAGCCGGAACTGCCACCGTAGGCTGGCGTGTGTCAGGTGCGGCGAAGAGCACCGCGCAGCTGACTGCCCCCGCCCACACACCGAACAGCCCACCTGCGTAAATTGCGAGGGGGCCCACCCGGCCAACAGCAAAACCTGCCCGGTTTTTAAGCGGGAGTCCCGGAACCGCCGTGCGGGACCTGCGGCCCGCACCTATCGCGCTCCCCGGGGAAGTCATGACCCTCCCATTACGGAGAAAGAGGTCCCCCCCCCCCCCCCCCCCCACCGCCTACGGCCACATCCCTTATGGCCGAGGCCAACGCCCCCACCCCCCGTCCCGCGTCACCCACAGTCCCCACCCCTTCTGTACGGAAGAAGAGGATTAGAATGAGGACGAAGAAGAAGGGCCCCAAGTCCGAGCCACCTCTGCGGCAGCAACGGACTCGGAATATGAGCCCCTCGCGCTTCCGCTCCCTAAGGTCGATGCCACCTTGTCGCCCCCCCCCCCAACCCCAGCGCGTCCCGCGCCCCCCGCGCACCTGTCGTGCCTCGCGCAAGGTTCCGGCGGCCACTACAACTACCGAAGTGGCCGAGGTCGTTACCGAGCCCGCCAATCCAGCAGCAGCTGCCGCCACCCTGCCAGCAATTGCCCCACCGCCTTCTCAACGTCGCCCCAGGAGAGAGGCCCCCGAGGCCCCTGAATCCACCGCCGAGCTAATTCGCGCTCTCTTCTCCCTGGCCATGGATATATTTTCCAAAATTCAGGCCGGGGAAGACATTTTTACTACCCTTTTGTCGGCCCTCCCTGAAGGGGCCTCCCTCGCCACGAAATTAATCTCTAAATGGCTTCCCACGCCCCATCCTCGTTAAAGATTATCCATTGGAACGTCCGAGGGGTTCGCAGAAAAGTGGCTCCGATTCGTCATCTCCTCAGGGAACAGGAGATTGACATCGCGCTCTTAAGCGAAACCCATCTCTCCCCCTCGGACCGATTTCATGCTCCTGGGTATATCATATACCGCCAGGATTATCTCGGCGGAGAAGTAGCGTGTAGAGGCCTTGCTGTCTTGGTCGGCAGGAGGATCCTCCACCAACTCCTCCCAACCCCCTCGGTGTCTTCCCTTTATGCGCTGGGCATCGAAGTGGCACTCGGCACCCACCGCACCCGCATATTCGCGTGCTACAAGCCCCCGGGGTCACATTTAGATATCTCCGACATCCACAGGCTCATATCAGATGAGCCGACTGTGATTGCCGGAGATCTAAATTGTAAGCACCCCGAGTGGGGCTCCCGCGCGCCAAACGCGGACGGCAGACGATTGCTTGCCGACTCCGAACGAGTTGGGTACACGGTGGTGGGTACATACACCCCCACCCATTACCCTGAGAGCCCCTCGTATTCCCCTGACGTCCTGGACGTTGCAATCGTCCATCGCATCGCAGGCGACCTTCATCAGGAGGTTCTCGACGTGGCCCATGGCTCTGACCATCTCCCGGTCTTGGCCACCATCCGAGCCTCCCCGGTTAGTGTCCCTCCCCTCCCTTCCTACCCAGTCCGTGACTGGGACGCCTTTTCCTTGCAGCTGCACGAGAACACGCCAAATTTCCCGGTGAACTATGCTGAAACCGTCGAAGCCATGACGAAGCAGCTCACCGGGGCGATTGCAGCTGCAATGGATGCGGCTACCCAGCCGCCCACCCACCGCCAATACAAGCGGCCCCCGTTACCTCGCCACTTAGCGAACCTGATCGCCGACAAGAGGCGCCTGCGACGACGATGGCAGCTCACCCGATGCCCAGCGTTAAAGACGCAGCTCAACCGCCTCACCGCTGAGGTAAGATCTAAGTTAGAGCTCCTCAGTGCGGAAAACTGGACCCGACGCATCCAGGAGGCGGGTGAGGACTGGCCCTCCCTACACCGATTTTGCCGCAGTCTTACCAGAGCCACTGTCCCTGTTTACCCCCTGCTCCACCCGGATGGTAACTTAAGGTACCGTGCAGAGGATAGAGCAGAGATTCATGCTGAACACCTCGAGCGCCAATTTTCACCACTGCCAACGACCGCAACGGACCACGCCCGAACGGTCTCCGAGGAGGTAAAGGTATTCCTACTCTCTCCCTCCTCCCCCCCCTCCTTCTCCTTCTCTCCGAGGGAAGTGCAGAAGGTTATCGCACGCCTTAAACCTAAGAAGGCCCCCGGAGCAGATGGTATTCCCAACTCTGCTCTTCGTCATCTCCCCTTCAGGACGGTGGCCGCCCTGACCCGCCTGTTCAACGGAATCGTCAGGACCGAACACTTTCCCACCACCTGGAAGTTGGGGATAATTACCACTTCCTTCCCTTCATTCCCCAAACCCCATAAAAACCTGAGAAGGGCAGAGGGCTACCGCCCCATTACCCTCCTCTCAACCCTATCAAAAACCTTTGAAGTCCTTCTCCTCAAGCACCTTGCTCCCCAACTCCCTCCTCGCAAGGACCAATTCGGTTTCAGGTCGGAGCTGAGCACCACTCTTCAGCCGGTAAGGGTCATCCACCATTTGTCCGTTGCGTCCAACAAGAAAGAATCCTCGGTCGCAGTCTTCCTCGACATGGAAAAGGCGTTCGACTGTGTTTGGCATGAAGGTCTGCTCTTCAAGCTCATCCGAGCCAACGTCCCACCCCCTCTGGTAAGACTCATGGCATCTTTTCTCTCCGGCCGCACCTTCAGGGTGCGCGTCGACGGCGTTCTCTCCAGCGAGCGTCCCATCACCGCCGGCGTACCTCAAGGCAGCGTGCTCTCGCCAAGCATGTACAATTTCTACGCCAGCGACGTGCCAAAGGACCCGGGTACCACCGCAGCGCTATACGCCGATGACACGGCGTTCATCACCAGCTCGCTAACACCCAATCATGCCGCCCTGAAACTTCAGAGGACGCTGGACCTTCTCCCTGACTGGCTGAGCAACTGGCGACTGTCTGTGAATGCAGGTAAGTCCCAGGCGCTCGCCGTCACCACGAGAACGGGATTCCCAGCTCCTCTGAAGATCGGAGACGCCGAGATACCATGGGGAAGAACGGCGAAATATCTAGGTGTCATCATAGATCGCCGTCTCTCCATGGTCGCCCAGCGCCAGCACGCAGTGGCGATGGCCAAATCGGCCACCGCGCAATTGCACTCCGCCTTCTCTTCTCCTCAGATCCCCCTCAACATGCGGACGGCCTTGTATAGCACATACATCAGGTCCCGCCTCACCTACGCAGCACCTGCGTGGCACCATCTGCTCTCTGCACCCCAGAAGAGGACGCTGCAGAGAGCCCAGAACCGGGTGCTGCGCTACATTGCGGGCGCCCCCTGGTACGTCCGCAACTCCACCATCGAGAAGGATCTTAGGATCCATCCTAAGATCCCTCTCGATCAAGTCGGGCCACGAAGGCCTCCACGCTCTGGAGAGCGTGGAGGCCTTCGTGGCCCGACTCGCCAGCAACATGTTCGCGCGAGCGGATGCCTCGCGCCTTGTCGAGCTGACCGACTTGGCGCCGTGGCACGCCCGCCCGCCCGACCGCCACATCCTGCCGAGGGACGCTGTCCCGCCGGCAGCCCCATCGGACCCCCGCCACCCCGAAGAGGAGGAGCCCAGGCGCAATGATGTGCCCCCCCCCCCACCCCAGAAGAGGAGGAGTCCAGGCGCAATGGCGCGCCCGAACACCGCCCTCGAAGAGGAGGAGTCCTGGCGCACTGACCTGCGCCACACCGAGGCGCCTGTATAGGCGCTCCACCTCCGCGGGATCGCAATCCCCCCCCGCTCCTTCCCCGACACCGGTAGAAACCTAAACCTACCTACAAATAGAGTCGGGGCCCGGAAGTCTTTCCCCTTCGACTTCCCCCCTTTCCCCAGGTCGTTCGCGTCCGCGGTCCGGTAAACGCGGCGCGTGAGGGAGTGGAACCACACACGTTTCCCGGCCCCCGGGTCGGGACCCCCACGCGCCGCTTGGAGCCGACCGCCGGTTTCGGTTGGGCCTGGATTGGCATGTCATCGACTCCCTTGGTTTTGCTGGCTGCCCCCCCATGGGTTTCCCCCGCGTTCTGCCGCGGGGGGTCTTCCCTTAAAAATCAAAGACTTATGCGCCCAGTATTCGTACTGGGTGCGTCATCCCCACCCCAAATAGAGGGGCTATGCCCCTGGGTTTGGTAATCCGCCGTAAGGCCCTTTTCAGGGGCCCGGCGTCGAGCGAGAAGAGTCTCCTTCTCTTACACGCTCTGATGATTCGCCCGGTTCGCGATTGTTTCACGTCGTCTCGCTGTTGTCCCTCTTTGTCTTCGTTTATGGTGTAGGCAGGCTTCAAGCGGTCAATTGATACGACGGCTTCTCGTCCGGCTCGGAGTATCGTATAGAACTTGCTGTTTCGTTTAAGTATACGAAACGGTCCTTCGTACGGCGGCTGAAGCGGTTTTCTCACAGCGTCGATTCGTACAAAAACATGTTCACATTTTTCTAGGTCTGGGTGTAAAAATGTGACGCGGCTGCTGCTGTGGTGCTTTTCTGGCTGTGGCTTGAGGCTGTTGATGGTGCGGCGAAGGTTGGAGACGAAGTCGTAGTCCATTGTTGTTTTGGCTGCTGGTTCGATGAAAAAGTCGCTAGGTAGTCGCAGATTTTGGCCGTATGTGAGTTCAGCGGCGCTAACTCGCGTGTCAGTGCGGAGTGCGGCACGCAGTCCTAACATGATGGTAGGTAGTTCATCGATCCAGTTCTTGTTTGGCGTGAGTCGGGCTTTCAGTGCTGTTTTCATACAACGATGCCATCGTTCCACTAGGCCGTTACTCTGAGGGTGGTAGGCTGTAGTTCTTGTTTTTTCAGCGCCTAGTATTTGTGTGAGAGCCACGAAAAGCTGACTTTCAAATTGCCTTCCTTGATCCGAAGTAATCTTGGTTGGGCATCCAAAACGGGATATCCAATTCTCGTAAAGTGTCTTCGCTGTAGTTTCGGCTGATATTTCTTCTACTGGCGCTGCTTCGGGCCATCTGGTAGCTCGGTCTACCATGGTGATGAGATAGCGCTTCCCGTCGGGTGAAGTGGGAAGAGGTCCGACGATATCGATGTGCAAGTGAGAGAAACGATCTGTTGAAGGCGGGAAAGTAGATACAGTACTTGAAGTGTGTCGCTGTATCTTTGCTTTTTGACATTCGGTGCATGTTTTCGCCCATTTTCCGACATCTATGTTCAATGTAGGCCAAAAGAAACGGTCTTGTATTAATTTGCGTGTCGTTCGTATACCAGGATGACTGAGTTCGTGGACGGCGTTGAATGCTTTTCTACGAAGTTCTTCTGGTACGTATGGACGAATGCGTGAAGTCGAACATTCGCAGTATATTTGCCTCTGCGATGTTGGCAGAGGCAAATATACTCAATCACGACACGAACTGTCAAAGTTTGTTTCGCAACTATAGTTGCTGACCTTCAAAAAACTAGTTACACGGTAAGGGACAAAAAATGGTATAGCTATGTCTCTATCTAAAGTACTCTAAAGCGTACGTTTTATAATTTTTGCTCTCTTTCACGTGTAAGTGAGAAAGGAAATGATACTGGGTCTATTAGTTTCTCTGTCTACGGCCGTCACTCGATTTGACTCTTTTTTTTTTAAATTTATATATGGCATCGGCCTATAACCATTTGCCACTGTCAAGGAAATAAAAGGCGGGAAATAGAACTTTCGTTTCAATTTTCAACATCGTATTCCTAAATCGTCAAGTCTAAAGTCTAGTCAAAGCCGAAATAAATAGTCAGTGCAGTCCATGAGTCATGTCAGTCGATTCAGTAAAGTGGTAGAAGCTTCACTGAAACTCAAAATAGCACGTTTTTAGAAGTTGTACTACTTGCCCACACTTTTGCTCGTTAACGAATATTTAATGGTTAATATTCTACCAATATTACACATTAAGAACCGAAATAACACAAATTTATGAAGGAAATGCAAAATCCATAACGTCACCCATTAAATTCCCCGGCAAAGCTCCTCGATTTGACTCGACAGTCAGTAGTAATACTTTTTTATTATTATTTATAATATATGTCATCGGCTTATAACCATTTGCCAGAGTCAAGTTAAAAAGGCGGGAAATAGAACTTTCGTTTCAATTTTCAACACCGTATTCCTAAATCGTCAAGTCTAAAGTCTAGTCAAAGTCCAAATAAATAGTCAGTGCAGTCCATGAGTCATGTCAGTCGATTCAGTAAAATGATAGAAGCTTTACTGTATGTTCCTAGATAGTTTTGGAGAGAAACTCAAAATAGCACGTTGTTAGAAGTTGTACCACTTGCCCACACTTGTGCACGTTCAGTGCAGAACCGAAATAACACAAATTTATGAAAAAAATTGCAAAATCCACAACGTCATACATTGAATTCCTCGGCAAAACTCGTAGTAATATTTAATTAACCATAGATGTAGGATAATAAAACTAGACTAAGTACTGTGAGCAAAAAACAAGCCAAGAGAGAGGTTGAACGAGAGGCCGTGTGTCCCTTTCTAGTAGGGTGATAATAATATTTTCTACTGTGTGAGACAAACTACAAAGCCAATGTTGTGAAACACTGAATGAAATATTATAGCTGTGGCTTTTAAAAGTCAACGAGATTAAATAGTGTAAAAGCATGAAGATTCGAAGTGACGGCTGCATACAACTTTTTTTTTTTAATTCGCTGCCTTACTTATACACGATTGAGCCATTTTTGGCGTATTTCTTCATTGTTGAAAAATCTGTAAAAACAGTATATTATCAATAAGGGCCTTACTCGACTACACAGAATGTCTTTTTCTCAGTACTACAATTCTAGGCGAGTCGCTAGTTTGTAACAAAACTTAGTACAGATAAAACTCTTGGATAAACTCAGATAGAACGTCACTTGATTTAATGTTAACACTTAAATACTAGACTAATATTACAATGTTTTAACTTACTTAGGGAACGAAATATTGCAACCAGCATTACTTTTACTTGTATACTTATAAGTATACTTCACTTTCAAAGTATACTTGTCGAAGTAAAAGTTATGCTGGTTATGTTCGGCATATATGCCGAACATTTTCCCCATTTTTACTGATTAATCATCAAATAATTAATAAAAACATAGTTACAGGAATACAGGAAGATTTAATTAAATTTTCTTAATAAAATTTTATCTAAGTTTTTTAAAGTTATTTTTTATGAACACTAAGATTTTTTTGCTTGGCAACATGCAAGAACGAGACACACGGCCTCCCATCTGGTTATCTCGCTCAGCTCGGATTTGCCCATATTATATTACGTGAATTTTGAAATGCACTTTATTGCGTTGTAATACAGTTCCTTTAAGCAAGTAAAAAATTCGGATTTTGCCATCCAGCTTACCTACTAGATATATTTACCTAACATCTATGCTCGACAGTTGTCAACTAAGGCTGGGACTATATGCTCCTGAATCCGGAGCACCGGTAAACATTCTGAGTATTGAAAACAGAACTCTGCGCTAAAAAAATAGAGTTGAAAATCCATCGCATGAGTGTCGAGTACGGTGCATATAGTCCCAGCCTAATTAAGCAGGGACTATATGCACCGTAATCCGGAAAGCCGTACAAATTATTGAGCATTGAAGATGAAACTTTGCGCTTATACAATAGAGTTGAAATCGAAGTGTCAGGTGTCGAGCTCTCATATATGACATTCACATTTGACTCGACACTCATGTGTTCGTTTTTCAAATCTAATGTTATTACATTTTGTTGTGCGCAGAGTTCTATTTTCAGTGTTCTGAATTTTCACCGGCGTTCCGGATTCCGGAATATATTATAGTCCCAGTCACTCATCTGTGATCCCTGTGTGGTCAACCATAGATGATAGTAGTAGATAGAGTCTGGCTACTGAAAGATGAGACTGGCTTTTTATTCCAAAAATGATTATGGTAACACTGTCACTAACGTCATTATCACTTATAGCATGTGCTGTTTGTGTCAAAGTGAAAAATATTTCTGTGGTTTACGTGATTTTCTAATTTAAACATGACGAAAACTTTGAAAAGAGATTTGCGAAAGCTGCTTTTTGCTATGATTAGTAAATACGAACAAAAAAGAAGTGAAAAGGATGCCATTTTTAAACAAAAACAAGATTGTTTACATGAAATATCCCAGTGCATTGGTAAGTACGGGTAAAAGATTTTGATACATTCAATTACAATTAGTTAAAAATCATTATTATTTATCATGATTGTTTTGCAGGTAACATGGTTGATGCAAAGAATTCAGTTATGCAAGTTATAATATCAAGCATTAATAAATTAAGAGATGTATTCCAAAAAGAGTGTTTAAAGACACAAAATCAGTTCCTTGATGAGATTTCTTCTTTGACCGGTAAGACCCTAACGTTATTTTAAAAAATATCTGGAAGCAACCTTGTTATTTAATGCTAACTTTTATTTATTAACATATTTTCAGATGTCAGTATTTGTACCCTAACAAGGATTAAAAAAGAAGGTCAAATAAATAAAGGCGTGTGGGATACACCAGGAAATAAAAGACCACATCAACCAACAGTATCAGCGTTAGATACTTTTGATATTAATGCAATAAAAAACAAAATCAATGAGTTTTATATATTAAAGAAAAAAATCCCAACTTACTACTTTCCCTTAATTCACTTAAAATATACCTTTATGGTATCTTTTAAGTGAATTAAGGGAAAGTATTAACTTTACTGGCTGTCGTAAAACATTGCGTCGCATCCTTTTATCAAACGGATTTGAATTCAAGAAAAACCAAGATGAATGTACAATCCTTATTGAAAGGTATGACGTAGCAGCATGGCGACACCGTTTCTTGCGGACCATTGCTACTAAACGTAGAGAAGGCAAAGAAATTGTATATCTCGATGAAACTTATGTTCATCAGAACTATAAATCAAAAAAAATACATGGCAGGGTCCTTCCACAAGTGGTGCTGTAACAAATATCTCTTCAGGCAAGAGATATATTATAGTTCATGCCGGCTCAGAAAGAGGTTTTGTGCCAAACGCTCTTCTTGTGTTTAGTACAAAATCAAAAAATGCAGACTATCATCACGACATGAATTCTCAAAATTTCATGAAATGGATATCTGAAAAACTATTACCGAATTTAAGCAAACCAAGTGTTATTGTAATGGACAGCTCTAGCTATCACTGTGTACAGATTAATAAGGGTCCGACGACTAATTCCAAGAAATCCGACATTGAAGCATGGCTCTATTCAAATGGCATTCCTTATGAGGAATGTCTAACACGGGAAGAGCTATTAGTTTTGAGAAAGGAACATCGGCAAGCCCCAGTGTACCAAGCTGATGAACTTATAAAGCAGCATGGGCATGAAGTCCTTAGACTACCGCCATACCACTGCGATTTAAACCCCATAGAGTTAATATGGAGTTTGGCAAAACGTAGAATTGCCAGAAAATTATTTGTTTGTCTGCAGAAGATATGGCAAGGCTAATTCACGAGTCATTTAACAGTATAACAGCTGAAGAGTGGAAAAAAAATACGGACCATGTGATGCATGTTGAGGAGCAGTATAAAAGACGAGACTGGATCACTGCAGACATGGAACAGTTTATAATTAGGGTCAGAGATGATATTAGCAGTTCGGATTCCTCACTTGAGATAGAATTTTTAGAATCAGATTTTGACTGTAGTGATTAAGCAATAAAAACAATTGTATATTTTGATTTTCTGTGTTGTTTTTTCATCTCCACTTAATCCTTGGTTTTTAATCAACTTGCAAGGGGTGTTATTAGTTTCAACTGTCACCTGTAGGCATGTACAAGTATATAATAAATATACATATTTGAGTATAATCAGTACAATCTATGATGCTTGCGAGCATGTGTGCTAATACACTTTTAATTGCATAATATAATATAGGAAATTCTTTAACATTTAAATTAAGTTATATTTAAACTTAGAAACAGTAGGGACAATTTAGTTTAAGAAAATGAAGATAATTATTTGGTTAAATTTTATTTTGTAATATATTTCATGATGTATTAAAGAAGAAGTTTTAATACTCCGACAAAAACATGCACGAGTCTTGCATGCGTTTAATTCATCATAAAATATATTGCAAAATAACATTTAAGTAAACAACAACAATAAACTTCATTTTCTTGAAATGAGTTGTCCCTAACAAAATATAATATTATTGTCATAAATAATCAAGTATCAAAACTATAATTCCGACTATAGACAAGGTTGCCATACGTAGATTTTTTGAATTTGCCGCCTTTTTCCAGTCTCATCTTTCGCTAGCCAGACTCTACTTAACAACTATGGTACAAAGAGTTTTTTTTATCGAAATATATGGCGCGGGCTTAAAACCATTTGCCAGTGTCAAGTTAAAAAGGCGGGAAATAGAATTTTAAAACTCACTAGGAACTTTCAGTAAAGCTTCTACCACTTTACTGAATCGACTGACATGACTCATGGACTGTACTGACTATATATTTGGACTTTGACTAGACTTTAGACTTGACGATATAGAAATACGGAGTTGAAAATTGAAACGAAAGTTCTATTTGTCGCCTTTTTAACTTGACACTGGCAAATGGTTATAAGCCGATGCCATATATAAATAATTAAAAAAAATTGACTGTTGACATTTATGACGTTTGCCATTCTGCAATCACTTTTTTGCTTTTGAATTTGCAAAATAATTTTTTTTCTTCTCTAGGTTTCCGATAGTTTAAATATAATTCTAAGTTTTGAATCATAAATGTTAGTTTAATAACGTAAAAATATGATTAAAGCAATCTTAGTGTTTAACAATCATGGAAAGCCTAGGCTTTCCAAGTTTTATCAATATTTTGTAAGTACAGACACTGGAGGCTTATTTATTTATAATTTTCTGTAATGTTTTCCTTATCATTTGTCTCTATAATCAATATAAATATTGTATATATCTATTATAGTCACAAAAATTGTATACATCTGTCAGTGGGTGTTTTTTTGTTGAGAAAATCAATATTACTTCTTTTAGTTTTGGTAATAGTGTTTTATGCTATGGTTTTATGGCTCAATTATGTATCTATATTGAATCATTGATATAATAAAATGTTTAAATTAAATAAATATAAAAAAATAAGAATAAAGTACAAGAATTTTATACAATGACTAGCTTAATCCAGAGCCTAAACTTAGTAGTTAAATGGTAGACCATTTCTACAATAGTTCAGTAGTTTTGTGTGAAAGAGTCACATCCATTCATCCATCGAACCATCCATCCATTGATACATCCATATATCCATTCATCTATTCATCCATCCTCACAAACTTTCACATTTATAATAGAAGTAGGATATTCTCTAAATCCTGATTTTGGTTTTGTAAATAATTTTCCAAAATTTTTTCAGAATGAAGATATGCAACAACAGATAATAAAGGAGACTTTCCAGTTGGTTTCTAAAAGAGATGACAATGTTTGTAATTTTCTAGAAGGTGGAAGGTAATTTAAATTATTATAAAAAATCTTGTTATTTCCTTTAAATATATAAATTTTTATTAACAGAGTTATAGCCTGTATTTATTTTTGATTCATACATATTTTCAGTCTTATTGGTGGTTCTGACTACAAACTGATCTACAGACATTATGCAACACTGTACTTTGTGTTCTGTGTTGACTCTTCTGAAAGTGAACTCGGGATCCTAGATTTAATTCAGGTAATTATTATAATTGTGCAGTGTTAGTAAATACTTGTAAACATAAGGGGAACATACCCATTATCCATACTATTGACCACTTTTTACCCCCCTCCCCCACAGTGACCATGTATATTCAGAGACCCTCTATTCACATACTACTAATGGCTGTCACGCATGGGTTTTCCCAGAAGATGTTGACTAGGTGACAAAAACCTAAACTCCCTCCCTTGATGACATAGCATAGTGCTTTGAAGACTTCCCCCTCCTAAACATGTCATATAGTATGGGTATGTTTTAATAAATATAAAATATTGTTTCATGACTATCTTTAAAATACACTTACTCCTTTATTGTTGCTATTGCTGTACAAAATGTAACATGATTATCATAATAAGAAACTGAGTTTGTTGTATTAAGCTTAGTTACAGTAAAAAAAAACAATTTCAGGTATTCGTAGAAACGTTGGACAAGTGTTTTGAGAATGTGTGCGAGTTGGACCTGATCTTCCATGCAGATGCAGCACACCAGGTGCTGGACGAGCTAGTGATGGGCGGCATGGTGCTGCAGACCAACATGGCCGACATCCTTAGCCGCCTCCAGGAGCAGAATAAGATGCAGAAGGCCGAGGTATGATACTAGTAATATAGAGAGTACTTATTTCTCGAAGAAAGGTTTATATTTAATGCTTTTACGAATTGAGTTCAATTTTGACTAGCAAAATGTCTCTGAACCCTTATGGTTTCGTCATATCCGTCCAGTGTCCGTTTGCGAGATACTCAATTTTAAAGCTCATTTTTTGTTAAAATATGGCAGGCGTCCCTCCTAAAGTGGAGTCATTTTAATAGGTAACATTTGACATCTGTCAGTTTTATCTTCATCGTGAGGTGACCTGCTAAAACTAAAGCTAAAATTACTTGAAACATATGTGAATTTTAAAAATCATCAGGCGAATCCCTGTCCCATTATTATTTTTTCTTTCGTAAATTTAAGGAACAAAATAAGACGAGTACATAATTTAACAAAAAGCTGTTAAGCTAAGTTAAGTTGTAAGCTTAGCTAAAGCTAAACGGCTGGCTCGAAAAATCTGAAAAAATTCATGATGGTCATGAACTTTGAAGGAAAACTATAACGGCTTATATAACATTGTTAGTTCAGGAGTTATAGAGACTTTTAGTTAACTTGTAAAAATGCGCTTACTGGGAATACTTCGTACAAAAGTAACAAAATAATAAGTAAACATGTAAAATATTGGTATAATGGTGGGGAACCCTACGTGCGCGAGTCCACTTGCACTTGGCCGGTTTGTTATTCTTATAATTTTTGTGTTAAAAGGTACAGGTGCATTGCAAACAAAAGCTAGCTAAGTATTACGAATAACCTGTTTTAGGCGGGTATATCGGCGGCGCCGGCGCGCGCGGTGTCGGCGGTCAAGAGCATGAACCTGCCGCAGCAGCTCCGAGACATGAAGCTGCCCGACCTGCCGCAGGCTATCAAGGTATTGTTATAATTTAGCGTAACGTACTATCGAACAAGTTTCCGCTCGACCAGGCATTAAGATGAAAATCGCTTAACACATACATATTTAACACATACTGACATACAAATATATAGTTCTACCACATATGCACTCGTTGCGGTCACCTCCTTTGTGTTGAAATATTTTGAGGCTTCCCAGTGCAAGGGAAAATGTTAAGAAACTGTACTACTTACTTGAAAAAGTTAAAATAATTATGTCCATAATTTGATATAAACTGGCTGTTTTTCGGTACATTTTGCGACCAAATGAAACCAAATCCTATAAAGCTAACAATGGTCACAAATAGAGGATTTTATCTAAAATTAGCTTAAAGAATATTGTATAAAATTATGATTTTGAGTATAACAAAACCAATTTTCCCAAACCTCTTCACCCAAATTTTACAAAAAGAGGTCGTATTTAAGAACATTTTTCTGCTCTTATGTAGATCATTTTGTTTGTTTAATTTACCCTAAGATAGCATTTATAATCACCTTAAAATTTGCCTAAAAATTATCCAACAATATTAAAAATTTATTTGGATAAAGCTTAAAAAGTCTCCGCAAAATTTTCACGTCTTTTACTATTATGCATGAATCTTGAAAGTGTGGCAATAAGGTTTATTTTATTTGGCCACTATCTGGATCTATTGCACAATTTTTTTTTAAAGAAATGTCAGTCCGTACTAGGCCGCTGTCTAACAACATGTTTTGTAAACGCACCTTTAAGATTTTAATAAATGGCACACTTATGGTGTCTGACACAGCATCGTAATATTTTTGTATGGGGCGTAAATCAAAAATCTGTATAAATGTTTAAGCAATGGGTTTGACTGGCTAATAATAATGTTATTCATTGTCAAATAAAAAAACAAAACGTCGACTGCATAATGTTAATGCACCTAACTACCTCAGTGTCACTCTTAAGACGTGACTCCTGCTCATGTTTTTTCGAAAAATGACACAGAAAACATGAAACAAAAACATTTGTTTTCATACACAAGCTGTCTCCAGCTATAGAAAATGTTTTTGATTGAAACAAAACATTTTGTGTAGACAAGATCATGAGTTCCGATGAGGAAGACGTAAGCACACGCAGTTTTTGCGATTGCAGATGCAGAATCTAGGAGAAAACACAGGGGGTCTAAAAAGGCCACTAGGTATTTCATACATTTTTTTTAACTCGTATTATGTGCGCGTGTTATTACGCATTTCTATAGAAAACTGTCGAAATTGATGTTTACTAATATGATGAAATCAGATGAATCATGTAGCCATTTTACTATTTCACGAAATTTGTATGGAAAAAATATATGAATTATCTAAAGTGGCCTTTTTAGACCCCAGATTTCGAGTTAGGTAATATATTTAGACTGACCCGTAATTTAAGTATTTATCAGGAGTTACGAATAGGATACCCATTTGGGATTAATAAATATATGAAACTTTCCTTCCCCTTCCTACCCGCGCGGGGAATAGGGAAAAGAAAGACAAAAACATTGTGTATTCCTACACAAATGTGTATAGCCACACCCCAATGTTTCGTTGTTTTGTGTAATGTTTCGAAAAAAACACGCGCAGGAGACGCGCCTTTAGCCCTATAGCTCAGATACCCCTCAAGCTCAAATGCGACAAGCCGTTTAGGCTCTAGAGCGTGCCTACTTACATATACATATATATGAAAAAAAAAAATTCCAACACTGTGACTTGTGTGGTCATATCAGGCAAAAACTGCTCGACCATAATCAGTAATAATAATATTTAACCACTTGATGTGTGTTCCAGGATCTGAAATTCTGACCGATACAACAGGCGTACCCCGCCTCGCCTGTGACCATCGCGACCAACATCCTCAACACGCTGTACCCCAACAGCGACAAGTACCAGAACCTACAAGCGGAGATTGGGAACAAATTCTTCGGCTCCGAGTCTCTGAGCGCCAAGTTTTCAGAGACTTTCTCGGAGAACTATCAACAAACTGAAGGCATCAACTTTCCAAATTATGAAAGTCATAAGTCCGATGGTTATCAGGATTTGAGTGGGACTGTGTGCGAGTACGACATCAAGAAAAGAAAGAAAAAGAAAAAGGGTAAACATTAAGGAAAATTGGGATGAGAAGTGCAATGTTTCAGTAACTCGAATCTATCACATTAATACCGACATTCATGTTATTTTTATCATTTTGCGGCTGTATATTTTACACAAAAGCAATTATTAGTATTAGTCTAAATAGAAAGAATTATATGACAAAATTTTGTAAGCAAAAAATGAAAATTCTGTCTGACTAAAGTTTTGATGCTTGTGTATGAATTAGCCCCGATTAGTTATTTCAATAGTACTAAAGAGCTTTGAAATAAAAATTTGACTGCTAGTGTTTTTAAATTCTATGTCTGATATATCAATTTAATCGGTTTTCCTTGAATTAAACACAGGAAAATTACTTGGTACTTGTGACAATTTTTATTCAATTTTTTTAAACACAATGCACTTGGGAATATGAACCAAATTACATAGTTGAGATTGGCGAGATGTGTATGAGCCAATGAATTTCAAATTCCTTAGCTATACTTACCGCCGAATACTGGAACAATAGTTAAATTAAGTGACGCTCAAGTCACCTGCCGTCCTTGTCATTTCGGCTAGCAGAGACAGCGACAGCCTGTGAATAGGAGGGCTCTTAATGTTGACTAGCGTTTCAGTATTCGGCCGTTAAGTAACATTAACGGAAGTGCAATGACTTAAAATAATATATTCCTATTAAGATGTTATTAAATGTCTGGATACGTAATTTGACTTTTTTTTGTAGTAAATTAAATGCATTCCTGAATTTTATAACAACCTATAAATTGTATCATTAAAGATGTACTTTACGTCGTGTAGATTTTAAGTAAAATATAATATAATGTTGAAAGCATTTTTTTCATTTCTCCTGATACTTTAGTGTCCGTCATATACAGATTTTTTAACTTTTTAACTTTCTTGTCATTTCTTGTCATTACAATATTAGTATTTATTATACAATTATTGTTGTTCATGAAATAAAGTCTGATTTACAAAAGTTACTAAAAAGCTAATCCTACTACTATTATAAATGTGAAAGTTGTGAGGATGGATGGATGTATGGATAGATGGACGGATGTTTGTTACTCTTTCACGCAAAAACTACTTAATAGATTTTGACAAAATTCGGTATGGTAGTAGTTTAGGCTCTGGATTAAAACATAGCCTACTTTTTATCCCCAAAAGGTATGTACAGTTTTCCCGTGGGATCCTATATTTACGCGGGCGGAGCCGCGGGAAAAAGCGAATAGTTTTATAAAGTAGCGCCATCTGGAATTCCTGAATACAACTTTTATAAAGTCTTTTGAGGTAGTATTACTACTAGACAAAAGATAGCGCTTTTATAGTTCAAGAAAATATCACAAGATGGAGTTATTTAAAGTTAAATTTCAACAAATAGATGGCGCTGTAAAATTGAAACACTGCTATCTATTGTCAAATGGTTTCATGATATCTGCGTAGTTATGCTATTTGTCAACAGAGGGCGTGAACACAGTTTACGTAGGATCTTCAAACTGTTTTTAATAACCAATACCAGTAATAAAGTTATGAAGTTATGAAGTAATAAAGTTATGAAGTTTAGTTAAAAATATTAAATTAAATCGCTATACATACCTACTCGTATTTATTTATAATAACATTGAACGGCCAAAATGTGTTTGGTAGTTTAATGTATTTTCTTATTAGACGCCAGGCAAGTGCAAAATATAAGAAGTTTAATCTCCTTTCTAATTAGCTTCTTCTTTAATTTAATAATATTATTCATAATTATAGTATTATTACTACATTTTATAGTACTTTTTGAGCGTCCGCAGCCAAGTGGGTAGACCATTTCATACGCACTCTGTGTTTCGATGTCAGGTTATTACGTGTACTAATGAGACTTTGGTTTCATAAGCACGTTAGAACCGTGAGAAATGCTGCGTGTGTCAGATAACATTCGAAGGCCCGTGCAGTCAGCCCACCCGGCCGGGCAAATGGTCATGGTACAGCCTAATCGTCCAAACAATTAGAAGAGACCCTAGCCTTGGGGACTGGTTGGTACTGGTCTCTGACTGAGGTTGGATAAGACAGACTTAATTTTTTGTCATTGTGGATGTCAATCATTGAAATACTTCAAACTGTATTATTTGAAGTTAAAATTACAGGTTACTCAGAGGGCTCACGGCGCGCGGCGGTAAAAATCAATGGGCACTGTTGACTGTACAAATAACATAATACTTCATATTTTTAAAACAAATTGCGCTCTTCACAATAATGTGGTTAGGTAATACCTATTCTTTGGCCGTGATTTTGCACGGACTCGCGTAAATACTTGCGCCTGCGTAACATTCGATAACAAAGTAACTTTTTATCATCTGAGTTTGTTCCGCCGATTATTATTCAAGGTAATAGAGTTTTTGAAAGGGACAATTTTTAGAAGGTATTGGGTACTAAGGCTGGGTCTATATTGTCCGGAATCCGTAAGGCCGGGGAAAAAACAGAGCCACTGAAAATAGAAGTCTGCGCTAATACATTAGAGTTGAAAATCGAACACACGAGTGTCAAGTCAAATGAATTCAACACTTCTATTTACAACTCTATTGTATTGGCGCAGAGTTCTATTTTCAGTGCTCTGAATTTTCCGGGGCCCGCCGGATTCGGGATCATATAGAATATAGATTATAGTCCCAGCCTAGTAGAAATTAATACCGCACAACGATTTTAATTTTCAATAGATTTCAGTCGTACTTTTCAAATTCCGGTAATAACAAATTTTGTATAACACATATTTTGTTAGTTTGACGACGATTTCAAAGTTTCATTTTTCCACCACCGCCCCGCGGTCCGTGGCCCTCCCAGCCATCTGTAGGGGCCTCTCTTTTTCGGTTACTTGACCGTATGTTATTACGTGAAGTTATATTATATTAAACAAATATCGTAATTTGTTTTTTCGTCGCCACCACAGCGACCATGTGTCTTCCTGTGGTCACTGGCCACAATCTGCATGACCACGTCGTAATGACAGATTCAGGGAATCGCAACAGTAGCGATTTAACTAAATTACGTTACAAATTACATACTATATGTCAATAATTATAAGGTCGCATGCGACTGTGGATTATTTTCAACGGGACATGAGTTTTGTGGATTATCTAAAGATTTTAAGATTCGACTTTGCCGTCTTATTATTGTTTCTTCTTAAGAAATATAAAAATAAATAAATCATTTGTTTATAGTGTTGAAACTATACATTTCAAACAAAATAAGTTTTAGTTATGATTAGATATTATAATACTTAACGTACCTGGGAGACCGAGCTTTGCTCGAAGTACTTGTACCTAGTACTTACGGAAAAATAACAACAGTGGCGTTAGGTTTAAAAAAAATATAAATATCAGCCTGACCGGCTGACTCGGAACTGACTCGAACCAACAATTTGCCAACAACGCAAAAAGACCTACCCAATCGCAACTGAGCTACGCGCTTTTACAACTAAAGAGCCAAATAACTAAATTTTTATTACTCAAAGAAAGAAAAAATATGTACCTACAAACTAAAAAAAAAAAACATTATCAACCCCTAAAACCGCCTGCATACTAAATTTCACGGATATTGTTGAAGCCGTTTCCGAGATTCTGATTAAATCCTACTAATATTATAAATGTGAAAGTTTGTGAGGATGGATGGATGTATGGATGTTTTTACTCTTTGACGCAAAAACTACGGAACGGATTTCGATGAAATTTGGTATGGTAGTAGTTTAAGCTCTGGATAAAACATAGGATACTTTTTATCCCGAAAAACTACAATGTTCCCGTGGGATACAGTATTTACGCGGGCGGAGCCGCGGCCAACAGCCTCGTTTAAAGTAAAGTATTAATTCAAAAACAACTATTGTTGTTTTTGAAGTAGTTTTGAAGTAGCAAGTAATTAGATATCTAATTGTTGATCTGTCTTTGTTATAGGCAACGCATGCCGTGGCAAAGTGTGAGCACTAGACTTTTACAAATAACACAATTTTCCTGCCTAGAGGCCTTATGCAATAATATCGAAGCAGTATTTTTAGGTATAGTGATTAATTTTTAATAAAAACATGTTGACGCCAAATAAGTATTACACAAGATATTAACTTAAAGTCAACACTATATCGTTTAGTAATATTATTTATTTACAAAACTATAGCACAGCAGGCAGAGTTAGTAGGTAAAGTGACGTAGGGAAAATGATGGTTAATTAATTAATAGGTAAGTACATATTAGAAAAGATGATTTTCTCGATATATACCCAAGACAATTGCATAATATGTGGCCGGCCAACATTAGGCATTATATCTTCTGTGTGTATTCACTAATTGTTCGTGTGATGTGTGTGTGTGTGTGGGCTGTAAATCTCGGCAACTGTCGCCGACGATTGTCGCATGTTTTGACAGCACAGCGTCTCCTACAATAATGTACTATGGGCGGTGTCTTTACCATTTTTTGAAAAGGTGATTTGAAAAGGAAAGTCGGCCTGTTTATACACGGGTGGTCCGAGTGATATATTAATTTTTCTACTTTTTATTTGCAACTTTAAGCGGTTGAATAGAACCGTTTTCTATGCAGCAGATGTAATCTATACGGTGCGATAAAATGGTTCAGTGTCTAGATGGCAAGCTTGTGTATCTCTTCTTAAAAAAACAACAGGTTATCTCTTTTGCTCTTAAAATACAATTCTTCGTAAATATTTTCGATGACCTTGTATCTATACACCCTTACTAAGAAAAAAATTACACAATGGATAAACAATACAATATTTTGTCCTTGTCTGTCTCAAGCTACTTTTCCAACGTATCAGACAAGGAAAAAACATTGTATAGCTTATCCATTGTGAAAATAATTTTATTAGTAAGGGAGTTTGAGTTTGTATTTCATAGTTTAATAATAATTTGTATAGATAATATGGGTTAAGTAAAGAACAAAGGTAACTTAAACCATATTATCTATACAAATAAATAAAATTGAAGTGTCTGTTTGTAATTTCAAATTAACAGCTTTGCACTAAATGCATAAGATACCTTAGTACCTAGGTATATACGGTACCTACTACCTACACCAAAAATTGTTTTTTTTGTCTGTCTGTCTGTTTACCTGTCTGTTTGTTCCAGCTAATCTCTGAAACGGCCGGATCGATTTTGACCGACCTTTCACATAGTTGATGTTATAAGGAGTAACTTAGACTAATTTTATCTTACGGTTCCGTTTAAAAAAATTAGGGCCCGTTTCCATTAATAGTTCCTCGTAAACGAAGTTGCGGGCACGGCGGGGCTAGCGTTTTATATGAGTCTAGTTTCAATGAAACACAAATATGTATCTACAAGTATAATAAAAACCTACCAGCCATAAATAAGAATACAATCAAAAATCCACGCCATCTTGTGGCCCTAATGATGGCCTTCCAGGGCGAGGTAATTTGGGAAAGGTATAAAGTCATAGAGCCATAGATTATATGAAGTCATCCCGCCAGTATTATGTAATCCAGCATGGCGGCTGTTTTGAGGATAGGGTGACCATAAATTTCATTAAAATAGATACCTTGGTATCTATTGTCATGTAATACGTGTGAATCCACATGGACTAGGTAATATATAAATATAGAGACACTTTATAAGATTTCGTGTAACTACTCTTATAATTTTTATAGAAGATGTTATAGTATTATAGTATAGTGCGCCCGCGCACCCTAGGCGAGCAGCTTGGCATGGCAAGCAGGGATCCGGGGGATGAGGTCGGCAGAGAGGCCTGGGGTCGCACTGGAGAACTAATGGATTTGCTTGCTTGCCAAGCTGATGGGCTAACGTGTTAATGTACATTTTTGCGGAAAGACTAATTCGAGATTGGCTTTGACAATATTACATCGCACTTAAAGTTCAATGTTCAACCTATACGGATTATTAATATTATGTATCTGTGAAAGTGTTTTTTTTTTCAATTTCAAGGGTTCTTTGGTTATTTACCACAAAATAAAAAACCAAAAAAAACAACCCAAGCTTTCACCATTAAAGCCGATTCTTTAAAAGTAAGTAGGTCACTCTTTGTAAACGTAATGTTAACACAAATTGCAGCGTAGTCGTCGGTTAAAAGGATAACCGATTGTTAAGTATAATACGTTTATGGCATTTTAGTGGTTTATAATTTGTGTTTTCTGAATCCGTGTAATTTCAACTCGGCACTTAGAAAAACTTATTATTACGTGAACGTTTTTAAGGAAATAGAGAATATTATTATAGATATTACATATTTTTGATTACAACATGTAATATTTTAAACATAAGAATATTCATTTACCTACCTCTACTTTTATTTTTCTACATCATAATATTATAGATACATATCAGTAATAATAGTCAATGTTCTCAGATTTTAATTAGAATTTAGATTTACTTAACAAAGTATCTATTAAAGATTGAATTGCTCAATGATCTAGCTAAAAATTACACAGTATTTTTCGAATAAACTACCTTATGGTCACCCTCGGTCGCACCATCCCTTTGACAGAACCGAAAACTAAAGTTAATTATAATTTTACGCTGGGCCAGTAAATTACATGTTTTTGATGTGATCTAGCGACCGGCCCTGTTTGACCCCACATCTTATTTATTTATTTTATGTTCCAAGGTCATATTATGTTGGATCTAGTATTATTGCTTCCACCATTTTGGTTGTGCAACAAGGAAAGCATTGTCATGTTAAAAAGAGATAGGTGAAGCGGTTTGAAGATCATTATTATGTTTTTTTTTGCTTTAGAAAAATAAAGGGCCCTTCCTCTTTAAAATTAGTTTCCTCAGAATCTTGTATGAAAATTAAGAATACAGACATATTTGTTATGTTTGTTATTATTTTGTGTATAATAATTACTTTTTTGGTAAAATATTACGCTATACCTATTTAATGTGAAGCCTTACGGAAATACTGATCTCAGTACTATCATAGAGGAATCATATTAGGTACAATATCGACAAAGTTTGTGCTCGTCCATTTTCTAAACATACTCCTTTGCACTAAGACGGCTCAAAATATTTAAGCACAAAGGAAGTGACCACACCGACTGCAGACGTGGTTGAACTACGTATTTACACGCAAGTATATGTGCGTGCGTACGATTCAACGGCGCTGCTAAGCGATTTTCATCTTATGCCTGGTCGAGCGGCAAATTGTTCGATTGTACATATTATTGGTATATGACCATGGTATGTACTACCTAGAAATTTGTGATTGTGAGCGTCATATGGAACAACTCCAGCGTCTAGAACAGCTATTTACGCCGTGTACTCTTAGCGGCCCAGACGCTATGTTTCATCCTTATCGTGTTAAAGAAGAAGCAGTCCACGCGGCGCACCTCCGTCCAACCGAGCCCTATAGAACCTGTGCCGAGTTAAAACCAAAAGCAATTTAAATCTTGGTCATCAATAGAATTTGCAGCATCACATCGGCGTGTAATTACACAAAAAGCCGAATGTTTGTTGTGACTGTGGGCGCACTGTCGTCTGTCACGCACGGCCGTATGCGCATTGTCGTCGGCGTACTGCAACAATGATGTAAAAAAGTCAACCTGTCACTTTTTATGTCCGTACCTGCGCGCCAATTTGTTTACGTCAACAGCTGAGCTTTTGTCTACGTCCTCGTAAAATTGTTCTCATGAACACCCACAACTGAAACTGTACCATATTTATTTTGAAGTTTTTACTGTTGCTTGATACTTGATTGCCATAATATTCGAAGTGGTGTTTATAAACAAGTAGATAATAGAGGTAGATAAACATTTCTGAGGTTCGGGTCTCTTTAAAATATTGCCAGTAGATACATAGGTTAGCTAATGATTATTTATATGGCCGAATACAAAAACGCTTATCACAATTATGAACCCTCCTATTCACAGGCTGTCGCTGTCTCTGATAGCCGAAATAACAAGGACAGCATGTGACTCAAGCGTCACTTAACCGTTTTCGGCGGTTAGAGATACATTGAAGACATAATTAAAATCCAAAATGCGCCAGTTATTAGAAGTAATGAGCTCTCGGTGTCAAGCAGGTAGCAGGTTCGTCCTAGGTTCTTAACTGCTTGAGCGTCGGCATGTAGTTTCGTTTGACTAAGTTAAATCTTATTAATATTATAATACCGGTATTACGTAGCCGTAAATATATGTAAATATCTAATATCAACCATAGTTATAGATGGTTTGAATATTTTTTGTAATAAAATAAAAATACATAATACTTTAATTTTTTATTTTAGTATCCAGGACCACTTCCAAAAACGTAACTCAAGCAGTCCGTTCTTGGCCACTTGGCGACGGCGCAATAAAAAAGAATTAAAACAATCTTATCATATAACTGGACGAAATCAAACAGTCTTGTTTTGTAAAAAGCCCAAACGCGTCAAGTGACATCCGTAAAAATTGCCGCAATTAAAGAAGAGGAAAAAAAAGTCGTTCCAAATTCGAAATTCCGAGCGAAGACAATGGGCCATTAGGAGCCCTTAGATAAGTATCTAGACGACCCAATTGTAGTTCCTTTTTCTGAGCGGGATTGATTTTAAAGTATCATAGATAGGGGCGTTTTTATTTGATTAAATATTTAATAGCTTCTTTCTTCGTGTAACTCAAATGGCCTGAGATTGTGTTAGTCAAATCAAAAAAATCGCAACAAATATTTTTTGCTATCGTATTTCTTTAAAAATATAGTAGGTATTCTCTGACCTACGTATTCATACTACATAATAATATTAAGTAGAATGTATATCCATTAACTTTACTGATATTATAAAGAGAAAATACTTGTTTATATAAATATAAGATTATGTATTAAGATTTGTTTTTAACCGACTTCCAAAAACAGGAGGCGGTTATACGTTCGGCTCTATATATATATTTGTTTTTTTTTGTATGTTCAACGATTATTGATATAATTCCAAATCAGTCCTTTTTTGACATCAAAGTGGTGACCTGATGATGGGATCCATGAGGAATAGAGGGAACTCCTCGAAATTTATATATATAATTTCGATACTTTTTCTGAAGTAGTAAGTAAGCATATGCTACTAATTAAACAAAAAATTAAACCGACTTCCAAAGTAAAAATACACAAAAAAGTATGAAATAAATCTTATTTTATAAATAATTCCCCTTTTAAATTCGACTTAATTTTAACTTTTTCTCTACTCAATCTTCTTAATTTTGAAGTCGGTACCAGCCCAAACAATATCCTACAATTTTTTATAGAGCTCACGTTCAAATTTGCTGGTACCGACTTCAAAATTAAAAAGATTGAGTAGTGAAATAGTTTTTAAAAAAGTGCTTTTGAATCCAGGGTATACCTTTAGTATACCCTGGATCCAAAAGCACTATTGGACCATACAAATAGTATTATCAATTACATATAATATTTTACACCGACACGCATATCTTTGAACATTACTCTGCCGTTTGTGAACATATTTGCAAAATTCTTTTGCTGTTGTAAAGGTTATAAATCGAAATTTGTCCCTGAGTCACGGAAGTGGTGACCCGATTGTGGGATCCATGATGAATCGAGGGAACTCTTCGAAATTTATATAGGCACGTTTATTTATATGGACAGATATAGTGATTTTAACTTTTTCAGAAATAACCCAAGAATATGCCACCGAAAAGTAAGAGTTTGCACCATTGCATGCGGTTGTGTTCGTGCTGTGATTAGCGTGCTCCTATATCAATCAAGGGAAAAATTATATTCTAAAATGTGGAAGAGAAAAAAGATAAAGCTCTTCGTCACTAACATAAAGAATGAAAGAACATTTTTATAGAGGAACTTCTAGAACGCTGCGAGAATCACTCGTATATAAGGGTTTCGTTTCATTCATAACCTACGAAACCGTAGCAATAAACAATTAACATTGAATTTAAAATTGAATGAAATACGAAGCGCTCACAACATAATAATAAAGGCTGTGCAAGAGAAACATTATATGAGGGAAATAAAAAATTAAAACATATGGATTGATTACATCGGAAAAGTCAGCTGTTGTGCCTATTGAGGATGGATTATTGATTGAGCTCATCGTTATGTGAGGCGAACGTAATAAACAATAGAAACATAACAAACTGCGGCAGCGTGTCATCGGGTTGCAGCGACGACTGGATCATGTTACACGGCCAGCACGCGTGGCTGTACACCGGTTGTCTGGAGTGTGCTGTGCACATTTTTTGCCCAGACTATACTAACGTTATCGCCAAAACATTAACTTCTACTGGGAAACTGAGGAAGGATCCGGGCTGCATGTTAAAGGGAGACAACGTCATCATCCACTCTGCAAGGACATATCGCACGGACAACATCAACAACTTACAAGAGTTACAGATACCGGAATCGCAGACGAACATCTCGCAGAAGAGCATGAACTTTACTTTCTCTCCTGAGAACCATACCTACAACTATAACAGCTCGCAGAGTCAAATAGAGGCAGTGAAGAAAAATCAGGAGAACATGAGCATCCACAACTTATCAGTTGTTTACATCACTATGTCAGTTATTTATACATTCGATCGCTTATTTTAAGCGTTCTTAAAATGTTTTCATAATAATATAACAAAGTAGCTGTCCCGACACACGTTGTTCTGTCGCACCTATAAATATAGTGTTGATATTTTTCCAATAAGTCTCACCGTTTAAATTTCAAGACCAAAATTTTCCAAATCAGACCAGCCGGTCTCAAGCTTTAGCGACACATTGGAATCAAATCACACATTTTATAAAGTTAAACGTGAGCTTTATAAAATAATGATTTATTAGGATATTGTTTGGGCTGGTACCGATTTCAAAATTATGAAGATTGTGTAGAGAAATAGTTAATATTTTAGTCGAATTTAAAAGGGGAATTATTTAGAAAATAAGTTTTATTTCATACTTTTTTGTGTATTTTTACTTTCGAAGTCGGTTTAGTTTTTTGCTTAAAAATAATAATTACTTAATATAAAAAATCGTATCGTGTGTTAATAGGCATCAGTCATAACTCATAACTCATATTCGCAAGAAAGCTCTTTGTGTCGATTTTTGCGTGCAGCGATTTAAAAAATAGAAGCTGTTAATCTCAGTAGCTGTTAATGTGGTTGAATTTCAAAGGCAGCTTTAATTCATATGACATAGATTCGAAATAGCTACATTCATGCTTTTCCGTAGATACCGTAGACCATAGTCTCTGTATGATTTTCAATACATAATAAAGTTTAATTACAATAATAATAACATCAAAATATATTTGTTATAAATAAATAAATTATTCATTGTAAGTAAAAACTTCAGATTTAAAGAAGCGTAGTATAACTACGCATGTGGAAACTAGAATATGAAAAACAGTGTTACATTATAAAATGTATAGTTACTGTCAATGTTGTTCTGTAGTTGTAGAGATCATTTTAAATTTGAAAAAAAATGGGACATAAAAATTCATTGCATGTCGTAACAATTTTTGGGACATTCGAAATTTAAAATTGAATCGTTTCACCGACTCAAATCGAATACATAATATTTTTTTTAACTGGGTTACATTGGTGGAACAAAACATATTGTAATCGAACAGACGATGACCGTTTTGATATGTTAATACGACTTTGTATATTAAAACAGCCCCCAAAATATTATAATTTTATGTTTTAAATTAAAATGTATTTTGCTTTTGGTACCAGACTTTTTCCTGAAGCTATACACACATTTTTATAAAATACTAGCTTTTATCTGCGGCTCCGCCCGCGTTAATACAAAATCCTACGGGAACACTGTACTTTTTCGGGATAAAATGTAGCCTATATTTTAATCCAGATTCTAAACTACTACCATACCAAATTACATTAAAATACGTTCTGTAGCTTTGTGTATAAGAGTCACAAACATTCATCCATCCATCCTCACAAAATTTCTCATTATTATAATCCATAGTAGTAAGATACTCTCTCTCTCTCTCATAGATAAAATATAGCAATTAAATTAATCAACCTAACCTAATTCTACGGTCAAAAAAAAGAAAGTAAGAAAAGTAAGTAAATACCTAAGCTAGTCTATTTGTTTTAACCACATGTAATAAGATATCTACTGCATTACATTATAATTCAGGAGCCAGTTACTACTGAACCGAAACACTAAAACATACCGGATGTTGTAAAGTGGCATTACAGGCCGATTATAAAAAAAACTTACACTTCCGTTCTATATGTGACTCGAATAGAAATAGGCGAATTAAAATCATTTAAATAAGGATTGGGTCCAACCCTAATGCCTTTGCCTGTTATCAAATAAAAGATTTAAGCCTATCGTGGCGCGCCATTTCTAATGTCAGCATGACATTTCGACAAAATGCCGCAATTAATCATTATTCTTTATTTAAAAATGCTTACTCTAATCTAAATTTGCGATTGAGGATTTACTGTATCTTTTGTATAGTTAACGGTTTTGATAACTTATTCTATTCAAAATCTAAATAATGGATTGATTCTTTTTGTTTCTTAAAATTATTTTTCACACAGCCATTTCAGGGTTTGATAAGTTTTCAACGCAGCATGAAGTAGACACTACCAGTAGAAGTACGACAAATCAATGAATATAACTATTTTGAATTATCTTGTCGCCGTTAATAGCTGCTCGGTGGCGATTTAGGTATTATGATTCCATTGTCGTTATTGCTAAGACATAATGTGGTCTACAACTATGTGAACTAGAGAAAAATAGGGGCAAGCTCAGGGAGGTTCCGTACCCAAAGGGTTTTACCCTTTGGGTACCGGGCCCCTATTACTAAGACTCCACTGTCCGTCCGTCCGTCTGTCTGTCCGTCTGTCAGGCTCATGAACCGTGATAGTGAGATAGTTGAAATTTGCATAGATGATGTATTTTTGTTGCCGTTATAACAACAAATACTAAAAACAGAATAAAATATATATTATAGGGAACAGATACCATACAACCAACGTGATTTTTATGCCGTTTTGTACGGAACTCTTCGTTCGCGAGTCCTACTCACACTTAGCCGGTTTTTATAAATATGAAAGTCCGAAATTGTAGGTAAAAAATCTGTCAAAAATTAAACTATCGTGTCTGCCATCAATGAAGGTTTTTGATATTTTTACCGTTACCCGGCAGATCCAACTCACACATAGCGTCTATTGGTGGCGTAAGTGGTATCAAAAATGGTAAATAATAATTTTCGATTCTTTTTCTGTCACCAGGCGGCGCTTGGTAGCACGAAGGTCCTTGTCGTGTCAAAAAGTTGTCAGATGTCACGAATTAAAAAACTATCATTAATTCTTATTAAATATATTTAATAAGAAACAATTATTTAAACGACAATGACATCATAATATTATACCTAATTTAAAGTAGGCAATCTTGTATATACATATTTATATATATATATATATATATATATCTCGGTATCTCGAAAAGGGCTACAAATATTACTATGAAATTTTGTATGCGGGGAGTTTTGGGGGATAAAAATCGAGCTAGCTAGGTTTTATCTCTGCGTAACTGCGCATTTTTAGCTGTATATTTATTTTCTTTTGTCGTGCAGCAATACATCAGTAATTTCAACTCTGTTATGTCAGTCCGATTGGCAGTTTGATATACGTATATTATATCATTTTTGCTTTGTTCGAAAATTCGGAATGTGGTGGGTTCAAACCCCGGTCAGATAATTTTTTTGTGGTTCTTTTTAAATTTTCAAAACTCCGACTATAGCACGGTTACCCAGGTACATATACATAAATTGCCACCAGCTCTCTAGCTATAAAAAGTATCACCAGCTAACAATGCAGCATACATAAGCAATATAGGTGACAGCTCGTATTACACCAGCTCCGAGGGACAATTAAGACGAATTCCTACTAATTGCCTGCGAAAAACCATAATGACACTCATTACATCTGATTTGCTTACGATAAATTTTTTAGTCATAATTACACTTTAACCATGTCCGCGGAATACCTACAAGCTGACGACAAATTAGCGAATAGCAAAGTGAAGGTACAAATAAGTAAATGTTTATAGGCAGTAGTTACTTATTTTTACAAGTATGTTGCTTCTCACATGACATAATGATTTACAAAAATATTTTCTCACACGAGTCTCTGATAGGGTATTTTCCAAGTTTTTGAAAAATACTTCAAATTGTTTATCAGAACATACTAGGTACATTCGCAATATGGACCATTCCTTGTGAATTTCCTTCTCCTACTTTACTCCTTTCCTTGGAAATCAGCTTATAAGTTTAAATAAATAATAAAGTCGCCAAAAACGCTTAAATGTGTTGGTCATGACGTCACATTCTTGTAAACACCTGTCAACTATAAAATCACACTAAACATGTCAAATCCTAGAATGCTTGTTAACTATGGTAATTTTGTTATTTTAAAATGCCATAAATATGGTGCTATAGTTAATATCGAAGAGAAACGCTGATATTCCGCACAAAACTTGCATTAAACGTCGACTGACAAATGACATACATTTTTTTAATGACGTTTACTGACGGTGATGATGGGATTAGGGAGGCCATTTTTAAAAAAATAAGTAGAAGTACAAGAATTTGACGACTGTGTGTATTTAATCACGTGGTCAGAAGTGTAAAATTTGTTATTATATTTTTGATTTTTTATAAAAATCGTACATGTTTGTTATTTAAGTGTTAGTTAAAATGGTTTATAAATAGTGATAAAATATCAATAGTTTAATGTATATTTTCATCATAGGATAATTGCATATTTTAAACACTGGCAATAGTCTTAATTTATTTTACTTTTTTTATTACATTTTTAACTCTATATCTACCTAATACTCTACAAATATATTACACCAGCTACTACTTTACTCATTTTATTACCTATTTCCCTGGATTCTAATTTAAATATACCCAGTATCACTCACTTGAGACGAATCAACTCCTTTCAAGCTAAAATCTATCAAGCGGTTTAGACTTCAGCGCGTGCTAAGAAAAGTAATAGGTGCCATACGTTAAAAAAATGTACTTACGTTCGCGTTAGTAAATAAATATAATTTACGTTAATTAGTCGCAATAGGAGACCTACCTACACTCAAAACTTACTTAGCTTTCTGAAATATAAACAAAGAGTTTCTTGTTGTCATAAAGTAAATTTATCTTTATACTGTAACAAAAAAAAAAGATCGCCCATCACGATTCCCTTACAATTTTATCGTAAATAATAATTGTAATTGGCAAAAATACTGTCGCGTCCGACGCGTGCTTAATCGCTGATCGCGCATATTTGCGTCGTGTGCGGTCCCGCTTTCGCGCCTAAACGACATTCGAAATTCAAAATAGACATTTGACATTTTAAAATTCTCTAAGCCCTGATAAAAAACAGACGGTATTTCTTGGAAGCGTGTGAAAACTTTGAATATATTATGTAAGTATTGTTTAATATTTTTGAATCATGTTTTATTTTGGACCCTTGCTGACGACCAAAACATTTTGATTAATATTTATATGTTATGAAATCGTCACGTATGTCACTGTCTAATATTTTATTTATTTTTTCAAGTGTATTCTTTTCTTTTCGATTACAATTGCATCACTTCGATTTCAAATTTAAATGAACACAAAATATTTCAATTTTTATATTTCAATTCGTTATTCAGGTGCTGTATGCCATCATAAGTTGGCATCGATGAAAATAAAAAACATTTTTTCTTACTCGCAACATTAAACATTAATAATAATAATATTTATGGACGCTTTCATACCACTTCAATCTGGTCCCGTGGTAAGTTCCCGAAGAACTTCTGTTACAGGTACCAGACAACGGACATAATATTATATTTAAACATTTTATACTATACACATATTTAAGATTTTTGCATACACATCCATGACCCAGGAACACAGAAAACTTTTTTGTCCCCTGGCGGGACTCGAACCCGCGACCTCCGGCTTGAGCGCCAACACACTAACCACTGAGCCACAGAGTTCGTTATACATTAGCTTTAGTCTGATACGAATCGAATAACTTTACATGATTCTAAAAAAAATCTATGATTAAATTACTTCCATTATAAAAGTTAATTCAATTCGGCCGCACAATAAGTTTTACTCGTATTACGAAAATCGTGTTCCGTATTGTGAACCAAGTTAACGGCGAAACGCCTTTGCGCTAAGCTTTGAACATAAAAAAACAATACGTCACCTAACATCACTGGCCACTCACAAAGACGACCATTAATGTCAAAATATTTTCAAAATACGAACGTTCCACGCTGGAGGCATCGCTTTGCAAACACCGCACCGTAAAAGTGGATTTGGGCTCTATGTTACTTTTTTTCGCACAGTTGGATACTTTTTTCGTTTGCCGCCAGGGAACTTTCGCAATTGTGTTCGATATTTAAACAGGTAATTTATTAAGCGGAGAATTTCAACGATTGTAAATCCTGAACGCGTACTGACGCGACAAAAGCAATTCATGTTTGTGGTGTTTGTGAAAAAGAAGAATAATGCAATATTGACAGTCACGGTACCCCACATTGAGGTCACGGTCAGAAAACAAATTGGCCATCTGGCGCGGAGGTTGAGCCGGCTAATGTGGTGTAACGCCGACATTAAGTCATCGAGATCAACTATTAAATATAGCGAAACATAACTTGAATTGAAATTGCTTAATTGATCAAGATTCAAGTTTTGTTGTCTACCTCATGGTTGTTTTAACACTTAGGTAGGTATATATTATCTTTCGATTCTAATTAAGTGTAGATATTGCGTTTTTAATTACATTACTGTGTTTATAGATGTCTATAATATTATCCGATGTCATTAATGTTTTTCATAGGTTTCTCGCTGCACCTTAATCGCTGAAATAAGTCGTTTATTCGTCGATGTGTGGAAAAGAACGATTACAAACATTTTCATTATCGCCCTAGTTGTTTAATTACCGATACGCTTTAATGCACACTAATTACCGCCGCCGTAATTACCGTAGCCGGTTAAGAAAGAGGGAATTTTTATTGTCTTTTAATTTTTTGTTTATTAATTTTAGGATAAGTTGTTAATTTTAGATTAAAATTATTTTTTAAAATTTTATCTTATACTTTAAACGAGACAATCTTGTATATGAAAACGGCTGCAAGTATTACTTTAAAATTTAGCATGCAGGGAGTTTTGGGTTTTTCCCATGGTCTTATCCCTGGAAACTGCGCATTTTTAAGCTATATATATATTTTCTTTCGTCGTGCAACATGAATATTATGTCAGTCCGATTGGCAGTTTGGTATGCGTATGTATAATATTTGCTTTGTTCGAAAACTTGAAAACTTTTGTAATTCTTTTTTTTTTATTTATCAGAACTCCGAGCAAAGCTCGGTTACCCAGGTACTGTAGGTATCATATATTATACTTTAAACGAGACGATCTTGTATATTTATAATCGGTATCTTGAAAACGGCTACAAGTATTACTATGAAATGTAGTATGCAGGGAGTTTTGGGGGAGAAAAATAAATGTAGCTAGGTCTTATCCCTTAGAAACTGCGCATTTTTAAGCAATATGCGTTTTATTATTTTGTCGTGCAACAATACAGTGGCTTGCACAGGATTATGACACCTGGGTATGCGGCGAAGTACTCGGTCACAAAAACTTTTTCGTTTATAGATTTTTAGCATAGCTACAGCCAAGCGACGGATCTCTAAGTCGAAACCATGCCAACAGAGCAAGTCTTAGATGTACTACTATTCATGTACATCTTCTACGGCAACGCAGACAAAACAGCGATCGATCGTCGCGGCGGAAGAAATTCTAATAAGTAAAATAATAAGCATATTTTAAAATATTATAACTACTCACCAGTCAGTCAGCTTCAATTTTCACATATTCAAGGTTCCGGTTACTTGAGATTACTATATCCCGATGTAAATTACTAAATATTATGGAAGGAAAAAATATAATTTAATCGTGTGTACACAACCACACAGCCAGTTATACGTTTCATAACTTTTAACATGAAATTTTCGAGTTACATTATTTTTTTTCTGGTTTAATTGTTGTAACTCGGGTACACACCTACCTTTAGACAGAATTTGAATCTTTTCACTGAATGACAATTGTGAGAACTTGTTATTTTTAATTTTTAATAAACACACATTTTCAAAACCTCACAGTCAAATAACATTAAAAAAAATCGACTAACTCACTAGTAAAAGCAAATCACTACATATATAGCTCCCCACACTGATTTCAGTGACGGTGGCCGGTTTAATTGAAACCAGGCCAGCTACGCAGGAGTTATTTTATAGTGCCCAAGTGTGTGCGCAGTACACAAGAGCACTCTCTCTTCCTTTACTCTCGTAACCCAGTGGGACGAATAACCGACACGACTGGTGAGATATCAGGCGCAGGTCCGACTTTTTACATGCCCATCCGACGCATGGATCATCTTTCTTGTCAGACAATCAGGTGATCAGCCTGCATTGTCCTAACCTAACAACAAAAAATCTTGTTTCCAAGTTTGGAAACAAGATTTTTTGTTGTTCCAATGCGGGAGTCGAACCCACGACCTCCGAGTCGAGAGCCAAGCTCTAAACCACTAGACCACGGAGACCAAATCACTACAATTATTATAGAAACTCAGTAATAAACTGTTAAATGTACACACTTTCAAATGTTAAAATGAAAAATCTTTTAAGAACACTATAAATAAACTGGAGCGATTAAATTGTAAACAATGCTTATCACATGAAATATGCAATATGGCCCCCGCGAAACACAAAACGTTTCTTCTATTTAAACAAATAAAACCTTACTAAACAAAAATGCATAATGTGCATACGTGATTTATTAGATTTCCGACTATTCTTTTTACTCGGATTATAGGCAACGAATAATTTCCGACAAGCCAGTTCGACGGTTTTCGGAAGCGATCGGATAGCCGAGGCCCGAGAGCCATCGCCTGCCGCGGGACTTGCCGGTATATGTATATAATCATGTCTATATTCATGGGTGTGTGCGTTTGCGAAGTATGAAAATTACACATACATGCGATGATTTGTCCTGCAGTACGCACCGGCATGAGATGATTTGCTATTTATAAAATATTAGGCGTTTTTAAGTTATTATATTTTTTTAATTAATTTATTTACTATTAATTAATTATTAAAGTCATCTAAAACGTACGAACGTTTTATTAAAATATCTGTGAATGACAAGTAAAGCACTGCATTTCTGCCTATATGGAGCGCACGCCCCTGCAACAATATATCCATAATTTTGACTCTCTTACGTTAGTCTGATTGGCAGCTTGGTATGCGTACCTAGTGATTCTTTCTTTTTTTGTGATTCTTATTATTTCTTTTTCTTATATATTTTTTTAAAAGCATTTTATCGTTCTACCAAAACACCAAGTAAAGGTCGGTCTCCCAGGTACTATTTTATTATGTTAGAACTGTATTCTTTAACATCACATACACGCTACATACCGACGTGGCTGTACCTACCTCTGAGATAGTATGTAGTCTAGTCGATCTTTTGTTATATTCTAGTGCTTAGACTGCTAACACTAGACTTGTAGCCTGTAGCTCAATAAGTTCCTACGGCCAAACAACGAAAATATATAGATAATAATAGGCGTTTTATAGATTTTTAGAGTTCCGTAATACTCAAGAAACCCTTATAGTTTTGCTCTGTCCGTCCGTCTGTCTGTCTTTCCGCTCTTCTAGCTTCTGTAATTATGAATATAAATATGGAAGGAAAGTTTGGTGTAGTTAAAGTCTGTTTATAGATATCGGTTTTAGCATCATAATATTAAATACTTAATTTAATATTTTAAGGGTGGCTCTCCATACATGTGAAGTGGGGATAATATTTTTTTTCATTCTACCCCATCGTGTAGGGTATAGGTATTTTTTAATATTAAATACTTAATTTAATATTTTAAGGGTGGCTCTCCATGCATGTGAAGTGGGGATAATATTTTTTTTCATTCTACTCCATCGTGTAGGGTATAGGTATTTTTTAAAATAAAGGTAAGGTTTCATACATGACTTTTATTACAAATTCAACCATTTTCGAGTAATCAGCCTCCAAAGTGGTTTACAAATTGCCCCCCCCGGCATTTCTAAACTATAGGAGATAGAAACTTGTAAGTTTAAATACTGAATAAGATCATGCTAAAAACTTTTAGGAAAAATATTTTGAGCGAAATCAGACAATAACTTTTGACGTTATTCAAAGAAGACGGAAAATCTATTGCCCGTTGATAATAGACACGGAACCCTCATTAGACATGTCCTGGCATGCTCTTGGTTAGGTTATGAATAATATAAATGAATTGACAATGGGAAAGTAATAGGTACTTGGTATAGATGTTCGGAATTACACTTGGAAATATTATATTACTTTTAAACTAGGGGTACCGGTGCTGCACACCACAACCAATAAATAAGCCTGGATTTTCCTAACATTATTTCAACCAATACAATTAAACAATGTGTTAGATATACCTGGAAACACTTGTTTACTTTCCAAACACGTGCCCAAACAAATTATTATCGGACAATGGGTTTTAAACGGCTGTACACAGGAAACACTGACCACTCCATATTGCAGAAAAAAAACATGACATCTGTCATTTTCCTTTATAGCGCGAAGACGGCTATTGCATTGCCATAAGAATAAAATGTGCAACGGTCCTATTGTATCCTTTTGGTAGGTAGGGGCTTTCTTTGATAAAGGGGGCGTAAGAAAACAAAAAAATATGTGCTTTACATAAAAAATTAAAATCATTAACATTGGTGTAAATCTTAGGAGTACATACATACAAATGGCGTCTAAATATTCGTATCCTAGTCTTAAGGCTGGGACTATAATTATGATTCGAAATCTGGCGGGCCCTGGAAAATTCGGAGCACTGAAAATAGAACTCTGCGCAATAGAAAATCTGCGCAAACAACAATAGAGTTAAAAATCGAAGTGTTGAGTGTCGATCTGTCATAAAATATGACATTGACATTTGATTTGACACTTGCGTGTCGATATTTGTGTGCAAGCGATATTATAATAATAACCAATGTTCAAAACTAAGGATAGGTTATGACGTACATTTGACAGAACAAATCTTCATACAAGAAAACCCTCCGTCTCGCCTCGTCTATAACATATACGTCTATAATCTTAACATAAAATACTATAGTATCTTCGCCGTCTGTGATGATTTCATTATGAAATAAACCCGTATTTTTCATTCGTGTAGAATATCAGTCATACAAGTGTAAGAAAAATTGAAATATAATAATAATCTTTGCTTTATATTCATACTTAAATTCTTTTAGATTATTAATTTAAAATTCCATATTTTTTGCACATCATATTTTTTTGGTCACATATTATATTTGTTTCCGGCAATTCTGTATCTTGTGTATCATTGGTAGCAAATGGTCGCCAGCTGTCAACCGCAAACTGACCAATATCAATAATCACGGCAATCAATGTCCATAACATACATTTTACTTTGTATGTCTGTCGTAATCGTCATATGAATAAGTAAAGCCAGTTGCAATGACGGGGCTTGTAATAATGCCCGAAAAGAACTGAGTGCCAAGTGTGAGTTTTTCTTTTCGCATTCGATCGTGAGCGCGTTAGGCGTTTAATAGGAATTTGTAAGTATGTGATTTGACCTAGTTGTCGCGTTTACAACTAGGTGGCGCTGTACAAATGAAAAACTCACACTTAGCATTCTGTTTAAGAAGTGGAAATATCCCAGTACAATGTCGACAAAGTTCCTGCTCGCCCAGTTTCTAAACATTTTTCTTGCAGTAGGACGCCTTAAAATGTTTAAACGCAAGGAAGTGATCGCAATGACTTCAGACGTGGTTGATCTACGTATTTACACGTGAGTATGTGTAACGGCGCTGTTATGCGATTTTCAACTTATGCCTGGCCGAATGGCAACTTGTTCGATAGTACATAAGGCCAGGGAATCTTAAAAGAATTTAATATAGTAAATTATAAACCTTCATAAAAAAAATTAAATAATAAAAACTGATTTTGAATTATTAGACTCAAATCGGATTATTGTGTGTTACCCTTAAATTAGTTTTTTATACATGGTGCGTTTTGTATTTATTTTATTAAGTTCATGATTTTTTTGGAAACCTATATAAATGTAGGTAAAATTTTGGCAAGAGGTTTTATTTCAAATTATTATTTACTAAACATTAAACATAGACAAATATAATATGTTTAACATAGAGCACCTATTTTAAAGTTTGCGACGAAATTTCAAGACAAGAAGAATGCCGTGTACCCATATACGTATATTATATTATATACGAGGCATGTTGAGTCAAAAACTGTCTCCACTTTTGTAGTTGTTTGGTTTTGACATTTGAGGTACGGTGAAAACAAGATGGCGTAACTTTTTCTTGTATGAAGATTTGTTTTGTCAAATGTACGTTATAGCCTGTCTTTAGTTTTGAAGTCTTTGCGTGTACCTAAAAACCTATTATTACCTTCATTTCTTCCGCCACTTCTGAAAGTAGCCTATGAACTATGAAGTTGTGAGTTATGTTAGGAATATTACGCAAAGCTAATCTTAGAGGGCGCCACCTAAATATAACGTAAACAGTATTTTATAGCGCGGTTTAATTCCAAATTAGTCAAGAGTGTTTTGTTTAAACACTGATGCATAATAATATTATTTCCCAATTTATCTTTTTTTGCTGCAGACAAAAAGTAAAAAAATCAAATGTCAATTTAGTTCACGTTGTAATGCGGAGGCGCCTGTAGCGGAATAGTTTGGCAGTTTTATTCCTAAGGCCGCTGCCTCGAATGAGGGTCTTTGATATTTTTTCTGCCGCTAGGAGGCAGATCCAACGCACACAAAGCGTCATCTGGTGGCGTAAGTGGTATCAAAAACGGTCAATAAGAATTTTCGATTCTTTTTCTGTCACCAGGCGGCGCTTGGTAGCCCGACGGTCCTTGTCGTGTCAAAAAGCTGTCAGATGTCACGAATTTAAAAACCCGCATTTCGCGGTGCGGTAATACCCAGAGAGTAGGTACATTAACAGTAGGTTAGGGTAAGCGGCAGCGGGCAGTGCGGGCGCCATCGCCGGCCAGCGCGCGTCGCCGCTGCTGTCTATGGAGTCACCGCTTGTCAGAAATGCACTCCTGACAAGCGGTGACTATGGCGCCCGCCTGCGCGTGTTGCCGCTGCTGTCACTGCCCGCCGCCGCACCGCTCACCGCGAAATTCGAGGCAGCGGCCTAATTGTTTAGGATCATAAAGGCTTAATTTATTCGTCACCACGCTTAGCGGTTTTGGTTGTAACGATTACTAAGTTTTTGCAACATCCGAGGGGATGATTTTATAGTCTTACAAAGGGGTTGGCTTGTAATGGTTTTATTTTTAATCCTTATTTATTATTATTTCATAATTCAAAATCTATTCATAGTGTTTGTTCCTTTAACCAAAAAAACAATGATTTTTATATTCTGTTTTAAAATTGGCAGTCTTTCAGTAAGGTATTTAAAGACTTTAATTAATTTAACTTCTATAGTTTAAGTCAAATATAGAATAAATAAATGTTATTCAAGATAAAATCACATTTAAGTAGATCCTTTTTACACATAGAACAATATTCAAATTATATATATTTCTGCATAAATGGATTTAAATTGAATATTGTTAAAATATGGAATTCATATTTTAGTTTAAATGATTTTAGTAAATATTTATGACTAGCTTTTGCCCACGGCTCCGCCCGCGTAAATACATTGTATTTTCCCTCAGGAATACGGTACTATTATGAGAATACTATAACAAATGTCAACAAGATTAGTTCAGTAGTTTTTGTGTGAAAGTGTAACAAACATTTATCCATCCATCCATCCGTCCGTCCATCCATCCATCCATCCATCCATCCATCCATCCTCACAAACTGTCATATTTATAATAGTAGTAGGACTTACTTATGAGATAATATAATAATATAATCGAAATATTGCGGAAAATGTTAGATGCTATTAAATACCTATTAGTTTATTTGTAAACGTAACAGCTAATCCTTGCTATAATAGTAATAATAATAATATAATAATAATATCTATGGACGTTTTCAATCTGGTCAATCTGGTCTCGTCGTAAAGCCACAGAGGCCGTCGCCTTGCTATAAATATACATATATTATAAACGCGAAGTTTTGTAATAATGTATGGATTTATGTTTCTCTTGAAAAGGTTTGTCACTGTTTGCTGTCTAATCTCTGAAAGGGCCTAACCGATTTTGACCGGACTTTCACTGGCAGATAAAATTGAAGTGTCTGTTTGTAATTTCAATTTTGCACTTAGTGCATACGATAGTTTAATCTATAACTGTGGTTGGTTACAATATATTCATAATAAAAAAATCTGTCTGTCTGTCTGTTCGTTCCGGCTAATTTCTAATACGGCTGCGCCGATTTTAACCGGACTTTCACTTGCATATAGCTGATGTTATAAGGAGTAACTGAGGCTAGTTTTATCTTAGTGTCAATAAAAAAAATAGAGTTCCGTTTCCATTAATATTTCCACGCAAAACGAAGTTGTGGGCACCAGCTAGTAATACATAATAGCTCCCAAACCGATTTCGGTGACGGTTTCATTGAAACCAGGCCAGTTATAGTGCCCAAGTGTGTGCGCAGTTCACATGAGCACTCTCTCCTCCTTTACTCTCGAAACCTAGTGGGACGGTACGACACGACTGCCGAGAGATCAGGCGCAGGTCCGACTTTTTACATGCCCATCCGACGCATGGATCACCTTTCTTGTGAGACAATCAGGTGAGGTCCTAACCAAACTTGGAAACAACATTTTTTGTTGTTCCAACCCGGCAATCGAACCCACGACCTCCGAGTCGAGAGTCGACATATATATTTTGCAGCGTACAAATCGCTTTTCCCTGTAACTTGGAGTTCTCATTGTGTGTCGTCGCTGTCACGCTTGTCACTCCTGGGGTTGTCACTTGTGAGTGGATGCGGACGAAATTTTAATCATATTATATTTTTTTATTTTCTATTTTCTTACCTACGAGTATTACGCGTGAAATTAGGTTTTAAACTTTCATCCCCTATTTCACCCACCTAGGAGCTGAATTTTAGAAAACGCTGAAATACATAACTCATAATTTTTTCCGTATTCAATTCATACGAAATATCCAAGGAATAAAAAGTTTAATACAAACTTTTATCGCCTATTTCACACCCTTGGGGGTTGAATTTCGAAAAATCCTTCCTTAGTGGAAATGCCTACGTAATATGAGATATAGGTGTGCAAAATTTCTAGGGTTTGACCTGTGCGTTGATACATCGCAATCAGCTTTACGTTTTATATATATAGATTAATTTTGAAAATTATCTAAAATGAAGTACAATACAAGACGAGACAATATAATATTATGTATTATAATATAATATTCTTTTTATAATAACTGATAGATGTGGCTATTAAAATTATTTGTACCGACTATAATGCGCTATGCATAATCTTTAATAATCATCAATATCCTCATATAGTAATTACGATACTGGATTGATAGTAAGTAGAAATTAGTTTAGTGTAATTAATATAGCTTTGTATTTTTAACCGACGAAAAAACCGGTGGAGGTTCTAAAGTCAATGCGTACTTATATATTTTTTTAAAGTAATGATATTTGTTTTGATATACCGTAGTTTGAATGTTTCATTAATATAATACTGCATTTATGTTATTATACTGCAGTTATGTTTATGAGATAAGGTACGTCTGTTACGTACCTTATCTCAAAAACATCAGGCAATTATGCATTGATTTGGTTGATATTGCATAAAAATAAGTTATATACAAAGAATAATTTAAAATAAGAACAACGATTCGATATAACTATCTCCGAGTCCAGCCTTTCAGATGTCAGCCGGGTAAAAAGAGAGCGGGCGACAAAGGTACGATCACAAATTACGCACGCAATTTACATAGAAAAAAGTGACAACGCCCGACACAAAACATTTGTTAAGCCCCATTGTATTGTAAAGTATTATATCTACGCCTTATTTATATTTATAAATGTGCGTATTTGGTCCGTACTAACAAGATGTTTACGCGGCCATGTCAAGAAGCCCGCCAAAATGTATTTTTATCTCGCGGCTACGCGGCTACGGTGTGGGCTACATTGTGCCAATGTATTGAAAAAATTAAGAGGATGTCTTTGATATCATTGTACAAGTTCTTTGTAATCGTGGCATAAGATTGGATATAACTTACATCGTTAAATTTGTAATGACTTTTTGAAGAGATTAACTGTTCAGAATTTGAGGCTTCAAAGTCGATGACAAAAAGAGGATTTACTCGTTTTTTCGAAGGTGCGCTATTTCTGTGGGCTGTAATAAACCGCTCGGGTCGATGCCTTCAGGCATATTACGCTCGAATGAGATCTGTCATCCGAATAATTTTATTATGATTGCATTAGCAAAATATAGAGCTTACAATGTTTTGATGTTGTGGCTGTTTTTACTTTTTAAGTACGTACCTCAAGCGCAATTTGAAACTAGTTAGTGTTTAGAATTAAATGAGAATATATCTTACTCTGATAAACAATAAAGTATCTGGGAGACGTGTTTTGCTCGGAGTTCTAGCAAAGAGTAGAAAATATATACTTACTTTCATAGAACGATATCTACATCGATTCAAATTTTCAAACTTTGACATCCCCTTCAACGGCCCACAATTTTTCCACACAATCGTGGACACGTCGTATGCTTGCAGTAATGCAATTAAATCGAAAGTTAACTATGTAGCTGTTTATCTGTTCGTCTTTCTTAAATCTGTGGTTCTAGTACCCAGTACGGAAAGAAATAACAGTTGGCGATAGGCATTATAAAATTAATCATGAAAATATTCCAAGACACCAACTTACATACAACGCAAACATACGTCATTGCAACTGATATTATTAGAGTCAAAATTATTGACATATTGTTGCACGACGAAAGAAAAAAACGTATAATAAATAACTAACAACTGCGAGGTTTCCCAAGGATAAGAACCAGCTAGATTTATTTTGCTCCCCCAAAATCACCTGCATACTAAATTTAGTAGACATACTTGAAGCTAAATTTCTGAGATTCTGATAATATAAGTACAAGAATTGTTCGTTTAAAGTATAAGATAGCATAAAGATTCAATGTTACTGGAATTCATTCTAAACGATTAATTTATTCGGCTAAAAAGTTATTCATCCTATGATCTCTACCTACCATTATGTTTAGCGGGCAGTTGGTATATAAAGTACGCGCCTGCCTACGGTTGCTATGATGACGCAATAATAAAATATTGATCTACTAGACTGGCGTGTTCTCTATTTTTAACAACTAAAAAATAAAGCTACGAGGTTAAAAATGCAGATTCCAGAAAACTTATTCAGTTAATCCATCAGTTAATAGAAACGCGATTAACTTCATTAGGTATTTTAATGTAATGACTAACAGATTGACGGATGTATTGAAGTGAAAAAATAATTTGGCTTCATACCCTAAAAAGTATTTCCTTACTTACAATTAACTTTTATAGTCTAATCGTCAAACTGATTTTCGAATAGAGATGATTATTATCCATTGGGAATCGATTCTTTAAAGTGTTTAGAATACGTTATCTTTATTTAAATTTTTTACATTAATATTTACTGCTTTAAAAAAAAAATATATGCGACGTACCCATTATCGACGCCGCGCGCGTAACCTAAAAATTATGCGCGGAGACCTGTTTTCAGCATTAAATTAAAGGTAAAACTAATGGAGATAGAGTTCAGGTAGGTAGGAGTTTTTGATAGGAAACATCCTATTCTTATTTACTATGGTATTCGAATTTCTTAAACATTAATAGCTTATAAACTATAAAAAAAAACAAAAAACACTCCTTTTTACATCTTTAATTGTTTATAACTTTTGCAATTACTTATGTGCTAATAATCACTTCTAGCACAATTTTTTAGACGTGATTGCGAATCCAACGAGGTATCATACACAATAAGACCAGTATGTCTATTTGACACGAAAATCAATTTGTCGCCTAGACTATTATAACATTTCTTAATTAAAATGAAAAATTAACTGAAAATCAAGACTCGTGTTGAAGTCAACTTACCCATGTTGCGTCCAAATTATGGTGTGTTGGAAATATTAGGTTACTACAGAGAGCAGCAAGCATGGAACAGATATAAAAGTTTCACATTTAAAGCTTTATGCAATATGTCCTCAGAAAATTCGGGATTGTAATAAGATTTCTTATATCTGGAAGTTTCAGCAGATTTATATATAACAAATTGCAAAAATTCAGCTGAAACAGTCGCCGTTATCGCCAAGTGGTGGCAATATGGCGGATATTGCTTCACTTCGTCCAGTCAGCAACAAGACCCAATTTTGATATTAATACGAAAGAGCAGATGTCATTTTATGGCCACCCAGAAAGATATTTGTTGAGGCTACGGAGACTACAAATAAGTTTTAGGAAGTTCCTCGTTTGAATTTCGTCATTGCGATGATACGATCAATGGAATCCATATTATTTTTAATTATTGCCATTATTATTTTTAACTTACCTTTGCCCGCGGCTCCACCTGCGTAAATAACTAAAATATCCCACAGGAACACTGTACTTTGAAGACTGTTCGGGATAAAAGGTAGTCTATGTATTATTCTCGCGCTTAAACTACTACCATACCAAATTTCATCAAAATACGTTCAGTAGTTTTTGTGTGACAGAGTAACAAACATCCTCACATTCATCCATCTATCCATCCTCACAAACGTTCACATTTATAAAGGTGCTATGTTGTACGCATATACTTACATGATAATATTATTATATCATACCTACAGCATGTGTGGGTACATCGTATTATTAATACAACATTTTTACCCACACATAATCTAAAAGATCAAATTGAATTTTTGTGAATACAGATGATAGATAACACAAGAAGATAAAACAAAATTTCAATTTAATAACACAATAACATCATCATCGCTACAAATCATCGATAGAAAAAACAACCCCATTACATCCCTAATATTTGAGAGTCCCTACCACAGATTACAAAAACACCCAATAACATGCACTCTGGCTGAAAACGCGCAGCTGTTGTGGCGAAGAAAAAAAAGTTGGCCGCCATTGGTCGTTTAGAGATGGCGGGAACATTAGTTGCATCTGTCAGATTCATATTGTCTTCGGTTAGGGCGTTTACGCACATGTTTCTAGTTTATGTGAAAATAACAATAAAATATCTGTTTATATTTGTCTCTTTTATAGCGAGGCGTAAAATGTTATGTCGTATGCGACGTGTTAATGATTTCATGTGTAATAAATGCTGACCATAATGAATAATGAAATTATGGTCATATAGGTAGGCATTTATTAGATTTTTACGCAAACTTTTTCACATTTGAAATTAAAATCAATCTACATTTAAGAATAATTCACTGTCGCATTTAGTTTTACCTTTAGTATTTAGCTATCTAGTTATATATCGGACAACTTCTCCAAAGAAAAATGAAAAATAATAAGTATCTCTTAGCATCGCATCTCGAACTTAAAATATTAGGTCATTACATATGAAATTGGCGTTTTGTAAAGGAGGAGCATAAAGTCGATTTTTTTTAAACATAATATATTTATTTAATCAAAGTATATACCATTGCTATCTATGCACTTTTGCCGTCTCAAAGGTAGTTCAGGAATCAATAAAATCTTTGATGGCGCTTTGGCTGGCCCCATCGGAGTTGAATGTTTTCCTTTGCAAGAAGATATACAAATAAAAAAAAAATGGTAATCTGTTGGAGCAAGTTCCGGAGAGTACGGTGGATGTCTTAGACATTCCAATTGAAGCTCCTCTAATTTGGTAGACGTCTGTTGTGCAGTGTGTGGTCTAGAGTTGTCCTGAAGCAGCAGTGGCTAGCTGCTAAACAACCGAATTTGGTCATTCGCTCTAGAATGACCAACCTCGGTTATTTAGCAGCTAGATTTTCCATCATGATTTGCAGTTGCTGGAAATAGACATCTGCCGTAATGGTCTGGCCAGATTTAAGAAAACTATAGTGAACGATACCGGCACTAGTCCACTAAACGCTCACAAGTAACTTTTTTTGAGTCAATTTTCGCTTAAGGTAGGCTTTGACTGGTTCGCCAGGGTTCAGCCCTTGCGATGAGCGTTTCCGATTATCGTACAGGATCCACTTTTTATCACAGGTAATGATTCGATTTAAAATCCCTTCATTATTGTGCCGGTTGAGTAATGTAACGCAGCAGTCGACGCGCGTTTGTCGGTTTGCTGCACTTAATTCATGAGGTAGCTTTTTAACCTTCTCAAATTGTAGTTATATTAGTAATTGTAGTAATTAAAATAGTTTTATCACTAATACCACAGCCTGCAGATAACTCGGACGTGGTTTGCGATGGATCCGCTTCCACAATAACCTTCAATTCTTCATTATCAACTTTGGTCTCCGGCCGACCACGGAGTTTGTTCTGCAGGTCGAAATTTCCAGAACGAAAACGTTGTAACCAAAAACGCACTGTGTTTTCTTTTGCGACACCGCCGCCATACACATCATTAATCCTTCGAGCCGTTTCTGCAGCACTGGTGCCACGGTAGAACTCGTACTCGAAAATAATACGATATTTCAAGTTTTCCATTTTGTAAACAGAGTGACGCAAAGAAAAAACCAAAAGAGGAAAATACAAATGAATTACGGTTTTCGAAACACAAATGCTTGAGTAAATAGCGGTATAAATTTGAAATTGGAATTCCTAACCAAAGAAGATATATTTGAGATCAAAGCGGCCAGTACGACAAAACGCCAATTTCATATGTAATAATACATATAATATGCTTAATATTTTAAGTATCTAAAGCAAAGCTTATAGTTGCGCAATAATTAAAGTCACTCAAGACAAAATTTTCAAAGGCACAAAGAAAAGAAATTTCCCAGTATATTAGTTTGAAATTGTAATTAATTACTTCAGGTTTACCTTTACCTGTAAAATATGATCAGCGGCGACAAACAGGCCGTGCCTTATCGGCGGCCACCGCGCGCACGACACAAATAACAATTTATATGTTAATGTTAGGTACGTTTTACGAGCGTAGTCGCGGAGCATAGTAGTACTTGCCGAGATTAATAAATGGACTTTTATACTGTCTCGTATTAAACCTGGAAAATTTAATTGCATTAGGCAATATTTAGATAATGTTGCGTTATTGATTTTCCATTGGATTCTGCTTCCTGCCATTCTCGATTATAAGGTTGTGTAGGAGGCCTCGCTTCAAAAGGCTTTACGATACTATCAGTATTTAAGTTTAAGTATGTTTCTATTACTATTGATTAATGATTTAGTTAGTAAAAACAAGTCTATGCTATTGATTTAAAAGCATAAATTAGTTACCTAAAGTGGCACTTAAAAGTGCCCAATATTAAATGTATTTACGATTTTTTTACCTTTACCTAGTGATAACATAAGATATACCTAGTGTATTATATTATATATAGTTGGAGGCTAATTACAAACAGAGAAACAATTCAATTACATTGGAAATTAAGTTGTTTCAACATTTTAATTCGTGCTATTTCGCGTGTACAGCCGCAATAATATAAAAAATATAAACATGAACTAACATCGAGATTAATGCGGCACAAATAATACAGTACCTACTGAGTTACACCATTTATCTTTGCGTGATCAATTTTTCTTTATAATTTGCAATTTATTTGTGTATGTTTTAAGTTACAAGCAAAAAATTGCTTCTTTACTTATTATACCCCACCTTCTTTATATTTTTTTTTACCCGACTACGGCGAAGCCAAAAGGAAGATTAGTGATTTTGGCAGTATGTATGTTTCTTCCACCGTAGCGCCTAAACTACTGGTCCGATTTTAATAAATGAGATGTCAATAGATTCGGAATAATAGCCCGGGTAACATAGGCTATAGTTTACGTAGTCGGGTTATAGTTTACGTAGTCGGGTTATAGTTTTTTTATAAAATTGTAGTTATTCTGTTTATAAATATTTAAATGTTAATTAGACAAGCGTGTCTGTGAGCCTAATAGACGTATTTATTACATACATCTTATAATATTATGAATGTAAGTAGATAATAATAATAATAATATCTATGGACGATTCACACCACGTCAATCAGGCCCCGTGTTAAGTATCCCAAGAACTTGTGTTACAGGTACCATTACAGGTACCAAAAAACGGGAAGTATATTCCTTCGGCGGGATTCGAACTCGCGACCCCCGGCTTGAGCACCAACGCGCTGAACCACTGAGCCATAGAGGTCGTCATATATATATAGATATCTAATTTTGGAGAATGCCAACGCTTGTGTGTGCTAGTTATTATTTAAAGCATAAACAAATCAAGGGGACAGACAGTGTGGGTTAACTGATCTAATAACAATAGAGAGACCGCCGCATATGAATTACACACTCAATAATTTGCTCTGTATCCCAGTTTTATATAGACTCCCTAGGGATAGGGTGTGAGACTCAGCGGATTATCACATACGCTGTATTGGGAAATATTTCTATTAATTATTAATACAGAAAAGGTGTTATAAAAATTAAGCGGTACTTAGTTCCTTGAAAATCCCTATAGGTAGGTTTAATAATCTCTGATCTATTTTACTATTAAGAAGAATAAAAAGTCTCTATATTGTGCTGAAATATTTTGCAGATTGATATTATGGTTTGGAAAGATGTCTTGAAGTCATTCGATTTAAAAAAGTAAATTTACGTCTACGAGCTACGGCGTAGACAATTAAAGCGTAGCGCTCGGCTACGATTATATTAATTAATATTGCATTTTAATCTTTTAACATTATTTCATTTTTTCACTAATTTTACTTTATTTTAAGACTTTTTAAGTAGGTACTCGTAGTATTTAAATAGTCGACCCGTGTCGTGACGCCGACGATTTTAAAATTTCAAGACGTATTCCTTGAAAAGACTACCAAGCTAAGCAATTTCTACGACATCTGTCGTATAAAATTGGCTTCAGGAGTGCCTATGTTGGGCGGTTCTTCGGTCATTGGTTTTCGAAGTGAAATTACTTTAGCAGCGTTGAGTGTGCGATTTCAAGGTCGCGTCACGTCACGACACGATTTTGGATATAACGCCATCTGTCGGAAGCTACATATACTTCATAAATTACAACGTTACTTTCTAAAGTACGGCTGAATACACAGATGCCGCTACGTAAGAAAAATATTTTTTCTGTTGTTTTTGAAATGATGTTCTTTAGGCACAATTACCCATTTTTGGGTTTTAAACAATGAATGAAGTTTCACTTCTGCCACGTGTATTCTGTACACGACATGGTTTTTCTGTTATACAATTTAATCGCTCCGCTACCGCTTCCGCCTGTGAGCTCGCCAACACTACTGCCTCACCTCGGGGAGTCTGAGGGCTCTGGATGTGGGTAATTTGTGCTGTAATTATATCAGGAAAGATCGTGTGAGTCCTGTGATCATTGAAAACGTTTGTGAGGGCTTACCGAACTGGATTCTTTATTTGATGTTCTAATAGTTGTTGATTAGGTTAGAACATATTTTAGTCAGAATAGGATTTTTAAAAATATAATTTTTACTATGGGTTGCCAGCCAAGCGAGAAAAACTATATTTTCTATACTAATATTAAATAGATGAAAAGTTTGTTTGTGTGCATTGAATAGGCTTCGAAGCTACTGGACCGATTTTGGTGACATTTGGTGACTGAGATATGGAGTAGACCACGGGGAAGAACTACTTTTTTATTGCGGAAAATGTTTGGTTTCCGCGAGATTAACTTTTGTGCGCACGAAGTCGCGAACATCTTGTATTTAATCAAAATAAAGTATTTATTACTGTCGAAGAAAAACTCGATAATTTAGAGTTATTGGTTATGCGGTACGCGCCTTTAGCTAGTAAATAAGATAAATATGTCACGAAATAATAAAAATGTCGTTTACTCGTATTATATCTCTCGTGTATTGGGTTACACGGCAGTAAATTTTATATTATCAAGTTTCGATTTTAATGGGTCTTGCCATTAGCTACCACGCAGCTTATTCTGGTGCATTAGTGTAAGAATATAATATTTTATATTTCAACATTTATACTGCCCAGATATAGTTAAGTATGTCGCTATATGAAAACTTAAAGTGACTACTGTGAACTTGTTACGACTGTATACAGTACGACCGCGACCTCAATGTCTTTCGGCAATCGTTGTTTTTCATACATCGTCTGTGATTTTCAAATAAAAACGAGAATTCCGAGGGCCATTAGCAACATGACTTTACTGTACGGTATACGTATAACATACGGCCATAAACTATAATTTTTTGCCATACAGAACATTTATTTATTTATTTATTTATTTATTTAATAGACACACCAACAAGGAACAAACATTATTAAAAGCTAAAATTGCACATTCATGTTGTTTACATATCTAAATGCTGCCTTAATTATAGGTGTAATACAGCTTGCATCTTTTATAAGTACTTACATAATTTCAGGGAGATTAAGTTACTATGAATTAATATGATTTACAAATTAAACATAAACAAATCAATCACTTAAGTAATAAACTAAGAATTTAAATGGTTGAAACTAAACAAAGTTGTTCGACAATTACTTCAATTTTTATTGCGTTCTTATTATTTTTTAAATTCAATTAACTTATTTGAGAATATACAGGCCTCGGTCGTACATGATATATAATTGTTATATGTCCTGCACATTCTATTAATCGGTAAAGATTGCCCCAAGTTAGTTTTAGCAAAGTTAATGTGGAATGGCATGTAACAATTTTTTTTACAATATTCTTAAAGATAAAATATTTGCATTTATATGTTTACTATTGTTTAATCAAAATTATTAAATTGTCGCTAAAAACAATGGTGTAATGTGGTGGGGCAGACATGGCAAAATGGAGAGTCGCCACAAAATTTTAAGATCGGAATTCGACTACAATTCACGTCTTTTGCCTCTTAAGAGTTAAGGTAAGGTAAGACTTAAGGTAAGACCACACTAGGCGGCATCGGAGCGACGCGACGCGTCCCTATCACTTCCTACTAGTAATACCGCAATGGAGTGCCGCGTCGCTTGGTTCAGCTGTCGCGTAGTGCATTATATCTCATACAATTTCATACAAAGAATATTTGGCCGTGTCGCGTCGCGTAGGTTCGCTGCCGCGTAGTAACGCCTAGTGCGTTTCCACCATTAGAAACGAAATAGAAATGTGAAAGACAGTTTGATAAACGTCAATTTTTGACAAAATTGTATCGAACACATGGTAGTATGAGTTATTAATCTGAGGGAGTGTGTGTTGTTGTTATTGTTTATGTATTTCTCACCATTAAAAAAAACTAGCTTCCTGCACACCTTCTTCACATACACTTTAACTGTGCTAAATTTCATACCACTTCGTTTGCACAATACTCGTAAATCTGTAATTTTATACCGAAAGTTTTTGCTTCACGTAATACTATACAATATGATGATGTTAACCATCTATCAAACGTTTCGCAACTATTATTTATGAAATATAGTAATTAATTAATCAAAGATTTTAAAACTAAAGATAGGCTATGACGTACATTTGACAGAACAAATGTTCATACAAGAAAAAGTTACGCCATCTTGATTTCACCATACCTAAAATGACAAAATGGCTCCAAAGAACCCCAAAAGTAGGGCTATTTAAGTGGGGACAGTTTTTGCCTCGACATGCCTCGCTTATTATATACGTCTATGACTTTAACTGTTAATAATGTCTCTATATCCGTATAGGCCTTTTGTTAACAACATGCTTGCAACTCGTGCTACTTGCCTTAGTGTAACGTACTCATAAATACCCAGATACTTACATATTTTTCCATCAGCTCATTACTTCGTCGACAGACATGTCACCTGCCAGTGTTATTTTTTTTTTAGTTTAGTTACCTTGTAGGAAATTAATAACTTCTTGGAGCCAGTATGTTTGAGCCCTGTCACACGGGAGCTTGACTATATAATTTTGTGTAAAATATGGAGATGGTAATTTCAATATCCTATACAATGTCGTCAACTTGTTAAAATTGACCACTACACGGAGTAGTATGTATCTATTTTTATCCGCGACGGAACGAAGACGGTATATGCGTTTAGCAAGAGAGGACGTTTATCGCTTTTAATGTAACCTATCTCCAAAAGTATTAGACCGATAGGAATGCGATTTGTATTAAAAAGTGAATTACTTTTATGCTCTTTTGAATCGGAATGGTTAGCGCTCCTTGGACGAGGGCCGAGGTCTACATTCAGTAGTAGATTACGATAGATTGAAGACAAATTATTATTGGTGCAATGCATTTTTTTTATTAAAAGGAAAAAGAAGATCGCAATATAACTTTTGGTACGTAACGGCGGTGGTTTGGTTACTTGCAACCAAAATTAATTAACTGACTTCCAAAAAAAGGAGGCGGTTATGCATTATACAAAAAAAATCGTTGAACATACAAAAAAAATATATATAGGCTGTATAATTTTTTTTTTTTGTATGTTCAACGATAATTCCGCCTTCTGTGGGCCGATTTTCAAAATTATTTTTTTGATATAAAGGGTTTAATCCCAAATAGGTCCCTTTTTTATCAAAGCGGTGATCTGATGATGGGATTCATGATAAATCGAGGAAACTCTTCGAAATTTATATGGACACATATAGTGATTTTGACTTTTTCTGAAGTGTATTCTAAGCATATGCTACCAAAAAGTAAGCTTTTGTACCAAGGTATACCCTGGATCCAAAAGTACTGAACAGAACTCCTGAGTCCTTATAGATACATGTTCGGGGATTAAGGCGTCGTTAAAAGAACTGTAAGCATATGTATCTTCATAATTTTGAAGTCGGTACCAGCCAACTTGAACGTGAGTTCTATAAAATATTGTTTTATCAGGATGTTGTTCGAGCTGGTACCGACTTCAAAACTATGAAGATTGAGTAGAGAAATAGTTAAAATTTTAGACGAATTTAAAGGGAAATTATTTAGAAAATAAGTTTTATTTCATACTTTTTTGTGCATTTTAACTTTGGAAGTCACTTTTCATTTTATGTTTAAAAATAATTAAGTCTCAGGCCAAACTCTCTTAAACCTAAAATTTATATGATTTTAATTTTCGTAAAAAGCCGTATGCAACAAATATTAAACACGAAAGAAAGATAGTGAATGGAACTTTGATTTAGCTACGGAACCCTGAAAAGATAATAATTTAGTAATATCCATAGACGTATATATTATAGACGAGGCATGTTGAGGCAAAAACGGTCTCCACTTAAATGGCACCACTTTTGGAGTTTTTGGGGCTATTTAGACATTTAGATGGTGAAATCAAGATGGCTGACATTTGAGGTATGGTGAAAACCAAGATGGCGTAACTTTTTCTTGTATGAAGATTTGTTCTGTCAAATGTACGTCATAGCCTATCTTTAGTTTTGAAATCTTTAGGAATATCACATTAAAATTAAAATGACCGACACCTTTAATCGAAACTTTTATAATTTTAAAGTTCATCAAAATATTTGGATTTTATTAATTGAGCCAAACCAGCAAAGGTAACATTTGAATATTTAAAACAATCGAAATTACAAACAATTTTCTACCAATTATTATCGTCTTTAATTTTCAATTTATAAATACGACAGCGAGCGGGAAATTTGTGGACGTGTGAGCGTTCGAAAATCGAACGTATGGTGTCGATACAGGAGTGAATATAATTTAAACTGAGCCCGGAGCGGACCACACACGTCGAGCGGCGAGGCTTTAAAAAAGGAACGCACCAACCGCGCCGCCTTCGTTACCTCATCATCGGTTTTTTTTAAAGCTAGCTTTATACATAGGCCCCGCACGCCTCCTCCGAGTCGCCAGCTAAAAAATGTTATAAGCCGAATGATGTTGTTGTGGTCGTATTATTATAGTGTGGCGAGTTTTCGGTCCGATATAAATTAGCCTGCTTTATTAGGTTCGGCCGCTTCTGATCCTCCGCCAGTGTAGGTAGGTTAGTTTTTATAGTTTTTTAAATATCCTCTTGAGGGGGCTCTTTGAAGATTAGTTTGTTATCGGCCAGCAATAAAGTAGGTGAGGGTGTAATGTTTTTTAGTCGTAGAGGAGGTTCGTTCGGGGAAGATTCGGTGGGAACGTCGCGATTGTCCGATAAGTTTGTATTAAGTAAACGTCCTTTTAATATGCGGTAACTTTATATGGAGCTCGACAGCTATATTTAATGAGATGATTTAGTTTTATCGAGTTGATACGTTAATTGTTGATAATTCGGGATTTTCGTACTCCAAATTTGAACAGCATTGAAATGACAGATGCCAAATTTAATTTCAAATTCACCTTGACTCATTGTATAAGATATTTTGATTATCAGGATAATGTGTTTTCCATTATGTATGTTATGGGTTTACACGGGTGACTAAAGCCGCACGATTTCCACCGCCTAAATGGCCATTCGGCTAGATCGCTAGGCAATTTTGCCAACAAAAAAGGCGATTTATCAAGCGACTCGTCGCACGGTGAAGATCACCCATATAAATTCCTTATTAGGACGGTTGATTGGTTCTCCAATCTCCAGACTTTACAACCGTGAGAAGGGCCTCTACGAAATCCGAATCCGTCGGGAATTTGATTTTTTTTAATACACCGTGAAAAATTGAATTTCTATATTCGATCACAATTCATGAACATGATTAGAGAATAACAAACTATTATACTTATAAACGGCGACTACATAAACCATATTGCAGTATTATAGTATATTCACATTAAGTTTGTAGTGAGTCATCAGTACAAATATTAAAATTGACCATTGACACTTAAGCCGTATTCATAATCACCAATTGAAGTAAGCTATTTTGAAATTTGAACTGATGACTCTCGGCAAAATTAACGCGAAAAGACTAATAGGATTTTAGGAAATCCTAGATTTAAACCATATAGGAGAAACTGGGGACACATTTGTTTTGTTTTTTTTACCCTTATTTCCTACATATATATCCTATTTCAAAGAATTTGGCACTGTAATATTTATCTAAATACAAAAATCTGCGAAATAGAGTAACATTGTAAAGAATATTAGTTTACATACAATTACTATACAACTTAAACGTGTTAAAAAAATCATTTGGTCTTCATTTATTACTTAATAGACCACTAAAAACTTAAATTAGTTACTATTTTTGTATTCGGTGCAATGTTTGAGCATTAATTTCACTTTAACATTTTTCACCGAAACTTTACTTATGGTTTGGTACATACATATTCTTGTGTTTTTAATTTTTAATCAATAGGTAGTTAGGAATATTTGGCAATTGATCCAGGTGCGATTAAGTATCATGTGTACCTGTGAGTAGTTTTATGCTAATAAACAAATAAATTATAAAAGTAGATTAAGATTAACACTTTTATTTTTAAACGAATGTAACCTAGATAAGAATTCGTTTAATATCCGTACACATAATAGTTGAATTATTTTTTTTTATTGCATAAATGAATAATACTCTTAAATATGAATTACTTCTCAGAAGAAACATCATACCATCAAAAGTCAATATTTTCAAAGGTACAGCGATTTGTTTACAAAATTTCGCAAGTCTCGTGAAAACGCTCCATACCAAAGTCGTATGAACACATACGCTGTGACATCACGCCTAGGTTAAAGTGTATGAAGTATAAGGCCGCAGGAACATATGTGTCAATATGTCGGATATTTATGCGTTTAAGTTTATACTTACAGTAATGAATGTTGTCGTATACGAGTATGATGTAAGTAAACTAATGATGTAGGTTTTGTTTACTAATTTAGCAAAAAAAATTAACTTTTTTTCTACTTTTTAGATGTTTAAACTACACATACAATATTATATTTTTTTACATATATATTAAGTAGTGATACCTCAACATTTCTGAATATATCAATTCAACTCAATATTTAACATGTAGTCATCATCCCCATTGTGGGAGAGCCACGCTTCAGCATAAATGGGCCGGCTAGACCGGATAAATACCACGGTCTCTCAGAAAACCGGCGTAAAATAACGCTTGCGTTGTATTTCGCCGAGCGAGTGAGGCTACCGGAGGCCCAAGGGGGGTTGGGGATTTTAATGACTGGAAACGCAAGTCGCAACACCAGAGGAGTTACAAGTGTAACTCATCTGGTGTCGCTAGTGTCTATGAGCGGCGGTAATCGCTTACCATCAGGCGGTCCGTCTGCTCGTTTCCTGGTTCATTTCATAAAAAAGAATATTTAGTTTTGAATACAACAAACAATCAATCAAATTATTCCTATTTATAGTATTACTGTCGATACTATTTATTAAATAATAATCTATCAGTATCTGCATTAACACCTTTGAAGTATTGTCCCTACTTATCTTCCCAACGGTATCTAGAACTTTTTGTGGCCGAAGAAGACCTTTAAGATCTCAGCATGTGGACCAAGTCAGTATTTCTCCAGCCATTAGTCTTCGATTCACTGAAACGAACCAGCTGAGTCCTCTAATAAAACTGAAGTATGCGCGCAGTAGGCACAAAATACGGATCTGGGTTGATTTGGTAGTTACTACAGGAAATTCTAAACATTCTCGACTAATGTTTACAAATGAAGATTTTTATTGTAACCAATTTAATAAAAAAAAAATCGTTTCAGCCACCTACAAATTGCTACTTATAGGTTTTTTGATATTTTTCGTTACACATAATTTTCAGGCAAAATTTTCGAGTCCTGCTTACTTTATTGATTAAACTATTCTTTGAAATATGACTTTAAAATCTACTTTATAATAAACAATTCTAAGTAAGTTCAAGAATACAAATAGCCCTTTTTGCACCCACTGTAAGTAGGTACAAAATCTTATCGGGAGAAACTAACAATTATATGATAAAGGCCAATTAAGCAGAAAATATGAATATCGCGTAGCATTTCGTGTAAATGCAATCACTAAACGGTTAAGCGAGTCAATAAAAACATAACCTTATTCAAATGTGACAAGGGTTCATAATAATTTATGGCGCAGTGTTGCCGTACCTACTCCTGTAATTGCGAGCGCGGCTCTTACCTGGCAACCCAGTAATTATCCTATTAGAACGCGATGCGCGCCTGTAATGGGATAAAATAAGTCGTATATTATCTGTTTATGTATCTGCAGCCAGTTCCTTGCTTTTTGTAGCTATAAAAGTTGTACTGCAGTTTTATGGGCTTAGGCGAATATCTTCGATGCCTGTAATTTAAGTGAATTTAATTATTATTTGGAATGCGTTTCATTCGAATTAATTATTATAAATATTTAATATTTTGAAAGTGATTTTACGAAATTGATTGAAAATTAAAATATTGTTTTCAAAGTATGCCTTTAGTTGTAAAGGATTTCAAGTAATTACAATAAGTCTACTGTCTGTTTGTTAACAATGCCTGAAACATTACAAGAGTTACCGATGTAACTTATTTTCATCAAACAAAGTTAAAAAAAATAAATCATTAATGAAGCTACATGACCATATCAAGTATAATAGATAGGTATCTACGAAACGTAGGTACGTTTCGTAGCACATAATTAAAATTAACTAATATAGTTGGTCACTTTTAAGGTGGGACCGCACTAAGCGTAACTACACGGCAGCTGAGCGACGCGACACGGCACGACACTTATAGCTAAAAGTGTCGTGCCTCAGCTACACTACGCTGCAAAATTTGCTCAGTATTTCGGAAACGTCTGAGCATGATGGAAGCTTTCCCACCAAAACAAACTTGTTAATTAATATTATGACTTATCATGCGTTTTTTCTCTAATATAACCCAGTATACTGGCCAGATATTGTTGAGATGTCATTATTGAGAATTAATAATACAATAAAAATTTCCCAATTTGCGGGGTTACATTTCGGAATACACCGCTCGCTATACGGCACTACGCGGCAGCGGAACTACGCGATACGCCACGGCATGTCAAAATTGGTGAGTTGGTCAAGTTTGTCGCGCGTCGCGTAGTTCCGCTGCCGCGTAGTGCGTTGTATCTCATACAATATCATACAAAAAATATTTGGCCGTGTCGTGTCGCGTAGTTCCGCTGCCGCGTAGTTACGCCTGGTGCGGTCATACCTTCAAGCTGCCTTAGGAAAAACGGTGATATTTTTTTCAGCTGTATGAAAGTTGCTCTTAAAACAAAGTTTTTACAATCAAAAGGTACGGTATACTTGAGATATAGCGAAAATAATTATGACGTTGTTATTTAAAACAAAAAACTGTATGTGTCAGCTCCGACGCACGACTGGAGTTTACTCTACAAAGTAGATGTGCAATGCAATGCGACCGACGCATCTTCGGCTAACATCGTAATGTTAAATCGTACACATGCCTGATAAAATGCCACGTTTCTAGGCCACAATGTTTGATGTTTTATTCTCTCATAAGATTTGACAGTTGACACGTCATATCCTGATAGATTTTTTTTTTTAATTATTGATACATTCGGACTATATTATAATTATTTTGTTTGTAATTGTAAATAATAATACCTTAAAAAATGTTGCCATAAGTAATATTTGTAAATTTAATTGTGAAATTTTGTAACATCTAATTGTATTACCTACATTCCTATGCAAATAAAAACTATCTGTCTATCTATCTGTCGTGTGACACTGTACCGTGTGACCGTGTGACCGTGTGACCGTGTGACATCGTGAATTCGATTTTACTCCCATAGATTTTCATACCCCGGACTTATATATGAAAATCATTTTTTAAGGAATGAACTCCAAAAACTACCGTTGCACGATGCCTGACAGTTGTATGTAGAGACGGGACGAGAAAATTACTTTGTAACGTAATCATCCCGTGTAGTTTGTACGTTCGTTAGATCTTCGACGCGTTACACCGCCATGTCACCACTATTTAGCGCATTATACTCTATGGCATATTATAATTTCTTTGGAGTTTACTCTCCGGGGTATGAAAATCTATGGCAGTGAAATCGAATTCACGATGTCACACGGTCACACGGTACGGTGTAACACGATGTTAGCCGAATATACGTCGGTCGCTTTGCACTAAATTTTACTTTTTAGAGTAAACTCAAGTCGTGCATCGGAGCTGACACACACACTTTTTTTTTATGAAACCAGGAAACGGGCAGAACTGTGTGCAAAAATTGTAGGCCGTTGTAGGGGACGTTAAAATTGACAAATTTGGATCTATTTGGATCGTTCTATGAAAGCTTTTTCTCCGTACGTAAAAAAATATCAAACTTGAAATTTCAGTCTTTTTTTACGAATACCCTCTTAAAATTTTCGTATTGTCCTAATATAGATTAGAAAAAAATAATTGCGCAATCGACAAACGATAACCCGTGCTGACATGCGCTTTTAATTTTCCCATACAAGTTACAAGGGGACAACCCTATGACCTGCAATCCAACGTTTCATTTGTCGTTTCATATGTGGCTTTTTGAGATTTTTTGTGCGCAATTGTTTATTGCGTACCTAAAGATGTCTGTAAAATTCAAGAGTGGTAAAAAAATACTGCCTAGCCACCAAATAAATGGTGTTAAATCAACACATAATCGTCAAGTATTGGTAGTCCTATTTTACGTGTATTATGAGAGGAAGGAGTTTATCGGGAAAGATCAAGCTAAAGACATCTAAACTGCACTCTTGAACAGGAATCTTCATTAAAAGTGCATAAATCACGCCTAAAAAATAAAATAAATAAGGTTCTTGTTGCGCTGTGTAGTCAACATAGAAACTTGTATCAGGTCTGTAAAAACTGACCTAAAGAGCTGTTATCCAAACTAGTTATTACTAATTTATGAGTTTAAATAAGTATTCATGTTAGCCTTGTTTTATTTTGATCCTAATTAACCTAATTTTTGCACTTATATTGGGTTTGTAGCAGAACAAAATATCAGTACAGAACGCGATTTTTTGTACACTTTGCGGCTCAGTCGGCACGGGTTGCAAACATCCTAGAAGGATAAGAATACATATTTAGATTTGTTTTAGCTGTAATGTTGAGGGTAGGTATGTGTTTCAAATTTCCAAAAAAACATTTTTTCGGCCATTAAGGGTAAATATATTTTCTACTCTGTAACACCACGGTCTACCCAGCCGTATTCGTTATTATAAATAGTTAAAAGCGATTGTCCATAGAGTAAATGTTCTCTACAGGTAATGGTGTTACAGACCCGGTCCTCTCGCCATGCGGTCTCAATCACGCCAGCTATTATGTGTGCTGTCAAAATATTTTTACCTTTTTTACCCCTCATCCGAAATTGAATATTCATGTTAACTGTTTGATTCCTTTTAATTTAGCTTACGTCTTTTATCGGACATGGTATCTAAATTAAATAATGATAAGTGCTTATTTGACACAGGATTTTGTTAAAGTAGGGGTGCATATTATGTACTTACTACTTAGAACTTGGAGGTATTAAACAAACGTAAGGAAAAATCTGAATAAATCGAGTAACGTCTGCAATATTTTTAGTACCTCATAACGAACATTCTTGTTGGCTTAGTTTATCAAATGTATAAATCTCCTCTTTTCAATCTTCTCTTTCTAATAGGTATATTAAAATGGATTGCAATTCCAATGTCTCGCTAAAACTCGAGAAGGGCTGGACCGATTTTCACAGGACTTTCACTGGCAGATAGTTGATATTACAAGGAGTAACTTAGGCTACTTTTATATTAGGGTTACGTTAAAACTACTACTTTTATATTAGCGTTACGTTAGTTCTAAGCAAACGAAGTTGCGGGCACCAGCTAGTATTTAATAGAGCAAAAGTAGTCAAGAACTTCGTAGATAAATTATCTACATTTTAGTCAAGAAAAATACTATTTCGATATGCCATAAAATCTTAACACCTGCACTTTGTAGGTAAATAATATATCTGTATTTGAAAATGTCGTCGCTTGTAAATATTAATGTAACACTATTTACATAATGGCTCTAATCATCTTCATATAAAGTGGCAAATCAAAGTGGATGCCTGAGTGCTGCATAATAAATACATCAATTATAAAACATATTTTAGATTTACTAAGTCACTACTAGTCACGTTTATAAGCTTATCATTGTGTTAAGTGAAATAATTCTGCTGTAATATAATATACTTTTAAACAAAAAACTATGTATAAATTGTCGTTTTTACTAATTCATTTGTTTCCTATTTTAAATTATTTAGTATCCACCTGCTTTTAATTAAGCAATCTTATTCATTCTTCTTAACAATGCTCATACACAATACTTGTACGTTTTAATATAAATGAGCACAGTAAAACTTAAGACTTTTTTATTTTGTTACGGCTACTAGATGTTGGCCGCGACTTCGTGCGCGATAAAGAAATATTCCGCGGGATCCGTACATTTTGCCGCGATGTAAAGTAGCCTATGTCCATTCCCGTGGTCTACTCTATATCTATGCCAAATTTCATCAAAATCGATCCAGTAGTTTTGGAGCCTATTCAATGCAAACAATCAAACAAATAAACAAATTTGTTCTCTTTACAATATTAGTATAGATGAGCCGAGTTTATGATAATTAGATTGAAAAAAATATTATTACCTACTCACAGAAAACATGTCATTGCTAATTTTGCTGTCTATAATTTGTGATTTTTTTATAATAAAGGGGGAAACCCAGCAAGGAGATCGAAAGCAACAACCGTCGCACACGGACACCCGCAACATCATTACTAATGGCCTTGCCGCCTGTCTGAATTATTTAACACGCAAATAAACCTCTATCACAATATAAATAATGTTTACTCTCTACTCTACACTTCTGTCTATATTATTTGATTCAGTCGAGTCGATTACATGCCACTTAAATGTTATTAAGAGCTAAGCCAACGAGCTTTGTCTTAAAACCATAATTTGCCCAATTTCAGTTACAGCATTGTTTTCCTCACGTTTTTTTAAAGCAATAAATCAAAACGTCTCCGCACTTTTACAGTCTTTTTGTTTGATATTGTTTACAAATAATTGTATTGTGTTACAAAAGCCAATCTGAATATAAACAACGTGGCACGCGTAAAACAGTAGTGGGCACTTGAAGCCTTTATTGAACAGAACAATACCACAAAAGTTGCCATTGAAAAAAAAGAACGAGTCAATTCTCAACGGTGTAAACACTGCATTGTCTATGCCGGATGACGTGTGGGACAATTCTCAATTTTTTTTTGTGATATGTCACTGTTAATGTCAATATTTTGGCGTATTAGTGACGCTGTTGGCGGGAGTTAACAGGATGAAGGCCGCATTGGGAATGGTGGGACTAAGATGGTTCCGTATAATTATTGCTTACCTTATATAATTTATTGGAATATCTAAATACCTACACAACAAAATCTAGTTAAATCATAATATAAGTTTTAGTAATGACTGCTTCCATAACAATATCAAAGCCTAGTCAGTCACCTGTAAAAATTCTGCTATTATGAACACAAATTGATGTAATTTAGTACACTTATAGATTGCATATACACGTGGCTTAAGTGATAATTCGCTTTCTAAATAAAGGTGAGGTTTCATACACGACTTTCTTATAATGTAAACTATTTTCGAGTAATCGATCTCCAAAGTGTTTAACAAATTCCCGCCCTGGCATTTCTAAACTATATGACGTAAAAACTTGTAACTCTCCATGCTGTAACATGCTTAATTAAAAAAAATACAATAATCACATACCTACGTTTTAAAATATTTTATTCGAAATTTAAATTGAGCGCGGATCTCCAATATTCACTGTGTTGAATTCTCAAATACCAATTACGTTACGGTCGAGTCTAATGTATTCTAACAAAATCATCTTAAATTTTCTTAGAAACTAGTACGTGCATACCACGTTCAGATACCACTTCCCACATCTTCGTGTATTTAAGGTTCAAAATGGCAAAATGAGAGGTAACAAGCATTTATTTTGTAAACTTCGCGGTAAATTGATTATTGCAATGTTGTCCACATTGTCACAGGTATGAAATTATATTGTTCCTTACCTTCATTTATGTTACAATAGTTTTTTATGTTGTACAGAAATAGTTTCTTTTTGGTAGAATTATTTTGGTTAAAAAAAAAAACATTTTAATGTTAAGGGACTTTGCTTATAACCTTTGCGTAACCTTTCATAGATTTGAAAGTTTTAAGATTACTGATAGGAACCAGAAATGGCAAGCTCTGTCGTAGAAACAAGGAAAAAAATATTGTTTGACTTTAAAAATTAATTAAGCAGCATTACTATAAGTTAAATTGTACAATCGATAAAAAATCTCCAAATGTAAAAGAAAATCTTTAAAGTTATATAGAAATCTATATAGAAAATAATAAATTTACCACTTTATGGAAGCCATTAACCAATACGTTCAATCTTTAGCCGTAAAACCCGTATTGATTAACAAAAAACAATTATAGAATAAACAAACAAAATAACCAACATAACCTGATCCTCCTCACCTCTTTCTCACCTAACACTTTAGATTAACAAGGGATACCTGCGGGGAACTAAAAGCTTTCATGAAACTGGTTGTGCAAGCGAGACCGAACATTGTTCATGTTACGATTGACCTAATGTACTAGAAAGAGAAAACCATAGTTCTGTCGTCGGCATATTCTACGACAAGGTAATATCATTGGTCGATATCCGCTACGCAGAGGGCGTCACCGTCGGCTTCCCGCCATAAATTGAGTTGTTGGCACATTAATAAGTTGTTTTTTTTACTCGCAACACCGCGAAATTATATGCCGTGTGTAATTATTGTTATGCCAGTTTAATGAGCTACGTGTGTGGTCTTACCTTTAATTGGTTGGTACGGCGGGTAGGTATTTATATGTTGTTTATATTGACGAAATTTTATTAGCAGCTATATCGTAAAGATTAGATGTGTTTATGTTTGTTATTTCTATGTTTTGTATGTTCGATTTATTTTAGTTTATTATAGGTACGATTCTAAGAAACGGCCAATGCGCAGTACAAGTACCTAATAATTTTATTAAACGTTCGAAAAACCTAGAGAGGCAATAAGGAGTCAAGTAAACTTTATATAACTTTTATCCCCTGAGTAGGTAGTCCTTTGAAGTTGCTATTAGTAGTGGAAGTAAGTACTTTTAAGTTTTAGCAATGTTGTGACGAATATTTTTCTCTACAAGCTAAGGAAATCTCCCAAAGCATGTAATTGGTTTTGACTCTACGTCGACCTCCGAGCATCTGACATGTTTGTGTTCATAAAAAAATATTTTTAACTAAACCCAATTAATATATTGTTATTGAAATAAGAGAAAGAGTCAGAATGATAGATTTGTAGTTTCTAAAATTTCTTCTATTGTATACTAAAAGTAGGGTTTTCAAACGCCTATGTAACATCGTCGCTATTACTACGGGGCTTAAGTCCTAACACTTGTACCTGCACAAAGTTCCTGCTTGACCAGTGTCTTTGCACTAGGACCCCTCAAAAACTCAATGGAAGTGACCGCAACGACTGCAGAGGCGGTTGAACTACGTATTTACATGTGAGTGTGTGTGCTTGCGCACGATTCAACGGTTTACAGGTTTAAGCGCTGTTCAGCGATTTTCATCTTCCGCCTGGTCGAGCGGCAACTTCTTCAATAGTATTGGTAGATACCTGAACCCCAATTCTCTTCATTGACTCACACTTCAATTTTACTTTTATTGAATTATAACTGAATCGTCTTGATATCATAAACAGGTATTTGGAGATTGGGCCAATCAAAACGGGTTTGACGTTGGTTTGACGTCTACAAGAATACCATTATGCAGTTTTAGCATATCATATCTGGACTGGACCGTAACGACTAGACGTATTTAGCAGAATAGAGTTTGTGGAGAGAATCCCCAGTGTATGTATCTATATAGTTATAATAAATGTGACTTGTAATATATTTAATTGAAGTGTAAAAAAGTTTGACGATGAATAAATAAGAATAAATAAATGTATTAAAGTATATTGAGAAATTATGACAACTGTGAAATAGCCATGAATGAGTGTCACTTATTTTTTGTTTAGCAATATTAACATCTTGAAATCGAGCCTTGTCGTCACCGTGAATGTAAAAATGGTGATAAATACGAACACGTCGAGGGAACAGGTGATAAATTAGAAGTTCCACCTGTCTTCAGAAAAATGAAAATAGGTGCAAATGAAAAATTCAATTTTTTTTAAACTGTTAGGTACAATGTCTGGCTATAAAATATTGGCAATAGCTTTAAAAAAATATAATAAATTACTAACGTACATGCCAGTAATAATGTTAATAATGGTTGTATAATGGTTCAGTTACTTTTTAATTCAAATTAAAATGTAAACAACAGACATGAAATAATTGCCCGAATGATAAAGAACTATTTATACTTATATAATATGTATAAATACATATAATACCTTTTTAGGGTTCCGTAGTACTCAAGAAACCCTTAACTAACTAGAGCGAAACTATCGCTCTGTGGGTGTGGGTGGGTCTGTCAGTCTGTCAAGTATTTGTTATACTTATATTGACATCTATATATGTAAAAGAAAGTCGTGTTATAACTATTTATAACTCAAGAATATAACACTATTTATAACTCAAGAACGGCTGAGCCGATTTGGCTGAAAATTTATGGGGAGGTAGCTTAGAACCAGGAGATGGACATAGGATACTTTTTATCCCGTTCCTCTGGGAGGTGTCACGTTACATAAAACGTAGTATATTAAAACGCAACTTACAGCTAAACGAAATGTTGTGTATGGATAAGTATGGTTGAAAATTTGACAATTAGAAATTTTGAAGTTAACCGGTTGATGTGTTTGTTTCGAGTCCCTACTAACTTATTGTGCCGATATTATCATTAACATACACATACAGACAGACGGACGGACAGAGTAATAACTATAGATAGAGCTATAACTACAAGGGTTCCTTAAGTATTACGGAACCCTAAAAATGCATTGCAATTCCAATGTCTCGCTACAACTCGAGAACGGCTGGACCGATTCGGCTAATTTTGGTCTTGAAATAATTGTGGGAGTTCAGGGAAGGTTTAAGCGGTGAGAAATATTGGAAAAAATACGGAGAAAATACTGTAGATGTAGGTGTACATGTAGGTAGGCGTTGGAGTAGGTTATAGGTATATGTATAGTTATTTATTTATTCCAGTTCATAGTTGAGACAGAACAACGTGTGTCGGACAGCTATTTATTATATAAACACGTGAAGCAAAAACTTTTAATTTTACGAGAGTTGTGCAAACGGAGGTGGACCAAATTTGGCCGGTAAATTAAAGTTTATGTAGAGGATGGTATGCAGAAAGCTAATATTTTTTTAAATAATACTTAGAAGTACATAAAATTAATAAAAATAACAACCACACACACTACCTCAGATTATTTACACACGCTACCGGTGCGTTTATTAGTTACAATTTTGTTACACATCAACGTTTGTCAATCTGTCACAACATTTACATATTTTTGACGTGATAACGTCTTATAAATCGATGGAGCCGGCTGCACGCACGAAAAAACATGACTCATGCGTTACCTGTTACCCGTTACCAAGTACCGTTACCAAGTACCAACGTTACCTCGCATTGCCTTTACCTTATTATTATTATTGTTGTTGTTGTTGTTGACGTTGTCACGTTCAACTATCGTCAGTAAACCGACTTTACAGACAACCGATATTTTTTCTATAACAATAGGAGGCAAAATAGCTAATAAGTTGAAACTTATGAATTATATGAATTATTATGGGCAAATTTCGACCACAGCAAAGAGTATATATTACTAACCTACCACAGGGCAATCTATAAGTAGTAATAATTATTATGCATGTCTCTTACGTTAAGAGAAATCATAAGTACAGCCACAGAATTTTTTTTGGCCACGTGATCAAAATTCTCATTTTTTAACTAAGCAACGGGAAAATGAGATAGTCTCCAATAAATTAATTCGTCTCTTTTACAACGCCAACTTTGTATTTTAAAGAAAGCGTCAACTGAAGATCAACAATTATTTTAACTTGTCCTCCTGACTTATACATTGCCATGTAATTTACTAACTCGGCCACAGATTTTACAACTCCATCTTACGTTTTACATTAATACAAGCTCTTAAAACAGACGGCGACAAATCATTACTTTTCATAGATCAACTTGAAACTATAAGGGTTCCTTCTAGTTCCTACGGAATTCTTGAAAGTGGGTTAGGTTGGGTTAGAACTTTTTTATTAAGTTGAAAACGTCTTTGAATATGAAAAAAAACAGAAGGTGATACTCCCAACCACCTCTCTATATTATAGAATTACTATTTTGGTGCAATAATATTTTAGAAGATTGCTGCTTGAATGCATGCCACAAATTTAGATGCTGAAAAATAACCACCAAGCTGAGTTGTATTTAGAGTGGCTTACATAGAAGATTACTAGTGGCTAAGATAATATTATTCAGACGCTTTTGATTGTGGCTGGCTTAGTAATTTAGAAGGCAACTTAGATTTTCAGAGGCTCAGTGGTTGAGCTTGTTGGTGCCTAAGCCAGGGGTCGCGGGTTCGAATCCCGCTGAAGGAACAAAAAGTTTTTCTGTGTTCCTGGGTCATGGATGTGTATTAAATATGTGTATAATATATTAAAAATCTTAAATATATGTATAGTATAAAAAATATTAAATATATTTCCGTTGTCTGGTGTGTTACGTGTTGTGTTACGTAACTTGTGTTACGGGTGTAACACAAGTTCTTCGAGAACTTACCATGGGACCAGATTGGCGTCGTGTGAAGCGTCTATAGAAAAAATAAATAAATATATAATGCTATTTAAAAGAAGTTTATTTAATTAGTACCCTTAATTAGTAATTTTAGTTTTAGTAGTAGTTAATTAGTATGCAAATTCTAACGCAGATGGAAAAGGCACTAAGTACTCTACTTAGGCTCATTTGCGCAGATCTGGGTTAGAGTAAATAATCCTGGGCTAAAATACCATGCCTTCTCTTACATAAATACGAAGAACGAGGAAGATAACATGATATTTAATCCAAGATCTGCGCAAGTGGGCCTTAGCAACATAAATAAAGTTACTTACGCATTAGATATGTATCGGAGTCTAGATCTTAGATACCAAACGCTCACATAGTGATTTTTTATATAAAACATCTTGGATTCTGTAGACGGTACTAATGTCATTTTTCAATGGAGCATATGAAAATACTGTCATATAAACAACCATTGATTGGAGCACGTCGTAAAGTGGGAACCCATGAAGTATCAATTCGTTGAAACTTAAAAACAGGATAAGGTAACATTTATAATTAAAGAAAAAGAATAACGAAGAGGCATTCAATTAATACGGCCAGTGTCAGTTACGGGAAGACGATGTCATTACTTTTAGGACGGACGCAGACGTGGCGTGGCTTCGAAAATATTAGATCAAAGAGCTTACTGGAATTTTCATGAAAAATCCTACTAATATTATAAATGTGAAAGTTTGTGAGAATGGACGGATGTTTGTTACTCTTTCACGCAAAAACTACTGAACGGATTTTGATGAAATTTGGTATAGTAGTAGTTTAGGCTCTGGATTAAAACATAGGCTACTTTTGATCACGAAAATGTACAGTGCTCCCGAGGGATACTGTATTTACGCGGGCGGAGCCGCGGGCAACAGCTATAAGGCGGATTGTCTATTACCGTCACCATGCCAATATACAAAATAACGAATTTCACTTTTTCATTCGTCGAACGAACGAACCTAATATCGATGTTTTTATTATTATGTATTAGTTATGCATTTGTTTAAACAAAATGTTTATATTTCATACCTACAATCTACAAACTTGAAAAACTATTGTGTCGCTTGTCACCGCTACGAATCGTAGCAATCCGTAGCTTACGTTAACGATACGAAAATAATCGATTTGAAAACATTTATTCTATAATCAACTAGCTTTTTCCCGCGGCTCCGCCCGCATAAATATCGTATCGGGTATCCCACGGGAATAATGTCCTTTGTAGGAAGAAAAATAAACGATGTTTTAATCCAGTGATTTAGGTACTGCCATACCAAATTTCATCTTAATCCGTACAGTAGGTTTTGCGTGAAAGAGTAACAGATATCCATCCATCCATCCTCACAAACTTTCACATTTATAAAAGTAGTAGGACTATATTGTTAAAAAACTGTTACAAAAACCACAATAACTAAAATATTTACAGCTTGAGTATTCTCATTAAAATATTACTTGAGCATTCATACCTACAAATATACTTTCAATTTGGTGTTAGTTCTTATTTTTACTGGACTACGGTGAAGCCAAAAGGAAGGGTAGTTATTAATTTTGGCAGTCTATGTATGTATGTATGTACGTTTGTTCCACCGTAGCGCCTAAACTACTGGACCAGTATTTTAATAAATGAGGTGTCAATAGATTTGTAATAATAGCTCGGGTAACATATGCTTTATAATTTACATAGTAAGGTTATAGTTTTTTTTTTAAAATGTCGTTATTCCATTCAGTGTCTATACGATGATATTTAGTAGATTCAAGTTCAGGTTTCTTACACAAGTATATTTACACGAGAATAGTCTATTTAAACAGGTGAGATTTGATTCTTATTCTGAAAATAAGTATTTTAATAGAACACTAAAACATTCAACGATTAACAAATAAGATTTCGTAGAACATAAATACAAGAAAAATTAAACCAGTCGCCAGTTGGGTATGTGCGCTCCTCCTAAACGGTTTTTCGGAATCAATTAAAAAAAAACAGTTTTAAATCACTCCCCAAAATCCAGTCGGCCCCGTCTAAACCTGTAATTATCACGCTAACGAAAAAAAAAATAACATTCGGTCGGCCATCTTGCCGGGAACGGCTCGGAGGTTTAAAAACTTAATTTTATACGTCGTTTGTTCGAATCATTTTTGTGGGGATATAGTAATCAGGCGCGACTGGTTTCGCCCCCGACTCCGTCCGTAATGGCGGACCTATTTAATGGTTATTTTGCTAACACTTCTGCTTCAGAAAATCTTTGAATAGGCGCTCAAAATATCGACGTTATTAAAATGCTAACCTAATCTATACAAATAAATAAATTTAATGTTTACCTTCTGTTGGTAATTTCAAATTCACCTTTGACGTGCTCACACCAACAAATATAAGTATTTTTAATAAACTAACCATGAGCATGTCAGGACATGTATAAGGAGGGTTCCGTAACTATCAACGCGCAATAGGTTTTCTTTGAATTGCTTAAAAAGTTATTGTCCGATTTCGCTCTAAATAATTTTCCTACAGAATTTTTAGTATGATCTATTATCATGGAAACTTAGAAGTTTCTATCTCCTATAGTTTAGAAATGCCGGGGGGGGGGGGAGGGGGGGTGGCAACTTATAAACCACTTTAGAGGCCGATTACTCGAAAATTGTTGACTTTGTAAAAAATGTATGTATTTTAAAATACCTATTCAACAATACCCCCCACGATGGGGTAGAAAAAAAAATATTTTTCATCCCCACTTCACATGTATGGAACGCCTAACCCCTAAAATGTAAAAACATAATATATAACACACTCTTATAATAATATATAACACACATATGTATAACACACTCTTTAACTTTATAAATTTTATCAATTTATATTCATGATTACAGAAGCGCGGTCAGACAGACAGAAGGACGGACAAAGCGAAATTATGGGGTTCCTTGATTATAACGGAACCCTAAAAACCTGTGTGTTAATCAAGAGTCTAAACTACTACCATACCAAATTTAATAAAAAACCATTTAGTAGCTATTGCGTGAAATAATAGCAAACATCCATACCTATATCCATTCTTACAAACTTTCGCGTTTATAATTAAACTAGCTTTTGCCTGTGTGGAATAGTATTCTTGGAGAAAAAACCTAAACTACTACCATACGATCGCTGCTAATCAGAGCTATAGGACGAAGCGCGGTCTTCGACGCAGCCGCTATGTCCCTGCATTTTAAATCTGTAATATCTTCGAAAAACTCATTTAAATTACATGCTATAAAGGGCCATATTGATCTATATTAAATGCACAATCTACTTAAGGTAATTAATTGGATAATGATTAATGCTGTTTTGCTTAAAATCGCTTCGTAAATAAGCCATTATTTCTCGTAAAAAGTAAAGGATAAAAAATGGTTATTGTGGGTTATCCCTAAGAGATAGACATATACCATCGCGGACTTTTTTGTAGAACTTTTTAAGGTGTACAATACTGTAGTACATTATTTTGATCTATCTCGTAGGGTTCAGCCAGCAATTACCATGTAAACGAAAAAAAAAATGTGTTTATTTCCGACATTAGAAACCTCTAAAATTATTAGTGTTTCTCTACTATTCGTTCGTTCGTTATGCATGTTATATACACATAAACCTTCCTCTTGAATCACTCTATCTATTAAAAAAACCAGCATCAAAATCCATTGCGTAGTTTTAAAGATCTAAGCATACATAGGGACAGACAGAAAAAGCGACTTTATTTTATGAATCTACTACTTGAATCTACTAAATATCATCGTATAGACACTGAATGGAATAACGACAGTTTAAAAAAAAACTATAACCTTACTATGTAAATTATAAAGCATATGTTACCGGAGCTATTATTACAAATCTATGACGAATGTAAAAGTGAAATTCGTTATTTTGTATATTGGCATGGTGACGGTAACAGACAATCCGCCTTATTATACACTAGCTGTTGCCCGCGGCTCCGCCCGCGTAAATACAGTATCCCACAGGAAAACTGTCCTTTTTTGGAATAAAAAGTAGCCTATGTGTTAATCCAGAGCTCAAACTACTACCATTCCAAATTTCATCGAAATCCGCTATGTAGTTTTTGCGTGAAAGAGTAACAAACATCCATCCATCCATCCATCCTCACAAATTTTGACATTAATAATAGTAGTAGGATGTTAGTAAGGATAAGCGCCAAATTTTTAAAGAAATGGTAACTGAGCTTTACACTACTTTTAAAATCTCGCGGGAAGCGTACATTTTGCCGCGATTAAAAGTAGCTTTTGTCTTTCTATTCTATGTTTGTACCAAATTTCATTAAAATCTGTCCAGTACTTACGAAGCCTATTTAATGCAAACAATAAGGGGGTTTTAAAATTCGTTAGATCTCACAACTTTTTGACACGACAAGGACCGTCGGGCTACCAAGCGCCGCCTGGTGACAGAAAAAGAATCGAAAATTCTTATTGACCGTTTTGATACCACTTACCACTACAACTTACGCCACCAGATGACGCTTTGTGTGCGTTGGGTCTGCTGCCTAGCGGCAGAAAAAATAACAAACCCTCTTTGTTTGTTTTTGTCAAACCTTTCCTCGTTATAATAATATTATATTATGTAGATTATGTTTCTGTACCTTGTACATTATAAAATTTTATCCGTTTTGGATTTTTTGGACATTTGGATAATAAATACGTAATAGTATAAACCGGGCTTTATTTTCCGTATAAGTTACTTAATTACTTAGCGTTAAATAAAAAATTAAAAGCGTGCAAGAAGGCGTAATATTTTAGAAATGAAATTATTTAATCCATTTTATTATAACTATTAATGTTTTACCTCCATGCCTATTTCATTTAGTATCACATTAGTAGCCTAATTAAAAAGTTATTGTTAAGTGAAATAAAAAATAATTATTGTTAAGTGAAATTTTTTTTTTCACTTAACAATAATTATTTTATATTATAGTGTTATATTTTTAAGTATTAATTAATTTAATGTCAGAGGTTTGTGGAACATAATTAAGTTTTTAATTGTATTTCATTTAAATATTTTGTAATGTTTTAATAATTATATATTTGTAACCATTATAATAATTAGGCCGTAAGCGGATATTTAATTAAATTAAGTATTAATTTAAATAGAAATCAAACACTTTTTATTCTTATATAAATTATGGTAATGTAATTAAAAGTTTAGCCTTAACAACGAACTGCGTGAGTAAATGTCTTTTAGAAAATAGATAATTAAGCAAATTACAATTCAACCAATTTATTTCTAATGAGCTTGTTAGTTATTAGATTAAATCTAACACTAGGTAAAAACTGACAAGAATATTCTATAGAATTCTTGTATATTTTTAAAGCGTGGTATAACAACGCCAATCAAGCAGCGGCAATATAAGAAAATTAATACTTTAGTTAGCACTTAACAGTAAAATTAGTTATTGTATTATTTAGAACTGAATTATTCAAAACTGCAGCTGTGCTGTGTCACATTTTTGTCATATTTTAAAGTTTGTCATAATTTATAAGTAACACTGTGAGAGATGAAATGCTAACTACAAAGCTCTATGTTATAGAGCTTTGTAGGCACTATGTAATGATACCTAGTTTTAACTTAACAATTATTATTCAAATTGTAATATAATGTAACTTTCCAAACATAAATATAAAATATAATTATATTAGTTACTATTTGGATAAATACATTTTAAAAAGTTACTTTTTGTTCCACGTCTTCATCATTAAGTTTACAGTAGGTACAGTAATAAATAGGTATAAAGATAATTTAGATTTTATCAATGTTAATTAAAAAACCTAAAAAGATGTCATCAGGCCCATAGTCATATTTATTTATGTGTTTAAAAAAGAGATTACGACCTCTACCTAGAATGTACAAAAAATAAACGTAAAGCTGACGTCCCTAAAATATAATTTACCTCAACATAATATATTCGACCAGAATTACGACCCGATTAATACATTTATAATGCCTACATCTCTTTCTAACGCATAAGATTATTTGCCCGTCCCTTTCGAATGTCATTTTGAAAATGGAACACTGCGTGAGCGCATGAAATTAGTCCCGCTTTTTCATCTCCAGCCGCGCTCGATTTGAATTTGGAAGCTTTTTATTTTTTATCGGTGCCGAAGGACGTTGAAAGCGGCCATGTTGGTTGTTTTTTAATTATCAATGTTTCGAAGGAACATACTTAAAGCTGCCAGTATTTTTTGGATAAAATTTATATTTTTCGGTAGAATGTCGTTTGTGTAAATTGCATCTGTTCGGTCAACCAAAAGGTACAGAGTGTATCTTTTTTTAACGCCTAATTGAAACAAATTTAAGGTATCTCCTACGTACCTAATGTTTAATAGGTTTTAGTCTTTAACCGACTTTATTATAGCTTAAGTTTAATACAGTAAATAAAAAAAGAAAGTTTTTACTGCATTACATACTTTTTTTATTATTTCAAGACACAATAGGTCTAAAACAATATTTCACGGAGAAATATGCACTGTGCAGATACAATTAAGGGCCTGTTTCACAATCTACTGATAAGTGTCAGATAGCTTATTTGCATGTTTTGTCTCTGTCGCTCGATATAAAGTAAGCAGCGGCAAATCTTCGGAAAAAGCTATCCGACACATATTAAAAAACTAGCTTTAACCCGCGGCTCCGCCCGTGTATCCAACGTGAATACTGTACCTACTTTTTCGGGATCCTATTCGGAATCCAGAGCCTAAACTACTACCATACTGAATTTCATCGATTTCCATTTGGTAGTTTTTGCGTGAAAGAGTAACAAACATCCTCCCATCCATACATCCATTCTCACAAACATTCAAATTTATAATAATAGTAGATAGTGAAAACCCTAAAGAAAAAAGAAAGATAAATCGCACATTATTCGCACATTTCGGTATTTTTTACTTGTACATTTTTAAGCTTAAATTAATATATTTTATATACTAACGATATTACAGCAGCCTGTATATCTATCGAGATATATTAATGTCGACCTTTTTCCTAATTTCGTTTAGATTATTACGTTTTGTCTCCACCGACGGGCGGCTGAGTTTTTATACGACTTTTGATACCTCCTGTTTGAGTTTCTATGAGTTTTTCGAACCCCTAATTACAATAGTAATTTGTAGTTTCCTTATGCCTTCCGTTGTACCTCTAATGCCGGCAATAACAATTTGAACATGCTCAATTTGTACATCAAAATAGAACACGACATCAAATATCCCATTCCCAACAAACTGTTCTTAGGCAAAACTCTGCATAGTTGTTGTAAATTTTGTACCCTTAACGTTTTTTTTTACTTATTTTCTTTATATATTAGCTAAAAGAAAAAAAGTAAACATTTATTTATTAATTTCTAATATAAACGTCGATATTGTAATTATATGTCGAATAAGGAATTAAATAAACTGAAAATCAGTAATGCGTAGAGGCAGAATGGAGGTGGTGTCTGAAAACGCCATGTGCTGTCAAGATGCGATTAATCTCTCCCCATTCCCCGTAGATCTGATCTATACATCTATAGATCTGTAAAGCAATTACTAAATAAACACGGTTTCAGGGCGCGCCGGGGCGGTGCATTAGCGGCCTTTGTGAACACACCTGGCCTATCCCATGCCTTGTGGCCATATTTCATGAAAAAATAAGACATATATTTAAAAGTAGAGAAGCATTTTTAAAGAGATGCACACTGTATTAAATAGCGTCTTCGATACCTGGGAATGTGTGCAGGGTTAAAAATATGGCGCTTTCTTGGGCTGCTTACCACCTTACCCTACCCTAACTTACCAGGTAAAAGTTTTGAATTTTTGTTATATTTTGTCACAACGTTACCGTTTCTTTACAAACATTTCTTGTTCGTGTTTGGCCTTGGCCTTCATGTTTCTACAGTCGAAGATGAGAGATAGAGCTATGCTTCGACACTATCGGGCTGGCTATATCCCGTTATACAACGAGATAAAAATATAAGTTATATTACATTTTAAATCATATACCTAAATAAATTTTCGTAGAAAGAAAATCTATCACTTCTCCAGATGTATTTTTTTTATTTTTTAGGACAAAATGTAGTATCAATGTTCACTATTTAAACGGTGTCCAATATTCCATTAATTCCATTCTACAATAATAATGTTTCAAAATTATCCTCAAAAAACCGTTTATAATATAACAATAATCATAGTCACACTAATCCCATCCCTTAGCGGTGAAATCATATTTCGTGATCCCCCAAACATTTTTCTTTATAAACGTCGTGGGTGTATTTACTTCCCGTGGTTACTTTTGTTAATTTTGAAGGTTATTTTTATTTAATTGATTGTTAAAAGAGAAAACCTACATCAAAGTGGCTTTGCTTAAATTTTAGTTATTAATGTATCATTCGTTTTAAAACTAGAAGTCCACTAATTTTTAAAATCCTAACCTTATAATTATTATGAAGTAATTATTATGATTGATTTTATTCTTTATTTCTTTTTTAAAGCTTTATAAGGGTTATTTTGCCTCGTAGATAGAAAAAAAAGTAAATGTTGTCACAACAAACGTCAACGTGTAATAAAATTGCATAGCTATCGAACTCACGGTGTGTGTGTTCATAATCTGAAATGAGGATCGTGCTTCTAGACTGTTACGCCAACTAGTGTCAAGTATCCAAAACAGTTGGGATCATGTATTTAACGTAAACACATGTGATTTACTTTTTAATAATTCTAAATAAAATATATTTATTTGTTTTAAATAATGCCAGCTTGGAGAAAAAATTGTTGTATTCTTGTATGTAATAATACATCACGTCGAGAACGTGGATTCAGTGTGGAAGTGAAATTTTATAAATTTCCAGAGAGCGTGTTAGGAGCCTCATGGAAAATAGTAAAACGTAAACAGTGTATAAATACAGTGAACAATTACGTGTAAGTACAATATTAATTAAAAAAAATAAAAATGGACTGCACCATTCAGTAAAATTATAACATTTAAATACGACATATGTAAAAATGTATCATTTAATTGATGAAATTTCAAACATTCGTGACAGTTATCTTATAGTTATGACTTATCATTTTAATTCTTTTCTTTGATTTCAGAGAAAATCCAAAAGACTGGGATAAAATACCCCAGATAAAAACTCAAGTCGAAAACAAAAATGCTATTTTTATCATGCCTCCTTTTGGCCACAAAGATCAATTCACCCCTGAAGAAGTTGACGAAACATACAACATTGCTTCTGTGAGGATACATATAGAATGAGTAAATCAACGAATTAAGGACTTTAGAATTCTATCAAAAGTACATAATTCATCATTTCCTCATATTGATGAAATCGTTTTTGTTATTTGTGCTTTGGTAAATGTACAGAAGCCATTGTTTAAAGAAAAAGAAGTTGACAAATAAGCCTTTTTCAAATAATTGTAAAAAATGAATAAAATTTCCAATTGTATTAAATAAAAACGAATTAATTGTTTACCAAAAAGAAAGGTTTTATTTTCTTAAATAATTTCAAATTTAATGTTTATTATTTCTCTGTTTTATAATAACTGTGACATAAGGTAAGTACCTACAGACTCATAAATGATAAATATTTTTATAATATATTATTTGCTTGTAATATTAAATATTTTTAACAAAGATAACATTTATAAAACTTTTCGTAATGAATAAGTACAAAAAATAATTTCTTACGATTTGCATAAAATTAAGTTAATAATAAAAATAATTTTAGGCAACTTTAAAATCTCAACAGTCTTAGAGATAACAAGTACTATAACATTTTCTCAATACCGCACATTCGAATTCGGTCGAATGCAAAATTATTCTTAGGTCATTTTATAATTAATATCTAAAAAGTAATTTACTAATGATAATCATAAATGTATTGTTACTTAGTTGAGTCTTTGGCGTATAATTTTTGTATGTATTGGGTAAAATAAAACTTTTCAAGATGAGATATTAAGTTATTCAACAATTTGATTTTAATAATTTTTTGCCTTTCTCATCGTTCTGGCCATGTATTATATTATTGACTATTGGTTTAAATCCATATTTTCTTATTTTTTCCATTGTTATAACTTTTTGTTAATGTTATTAAATATTTGTTTTGATACCACTATGTTCACCAATCAAACACCAGAGAGCGCTCACTTCGACAGTAGTGCTGCCTCTATATTTCACGCACGATCCCTATAGTGTGTGTGGTTGATTTTTTGATAATTTTATGTGTTTCTCATAGACTAATCATTGTTCACGCTGGGCGCTCTACTAGACCGAGCAGACGTGCTTGTGTAATACTGCAATAAATACTCAGCTGAGGTCGGTTTCCCCGAGCCAGCCATATTGAAAGCTTTATGACAGTTGTAGGTACATACCGAATATTTTATTAAATTTTAGTTGAAATCGGTAAAAAAGCCAAGTTGCGTAGTAAAACTATGTAAAATTAATTGGACCAGAAATAAGAAGGACACTGGGATCACATATCATCAGTAAGTATCGTTGAATTCCGAAATTTCAACATAAAATTACATGAACTCAAAACGCCATTCAGTGTTGCCGCGTATGCAAGAATCAAGTTCCAATATTTTTATGATGTGAATTTTCATTGTATTTTATTATAATGTATTAAAATACAATGTCAATAAATTATATCCTATTTCATTTATCTGACCTAGTTATTATGATTCTACACATGGAACTAAATAACTATTCGCAAGGAGCATAGGTCGAAAAATATGAAAAAAAAAATATTATAAAAACGTTTCAGTTAAATATATTATGTGTAATATTATTATTGTACTAGCTGCCTCGACACACGTTATTCTGTCTTGACTAATAAATAAATATGAGGGCTATTCATTCATATACATACCTCATATTTTTCTAAAGAAGAAGCGCATAAGAATTATATAATATTGATATGTATATTCGATTTTAATTAATTATTAATCCTACAATAACCAATAACTTAACTAATAGACCACAGCATAAGATATTTTTGCCATTAAATCGGGCAAAAGTTGAGTAGCTGGGGTCACAATTTTTCACGCACACTAGAATTTGTCACATGTCAATTGTCACTTTATACACTACAATAATGAGTTGCCGCATTTACGAAGCTGTTTTTGTTAGGGAGTGCGTCATCTAGTCGAGCGAGCGAGACCAATCATATATCTTTGGTATTTCTAAGTATTATATAAAAATGTTAGGTTTCTGCTCATCTTTCTCCTCATAAACTTCAATTTACCGGCTAAATTTCAGACTTTCCCGGTTGCACAATTCTCGTACAACTGTACTGAAAGTTTTTGACTCACGAATTAATATAATAATATAATAATAATAATTACATATCAACAGCCTCCGTGGTCCAGTGGTTTAGAGCTTGGCTCTCGACTCGGGAGGTCGTGGGTTCGATTCCCGCATTTGGTTAGGACAATGCAGGCTGATCACCTGTTTGTCTGACAGGAAAGATTATCCATGCGTCGGATGGGCATGTAAAAAGTCAGACCTGCGCCTGATATCTTGCCAGTCGTGTCGGTCTGTCCGTCCCACTTGGTTTCGAGAGTAAAGGAAGAGAGAGTGCTCTTGTGTACTGCGCACACACTTGGGCACTATCAAACGGCCACCGTCACCTGTTAAGGTGTGGGGGAGCTATTACATATTATGTCTTCTTAAGAATAATTTATTTTACTCACATGTGCATAAATATAGTAAGAATATAATTTAAAATAATTAATTAATTTTATAAAATGTAGATATAGGAGAAATACTTAATAAATATTAATTTTAAGCTATAAATTACAACATAAACAATTAAAATAATATTTCGGTTAACTACCAGCCATTCTAGAAAGGTTTAATTATAAAACTAGCAAATGCAAATGCACATTGGACTTAAAAGAATATTTTCCGTTTCCACTGATTACTTTAACTAACAATAATCTAGTCTAATTAATTAGACCTTTTCCTAATGATGTTCAGCAACGAAAGGTTTTGGGGTATTTTAAAATTTCTCTATTGGACAAAAGCCCACCGAATTATATATGTAAACGACCGACAACAAAGAAAAGCATTAGGGGCCATTAACGATTTCTATGCGAGCTCGATTATGCTACGAATCTTTTGTGTAGGGTGACAAAGCTATCTCTAGTTTTGAGACTATGTTCTAAAATGACCGTTGATAAGCTTTTATATTATACCTTTAGCACCTTTAGCAACCTTTATTTTAAATGTAGGTACTAAATAGTAAATAAATAGTATAAACTGTAGGTAACAAATACTTAATGTAATAGCTCCCCACACTGATTTCAGTGACGGTGGCCGGTTTAATTGAAACCAGGACAGCTACGCAGGAGTTATTTTATAGTGCCCAAGTGTGTGCGCAGTACACAAGAGCACTCTCTCTTCCTTTACTCTCATAACCCAGTGGGACGAATAACCGACACGACTGGTGAGATATCAGGCGCAGGTCCGACTTTTTACATGCCCATCCGACGCATGGATCATCTTTCTTGTCAGACAATCAGGTGATCAGCCTGCATTGTCGTAACCAAACTTGGAAACAAGATTTTTTGTTATTCCAATGCGGGAATCGAACCCACGACCTCCAAGTCGAGAGCGAAGCTCTAAACCACTAGACCACGGAGGCTGTTAAATTTTTAAAACTTAATGTAGTTGTTGTTAATGTTGTTGTAAGTTTTAAAACTTAATGTAGGTACTAAATGTAGGTAATGTTGGTATAATATTATTATACCTAATGGATAAGAAGCGAAAAAAGGTATGTCCGTACGTACTAACTTGCTTAGAATAATTATGATTACTAGAGGTCGTGTGGTCGAAATTAACGCATATGAAAATTCATATAATTTTTAAGTTACACATGGAACTAAATAATTATTCGCAAGGAGCATAGGTCGAAAAATAGGAAAAAAATATATTATGAAAACGTTACAGTTAAATATATTATGTGTAATATTATTATCGTACTAGCTGTCTCGACACACGTTATTCTGACTTGACTAATAAATAAATAAAAATGAGGCCTATGAACTTTATAAGAATTTTTGTTTGTCTGTTAGATAGAAAAAATGTAAATGTTGTGACAGATTGATATACCTCAATGTGTAAAAAAAATGTATATATCTATCAAAAAGTCTATTTATATATGTATATAAAAGGCAAAGCTGATTGATCGATGTAACAATGCACAGGCCAAGCCCTTAAGGCTAGAAATTTGAAATTTCTAGAGTAGGTAGAATTTTTTCAAATTCAACCTTCGTGGGGGTAAAATAAGAGATTTAATTTTGTATGATACTTTTTATTCCTTGGACATATTTGCATGAAATTTCGTATGAATTAAGTACGAAAAAATAATGAGTTACGTATTTTAGCGTTTCCTAAAATTCAGCCCCTAGGTGGGTAAAATAGGGGATGAAAGTTTGAAACCTAATTTCGCGTGGGCGAAGCTGCGAGAAAATAATGCTAGTGTTATATAACTGAGGTACTGGTAAGCATTTTTTTAAATTAGCTTTCTGTGTACCTTCCAGCTTCCTTCACATAAACTTTACTTTACCGTCCAAGTTTCAGATTCCTCCAATCGGATCAATTCTCGTAAAAGTGTACTGAAAATTTTTAAACAATTATTATATAATTGATGATATTTAATCACTGCCCCCCCCCCCCCCCCCTCCTGGGTACACCCATGTTATTATATAATAATTATTACAAGTTTAACTAGATGATCTTGCAAAAGGTTGCTTTAAATTACTTCTGGAGTGGGCCAACCCTATTACAAAGGGTTTAATAAAAAGCCTACTATATATCCTAAACCTACTAAATACCAGGTACCTGGATACTAACCTGCCTAGTTTAACTTTCTTTAGTTATTAAAGCTCAGTTAGGGACTCCTGGTCACCCTACATAATGTTCACATGACATAGTCCGCCATCATTACTCAATTTTATAATGGAAGTTCCGATTCCGTAATTTTGAACTTTATAATTACAAAAATAGTGATCAATTTTAAATAATAGGACAATATGTACATCTGAAATTGTACCCACAGAATTATATAGAAATTATGTTTTTGAACAATCAAATCTAAATTGCAGGTATAGTACCAATATTTACCTGCAATTAATTTAATTATGTATTTAATAGTTAAATTTTTCCGGCAACCAGTAGTGCTACTAAGTAAGTTACTACTGGTAACTAAGTAACTGACTTTAATATTTAATAATTATATACTTTTACTATTAGCATGTTCAGAGTGATAATAGAATAAATAATGAGATGTTATTATGAAAAAAAAAAGTTTAATATTCATGAATTCTGTTTGAGGATGTCTATTCTTTATTATTGTTTTCGATAAAATACTCTCCTAATATTGTATCACAACATTAAACAAATCAAGCTTTTAATATAGGTATTCATGTACAAACGAACTATACATTTACGAACACAAAAGATAATAAGTTACACATGTCAAGTAGACAGTATCCAACCGATAATCGTGAAGGTACAAATTTTCATATTAATGTTTACAGAAAACCCCGCAATGGCATGCCCCGCCCGCGCGGGAAACTTGACAGCTGTCAACGAGCAATGGCGGCCAGTGATTGTGCCGTGGCCCGTGCACTTGTAATGCGCATGATATCATAAGTCCAAGGAATAAAAACAAATGGTTGTAAAGGTGAAACCATCTGAAAAATTATCTACATCACATTATAACTTATCTCGCTTATACTTTGAACTTATAAGGGTTCTTGTGCCTGTTAGATAGAAAAATAACCTAACCAAGAGCATGTCAGGACATGTCTAAGGAGGGTTCCATAACTATAGTCGCGTTATATTTTTTTTTTAAATTACTTCAAAAGTTGCTGGTCGATTTCGTTCAAATAATTTTCCTAAAGAGATTTTAGCATAATCTATTAGAATGGAAAATTGCAAGTCTCATAGTTTAGAAATGCCAGGGGGACCAACTTATAATCCACTTTGGAGGCCGATTTCTCGTAAATGGTTAACTTTGTTAAAAAGTCATGTATGAAACCTTGCCTTTATTTAAAGCGGCTTATTAAACGATACCCTGCAAGATGGGGTAGAGTGAAAAAAAAATGTCATCCCCAATTAACATATAGGGTGGCTCACCCCTAAAATATAAAATTATTATAATTTTATGATGCCAAAATTGAGATCAATATACAGTCTATAACTATACCAAATTTCATCCATTTATATTCATAATTACAGAAGCTAGAAGCGCGGACAGACAGACAGACAAAATTTTTTTTTTATGAAGAACAGAGTATTGGTGGAGATTTTATTTATTTATTCTGTCATCCATTACCCGCGACGGAACGATTCGGGCCTTGGGGTGAATTATTTCTCGCTTTATCTCCAAAAGTCCGATTTTGGTGCGGTTTTCAGAGATGGGTTTGGGTTTGATAGGTACATATTCATAGGTAGGTGTTACGATAACAGCATATTAGGGGGCGCTGCAGTAAAAAAAAATTGTGCAAAACCAAAACTACTAGTCCAATTTTGATCCGGTTTTCAGGACTTAAAATAAATCGGTACTATTAAATACACTTTATCGACATAAATCACCTAGCTGTACAGTCTAAAAAGTTTGAATTCAAGGTCAATTCCAGTCTTTAGACTCACCTTTGGGAAATAAGGTTTTGGACTCCAAACAACGTTTTAAATGTTCATAAAATATTTTTTATATTTCTTATAATTTTCACTAGAAAGCAAGTAACGTCAGTGTCAGCGAAAAAAGCAAATATGTGAACATAGAATTTGGGATGCTCACTTTAAAAATTTAAACATTTATTTAATACAATAATAAATTAAATTCATTGATTTTTGTAAATACTTGTACCTACATAAATTCAAAAGGTTTAAAATGATTTTATCAAGTAAATGGAAAATTCGTTAAAAAAACATAAAGTATCTGTAATAGTTGTTATTTTTATGTTCCATGAAAAAAAAAAAATACACTTAACGTTTTGACTTTTCTTGGAATAGGGTAATTTAAAAGTTTTTAAAAATATGTCAAATTGTTCATAATAACATAATTCATTTGCAAATTTGGACCATTCTTTGTGAATTTCTTTCCTTTCCTAGCAAATCACCATAAAAATTTTAATTATGAATAAAGCCGCCAAAACGCTAAAATGTATTGTCATGACGTCATCAGGGGGGCGACTCTCATACATGTACAACTTTACAGAGAACAGCGACATCTCAACACGACGCTCCGGTATTAACAGTTTGATGAAATTTTCGGATAACCACAACAAATTACAATAAGTTATATGAGAATATGATCATTCTGATGATTAACTATTTTTATATAAGACCTACTTGCATTTTTAGAGTGGCGCATCTATATATATCTGTATATTCTATGTAAGTACCTGTCAAGTATTAATATCACACTAAACATGTCAAATCCTAATATGCTTGGTGCTAACTTTGTAACTTTACTATTTTAAAATGCCTTATTACGTGGCGCTATACTATAGATCTGATAACATTTTTAACAATGCAAATGATATTGAATCATGAAACCAACCATGGCAGTATTTTGGTGCAGGGATCATGTAAACAATATTTTAAATATCTGTTAACCAGACTGTGGTACCCGACTACGGTGGAGCCAAAAGGAAGTATACGGTGGAATAAACATACATACATATGTATGTATGTATGTTTGTTCCTAGCGGCTAAAGTTCTGGTCTGATTTTAATTATTGAGATGTCAATAGATTTATAAAAATAGCCCGAGTAACGTAGGCTATATAATTTACATAGTCGGGTTATAGTTTTTTATATAAATTGTAGTTATTGCTCACATTATGGTTTAAAGAATTTAAGAGTAATAATTTAGTAACTGCCTAGGTCGAGTAATAATTTAGAACTTTCCATAATAGAATCGTAAATAACGACGCGTCTCCATAGACACAGTGCAATATTATACAGTATACATGGTCCTGTTTATGAAAAATATTAAAGTTATACGGCACACACCCAAAATGCGATAGATTCATCGCTACTCAATTTGTATACGATACCGGGCCTTAAATAATGCAGGTCGACATTTGAGATATTTGGTTATTATTGGCTTGATGGATATACATTTCTATCATTGTAAATACGTTATACCGATGTACTCGTGTATATCGATGCGTCAGAGAAAACATTCTACAAAGTTGACGCTGCCGAAATTTCTTTTCAAAGGTCGAGGTGTCTTCTTTTTGACCGGGTACTATATATAATACTTAGTATGTATCGAACCCGACATATAGACAATAGTCAGAACTGGATCTACGGCCATTTGTATGAAGTTAAAGCACTGTATAATATTTGCACTGGAACGTGGAGCATACAGCACTGTAAGTACCTACTAAGTAATACGTAAATACTAGGTATTGTTTATGCGCTGTTACATCGTAATGAAAGTCGTAAGGTAATGGCGTGTGATTAAACGGCACTATATTGTCGTTTTACGGTTGAATTAATACTTAACATAATTTTAAACAACTAAATGTAGTCGCGATTTTAGTAGAAGGCTTGTCTAAGATTATAATTAGATTAAAATAGATGATAAATCTGAGATCTGATAAAGCTGAGACAAACCGTCTACCAAAATCGCGACTACTAGTCTAATCGACAAAGTGATTTTCGTGTCAAACACTTGTCCTACAACTATGTGTGATACTGATACCTCGTTTAATTCAGAATCACGTCTAGAAAATTGTTCTACAAGTTCATATTAGCACATAAACAATTGCAAAAGTTATAAACAACAAAAGTTATAAGGAGGCAAAAATAGTGTTTTTGGTTTTTGTTAACAGTTTAAATACTATTAATATTTGAAAAATTCGAAAACCAAAGTGAAAAAGAGCAGGACATTTCCATTAAAAAACTCCTAACTACCAGAACTCTAATTCCATTCGTTTTAACTTTAATTTAACGCTGAAAACAGGTCTCCGCGCATCACTTTTTGGGTTACGCGCATTTGGGTACGCCGCATAAAAAATATATATTTCAAAATTGTTTTTCAATAAGTTAGACGATTTTTAATAAAAAAACATTTTTGAACTTTCGTCTTTATGTAAACTGAAAAAAAGTGTTGAAATAATTAAAGTTTTTCTTTCGTGGATCCCTTCTTATATACATACTTAACAAGAACATACTGTAATTGTAGGACCAGTGTGTATGTATATTTTACACGAAAGTCAGTTTGTACACCGATTCCGAATACGGATAAAAAATATTTTTAGTATTAATTAGAATACAATAGTTTTTGTTAGCTATTAATATTAGCAGTAATAACTAGGTATTGATAACCACATTGCCATCATCATCAGAGTTCGCTCTAACTAGTGGCATTAGTATAAGAGAACACACAAATACAATTCAATACTTTTAATTGGATAAAACAAAACATTATGTATAATTTCTGGTACTATTAATGAAGTACTGTTGATTGATGCAATCACAAGACTACAGTCTACACTATTTTTCATAAACAGAGTTCTTAGCCAACATGCCATCATTACAATGTACCGTAATATCTATGTGATATTATGGTGGTGCGCGCGATACGTAAATACCATATATTTTTGATTTCTAACTTCGTCTACGTAATTAGCGATGGCATCTCGGCTAAAGGGCCAGATAAACTATATTTAGATAACTAACTATTTTGATGACCGACTTTGATTCGTAATAGCTGCTGAGTTACTTTCCTATGTCCTTACATTCATACATTTTACGCTACCCTGAGCTTTTCCAAAATAACCTCTAAGTACTACACCATAGAGTTCTATTATCATCACCGATACTATCCTAATACTAGAACCGTCTATTTGCGTACCACGTGTGTGGTCCAGCTTCCGTGTAAACAAAGTGTTGCCCCCGACTTTGTTTTGAAACCATTTACCGGATGTTAATTATCCCTCAGTAATTTAATTTATAACTGTAAACCACAAAATATGAAAGATCAATTGCTGATAAGTCTGGTGAACCACAGCACGGTTTCATCCGTAATAAAATATTAAGAAATCAAATAAATATTTTAACTAGCTTTATGTTTGTTTTATTGTTATTTTTTTGGGTTAGAGATGGACAAAAATATTACAGTTGGAGTAGATATGGTATTTTCAGTATGTATTGAAGCACCTACATTTTGTTATGAGTTTTTTATGAATTTAAAGAATTTCGTCTCGAGAGTTCGAGTTTGAAATCTTTGCCAGTTTCAGTTTTAATAGAGCCAACCAAACAATATGAAAAGAAACATTTTATTTATTATTATTATCGAACAATGCCATCAAATATATAGATAATAATATATGTAATAAGACACAAAATATACAGTTGATTTCATTCCTACCCATTTTTTTTGAGTACTTAAGTAATTACATACCTAACTTTATCTTTTATGATTAGAAAAAACTAAAAGTCATATTTTATATTTGAACTTTAAAATTAATCGAACTGACAATTAAATTTACATTACTGTACTTACTGTATTATTAAGGGACTGTATCCCTTATACTTATGAATTTCCTTTGATAAAAATTCGTCTATAGATAATAATTAGTGGCTCTTTTTAATTTTAACGATCACGAGCTTTTATTATGAATGGATAATGTAAGCCCACTTGTTAAAATAAAAACTGTTTCTAATTAACATAGGTGCGTTTTAATTATTTTCAGCTGTCTTTCATTACAAAATATACCGTATATTGAGTATATTCATACAGTATATAGTACCGTATGAATATACTCAACATATGTAGAGTATTATAGTGTTCTACCGTATGTAGAATATATTAGTGTAGAGGCGCATGTTGTAGGGATAGAAATACAAACTTCCTTCATTTCATAAATTTATTTTTTATAAATATAGACAAAGAGAATATACCTATTCTGAATCACATGAATAAATGTTATCCACATTGTATAAATTAATAATTTTTAATTTTCTTTCAGTTTTCTTAATAATATATTCCATATTTAATAGTTTCTGATGAAGGTTACAATTAAAACCCTACCTACATATTTGTCTGTCTGTCAACACACAAGTGTTAACACAAACACACTTGCTCATAGAAACTGATATGACTAAACAATTAAGTTTAGAAACCCAAACACAATGGCTCGCAGATTGACACTTGACAGCCATTTAGGCGGGAAGACTGAGCGACAGCGCGGGCTCGTTAGCGACGCCATGTTTGCTTTCTTTTTTTAACATTGTCTACAATGACGTGGTACATTCGGTACTTGGCCAGTAATAGTTACAGGGACAGAAAATACTTGAAGAATCGAAGGAATCGGGGTATTTAATAAGACGTAGGTTCAGCTTGAGCAGTTTTGGATGTATTTTCACGAACAGAAGGTTTGCTTATACTTTATTAATCCATATTCCATAGTAGCTTTTATTAATAAACAATTGAAATTTTTAATTTAAGACACTGAAAAACTTGTAGTATCCGTGCCAAAAGTTTAGTTGTCATGCAATTAGTAGACAGGAGAAAAAAAAACATCCCTACTTTACGTGTACACGTCGGGTAAAACATATATTTCATGATTTTATTTTAGCACTTTGTCGACGTGGCAAATAAGTACATAGTCATATCGGTATTAACGGGTTGGACGGTAAGCCGAAGACGGACGGACGGACGGACATGGCCAAACCATACAGTTCCGAGACGTGAACTACGGAACCCTAAAAATGTATCAAAATAACGTTTGCAAATCGAAATGTCGTACGAACACATTAGACTTTAATTATTGCAGGCAGGTGATATTAAAATTAAGTAATTACGTGCCTAAAGGCTAAGCAGTTTATGCCAATAATGATGACCTCAATTGGAATATGTTTAAAACAAGTGTTTATTTAATTAGAACAAGATATTTTTTAGAGATGAAAACATTAGCCAACTGCTAAGATACAGAAATAAACGATGAAATCAACATCAACCAAATAAATTCTATATTGACACAAAAATTTACATATCTGAAGTCCCTGACCCCTGCGCTACTGTCGACTTACGGCGTATTACAGAGGCCAGTGTCCTCGCCCATACTTGATATAAATATTATGCCAAAATTGATTTTAAACAATTTAAAAATGAGAAAGAAAACATCCAGACCAAAACATCCGTACTTAGTATTATAAAATATTTTAAGTTATCATGATAAACCCGATCCAGCGAGCGAAATTTTTCCTATTTTACCGGTTCGAATCGGTTTAAACATTTGAGTTCTAAAAGTCTGTGCAGACTGTATATTAAAAGAAAACATTCGGTTTCAAACGCCCGGACAAAACAATATAAATGGGCGGAGCAAGCGAGAAAACGTTTTTATATTAAAGCAGTGAAAATTTGAGAAAATCCAATCTGAAAGTCTGTGATCTTGAAAAAAACTGTAATTATTTTGGTACTTACTAGGTACTAGGCATTAATTTGTTTTTCTATAAAAATTAATAAAAAATACAAATCTGATAATAAATTGCGCCCAGAGAAATCCGCGACGGGCAGCGAAGCTAATAACTAAATAGCGGATTTTGATGAAATTTGGTATGGGTATCTGGATTGCCACAATATGTAGGCTACTTTTTATCGTTCCCGCGAAATTTCTTTTGCCCGAACGAAGTCCCGGGCAACATCTAGCGTGAATGTAACCAACGGGCTTATATACAGAGACAACCGGGGCATTAACATGACATGAGCAACACTTCATGTTGTCATTAAGCGTGGCTATGAATTAATATTTTCAATGACTCGCGTTCGATGCCCGGCGCTGGCGCACAGTTCCTATGCTCTTTGTGATTTGGTTAGTGTACCGTAGTTAAATAAGGAGATCCTTCTGTGGAAGGGGATACCTAAAACTTAAAGAGGATAATTTTTCGAAATTTCAAAATATGGTTACCTACTTTGTTTTGGAAGGGTTCAGGTTGTAAGAGAGACTCTTATTGTTGTTTTACGGCGGACTTGGTGCTGGTGAGCCTGAGAGCTCAGCCCGTCAACACTGAACATCATGGTAAATGATGTTACTTCTGTAAAGGATCTACATACTATAGTCAAGGGCGCTAAAATTTTATTGCACACTTTTCACACAATATTATATTACAGTGCTGTTGTGTGTGCTGTTCCTACTTTTTTTAGGGTACCGTAATTCGCGTCTCGCAACCCATATAGTTTCATCATGTCAGTCCGTCCGTCCGAAAAGATGAAACTTGTATGGATATGTATATTTACCACGCCGACAATGTTTAGCACTTTGTAATAAAATCACCTTTTTGGGGTGTGTCCCCGTAAAGTGGGTATGATTTTTTTCTTTGTCTACCCCATAGTGTGGGGTGTCATTAAATACTTAGTTAGGTCTTTTAAAATATTGAGAGGTTGCTTAGTAGATCTTTTGATTCAGGTATTCATTTGCGAGATATTTTATTTTAAAGTACAATTTTTAAAATACCCCTCCCCCCCTCCAAGAGCTGGCAGTCTATGTAATGAACTTTGAAGGAAAACTATAACGGCTTACATTACTTTGTTAGTTCAGGTGTTATAAAGGGGGATCTTGTAACATGCGCTTACTTGGTAAACTTCGTACAAAGATAATGAAAAAATAAGTAGACATGTAAAATATAATGGTAGGTAGTAGGTACGGAACAGAACCCTTCGTGCGCAAGTCAGACTCGCACTAGGCAGGTTTTTATTAAATACTACGGTCATACTTTAGATAACCTGAAATATCTAAAGTATGAGTGTAGGTAAATATGACTGTAAACATTTAGTACAATAATTTAAAAATAGTAATAATGAATGTATCCAGTAAAAGTAATTCGGAAAGAGTAGACGGGGTCGAACGGCTGCTATCAATTTCTGAACTCTATCTTTTGCTCACAGAATAGAAACTGCCCTCGGGAACTCTATTACAGACCGGTACGAAGGATTGATATATTAGGACTGCATTATACTTCAAATTAATTCAGCATTCTCTTATAAATGATCCTATAGAGGACGATTGAAATAAATGTGTACCTACTATTATATCTGCAATTCTAAAGAATAATATTAACTTAATATTAGATATCTTATTAAAATAATCGCAATACAATGAAAAAGTATTTTCCATTCTCAACAAAAATGAAAGAAAAAGTAACTATCTACTTAGGTAATATCAAATATAATTGAATATGAATATTTAAATACTTATGTCGCACCTACCAAGCTTTTTCTAAATATTTAACATTTTATTAAATGCTCTACTTATAACAAAACGTAGTAAATCACTAAAGTAATTTACAACCGGCAATTTTTTATGAGAGAAAACATAAAAATAATGAAGAAAAGTGTAACAATTAATCACTAACTACAATTTAATGTTAAAATAACCATTGTTTGGAAACACCTTGAGCGTTATTAAATCGCTGGCAATAAACAACTTCATCACATGCTACATACCTACCTAGTTAAAAAAATATCAAAATATTATTATTCAATTATTCAAAATGGCGGACCTATCAAAATATATCTGTCAAATTTAAATTGAAATTCTATTGTGCGTTCAAAAACGTCCCGCGGTATTATTGATACATTACGAGCGCGCGAAAGAGCCATAGTAATTTACAACTGAATTACAAATCTCTACCGAGCCTACTAAATACACAATCAGGTTAAATCAATTGTCGTTCGCCGCTCTCCTCTAATGTAGGCGAAACAATGCTAGGGGAAAGAGACGGAACACGTTCGATGGCGCAGTAGAGCAATGAAAAGCGCGGTTTACGCCTACAACAGCTGGGGTAGGGAAGGGACCTTATTTGTTCTTGGGCGTGTCTTGCGGAGCGCGCGTGGGGCGCAGTCGCTCACCCGCCGTCGCCGTGAGCGCAGTTCCGCGCCGCTGTCAACCACGATTTGACGTTTCAATCTGACAGCGGCTGTCTATCACGCTTCCGAAATTTGAATTTCGAATTAAGAAATCATGCTCTATCAATATTTATACCACATTCATATCTGATATCCGAACAGGGGATACGCATAAATCGTGTGGACTTTTTACGGCTGTGTTGTGTCAACATTGAGTTTCGAGATGGCTTTCGAAGACAGATGTAGTCCGAACCAGGCGAACAGTCCCGGGCCTGTGGCAGGACGAGTGCCGGCGCCGCACCCGAACTCCACCAGCGTAAACTACTGCCCCAGCCAGTACACCTGTACTACGATCGAATCCAGGTACGATAGATCTCCTAACATGACTTTAATCAAAGTACAACCGAACTCCCCGCCGCCTAGTCCAGCACAAGAGATGGAATACCAAAACTACTACCGGCCGGAGACGCCGGACGTCAAGCCGGTTATACAATTCGAGCCGGACAAAAGAAACCGGCAGCAACCATCCGTATCTATAGCGTTTTCAATCAACAACATCCTACATCCAGAATTTGGGCTGAACGCAATCCGGAAAACGAATAAAATCGAAGGACCAAAACCCGTCGGGCCGAGCCACAGCATTCTCTACAAGCCGTACGACTTATCTAAAGATTATTCCAAATACAATTACGATTATTTAAAATCGAAGGAACCTGCCGACTTGGGTCCTCTCCCGCCTCTGGGAGGGCTGAGGCAGACCATTTCTAATATTGGCGAGCACGTTCACAAGGAGAAGGAACCAAAGAACATTGAACCCCAGAAGAGGCCAGACTCTGCCAGCTCCATGGTATCGTCGACGTCGAGCGGAGCAGTCTCAACCTGCGGCAGCACTGACACCAACAGCCAGAGCGGGAACTCTACGCTGTGGCCGGCCTGGGTCTACTGCACCAGATACAGCGACCGGCCTAGTTCAGGTTAGTTGTTTTTTTGTTTTATTTTCTCTAACTATTTCAGCTCTCTACATTTTTTAATGAACTTTGAATGGTTCTCTACATTTTTTAAATTTACAAGCTAACATTGTAACGCCTTATGTTTTGAAATTATAACATACTTATTTCTCTAATGTTAATACATTAGATTATTAAATGTCTTTATTGTTTTATCCTACATAATTAGTATTCAAAAACAGAAAAAAGAACAAATGTAGTGTATAATGACACGAGGCGTAGAGCTGGCGCCGTCGCTCATATCGCGGCGGTACATTTGAGTATGTAGAACTGGTTGGCCCACGACAATAGTAATTACATATACACAAGCCGCTAAAATATACAAATTATACACGACGCCACTCACAATATATGGTTACGAAATTTTACAATGACTCTATCTTAACATAGAGTTCGCATAATATCGTCTATCATTATTGTAATAAGTATTATAATAACAAAGTAATTTCAAGTCTATTAGAGAAATCTCATCATCATTATTATAACGTTTATAATCATCACGATCAGCAATATACGTAGTATTACTTTATTTAGGCAATTATTACTATTTGAGTATTACTCAAACGTAAAAGAAACTCTACATTTGGTAACTATTTTTACATCTTGTAATTGCAGAACCCCAACTTTCGTATTTAACTTAGACTTTCGATTTATTTACTTTAATTTCAGTGAATTATAAATTAATCGTCTTGATATAACACTGACTTTTGGAGTTTGGCAATGTAACGCGTTTTGGACAATCAACAAAAAGCGTTATATACGTTGCTTTGACGTTCAAATAAGAATACTATTTTGCTGTTTTAACACATCGAAATTGCATCGAAACTGTACTATTGTAAGATTTAATCTCAGATGATTTAATTAGCGGAATCGACCTACAGGTACCTGATTCTAGTTTATTTTTTTATACTAGTTTAGTCACTTTGCCTGATGTGATAAATACACATAATTCTGTTCTTAAGCTAAGTACTGATAGTAGTAAGTTTTGACATACAATTTTGTGCCCATCAAAACATTTTCAGCTTCGTTCAGCAATGCAGCAAATAAACACCCAGCATCAACTTACATCATCAGCTCAATAACACAATACATTAAATACAAACAAGATTTTTAAGTAGGTACTTTCATTTTGAATACTTGTGAAATTAATTTATTTTTAAATGAAACAAAAAAATGCTAATTAATTAGTAAGTACTCGATGTTTTTCTTATTAGAATACAGACGGAAATCATATATGAAAAAAATATATTATAAAACTTATAAAATAGGTACTTAATGGTAATCACTCCGAAGCTGTGTATTTCCGGATTGTGAAAATGGGAAAAAATATTTTCTTTGCGAAATAAAATCACTAACGACTACTATATCTTTGGATTTCCTTTTTTTTTCTTATAGATATTTGACCATCCTGATAATTATTAAGTATGTCGAGTATGTGCGTGGTAAAAATACCTTATTGCTGAAGTAGTACGTATTATATTATGTACTTACGTAGTATTAATAAAAAAGATAAATAAAAAAGATAGATAAATTATATTGTAAAGGAAGCGCCCACTTAAAATAATTAAATTGATAGCTACTTAAGTAAAAAAAAATTATATAAATAAATTATTTAAATTGAACTTTTTGAGGATTCTTTTGCCTCTTACAAAAATTAAAGACCGGCCAAGTGCACTCGCGCACGAAGGGTTACGTACCATTAGGTATCTATAAAAACGGCAAAAGAATCATGTTTGTTCTATGGGAACATTATTAACCCTGTAACATTTATTTTATTCCGTTTTTTTAGTATTTTTTTATAGAGGCAACAGAAATACATGATTTGTGAAAATTTCAACTGTCTAACTATCACGGTTCATGAGATGGTGACAGACAAACGGATGGACAGACAGACAGCGAATTCTCAGTTATAGGGTTCCGTTTTACCCTTTGGATATGGAACCCTAAAAAGTACTTATTTACCTGCTAAAACTAAATTGTAAATTAAAAAAAATTGATATGTACCTACCATTTTTATCTTAAACCATTTTTCTCTCAATCATGCTATCCTACTTCTATTAAAAAAGTGAAAGTTTATGAGGTAATGAGGATGGATGTTTGTAACTCTTTCAGGCAAAAACAACTAAACTAATTTTGATTAAATTTGGCATGGCGCTATTTTTGGCTATGGATTAACACATATGCTCCTCTTTATCCCGCAAAAGTACAGTCTTCCCCTGGGAAATATTATGATTGTTTTTAACACTATGCTACGCGGGCGGATCCGCGGGCAAAAGCTTGTAACTATATATCACTAATCACTATGTTACGTTATGAGTATGATGTAGAATTTTCTGACGTAAAAACTATTATTGTGGAATCTCAGGTATTAATTGCATATTATATATTTGCAATTGAATTACTATAATGACTAATGTGTTTTTTAAATACGAGAATGTTACTTAACTGAGCATTTCTTTAGTTTTCGAGTTAGTGTGAAAGATCCCTGAAGCTTTAGGCTTCGACCACACGGATCCGACCAGCAGCTGTTCGTCAAAACGTTAATTGCTTGTAACTAGGCAATAATTGTGGCAACGTCTAGTTAAGCCTAGGATATTACAATAATCAATTTATGTCTAGCATTTAAATATTCCCATAATAACAAGGCTTAATAAATAAATTGTAAGAGAGTGAGGTATAGTTTGCTGTCAAGTGTCAACTGTCAACAAACACGGCGTTTCGCGCCTCCAATGACAGCTGTCATTCGATACATGACAGGAAGAAAAACCCACCGACGGCATAACCGACGACAGAACTTTGTTTGAGCTTGTGTGTGGATAAAGTGTTATAGTCACACCTACGAGCTGTTTACCATTAGTTAACCTCTGCAATTCTATACTTTTAAGGATAAAAATATGATCATAATATGAATTCGGCTTTTATCTACCTTTTCTGGATTGTTTAAGTCCAAGATTACAAGATTCCCAAATTTTCTAAAACATTCTGTATATTTGCATATTAGGGCATCACAGTCGGCGAAGATACTATATATCCAGGCATCTTAAGATAAAATATTATAGTATATTCGCCGCCGTTATACCTAATTGAATCTTAGAAGAATCGCACTTAAAGTTGTACTTATCATTTATAATTATTAACATTTAGTATTATCATTTATTAAAGTTCATCGTCAATCAAAACAAAAACAAAACGGTAATTTTCATATTCAAGCGTAGCGGCCATACGTATCGGTAGCATAATATTAGCGTTATCGACAACATTATTAAGTTTTATTTCACTTTACTATTACAAAATATTCTTCACTTTGTAACATACTAACGTCATAGTATTGTAAAATAAAAAAATAAATGTCAGTAGCCATCCAATATGTTTACAAAGACTAAAAACCGGCCAAGTGCAAGTCGGACTCGCGCACAATGGGTTTCGTACAAAATGGTTAAAAATCACGTTTGTTGTATGGGAGCCCCACTTAAATATTTATTTTATTTTTAGTATGTGTTGTTTTAGCAGCAATAGAAATACATCATCTGTGAAAATTTCAACTGTCCAGCTATCACGTTCATGAGATACATCCTGGTGACAGACAGACAGACAGACGAACGGATTTGGGTTCCGTACCCTTTGGGAACGTCTTTAGCTAACCTAACCCATTATATCCATTATCCAAAATTGTTTTTTTTTTTTAAGTAGGAAAGTAATATATAGGTACTTATCGACTTTTCATCGCATTAGCTACTCTGTATTGTATACTAATATCGTATACGCGAGTGTTTTTATATTTACCTGTAATAGCAGATAATGGTTATGTTTTACTTGTAATTACAAGAATTATCTAGTTAGTAATACCTTTATAGAAATAATGACTTAATTCCTAAGGCATTATCCGCGATAAAATAATCGTGTTGTTTGTGAGGCCGTTATTATAAGACTCGTATTTTTTCCGCGTCACTATTATTATACTTAGTATTAGCTAATTTTGCCCGCGGCTTCGCACGCGTAAATACAGTACCTATTCCACGGGAAAACTTCACTTTTTCTGGTAAAGTAGCGTATGTGATAATCCAGATCCAAAGCTACTATCGCACCAAATTTAATCATAATCTGTTCAGTAGTTTTTGCGTGAAAGAGTAATCCATCCATCCATCCTCACAAACTTTCACATTTATAATAGTAGGAGGATAGAGGGGATTTTTTTAATGAAATACCTATAGACGAGCAGACGGATAGCCATATAGATAGGAAATCGATTACCGTCGCGTCGCCCATGGACACCCCGCAACACCGGAGGGCGTGCGTTGCCAGCTTTTCAAACAGCAATAGTGAATACGCTCTTTTCTAGAAGATTCGAAGGTCGTAATCGCCGGAAATACTATTCATTCACTACATTCGTTAACACCTACATATCTGTTTGTTATATGTTGCTAATGATGGTTAACAGTTGCTTATTAATTTTAAACGCCGATTTCTGATAGCGCTAAAATTAACTGTACAATGTAGCTTACTCTGCATTAATTTGATATTACTATAAACTTATAAAGGAACTTACACACCACGATATCATTTGGAGCACGATTGTCTTTGGGTAAAGATTGGCATACAGAAGTACGCTGCTCTTGCTCCAACTAACCTTAAGGCTGGGAATATATTGTCCGGAATCCGGAGGTCCGGTGAAAATTCACAGCGCTGAAAATAGATCTCTGCGCTAATACAATAGAGCTGAAAACCGAAGTGTCCAGAGTGGAGTTGTCGTATTTGACATTCACATTTGAATCAACACTCTTATGTTCGATTTTCTGCTCTATTGTATTAGCGCAGAGTTCTATTTTCAGCGCTGTGAAATTTCCGCGGCCTTCTGGATTCCGGATAATATAGTCCCAGCCTAAGTCCAAATACAGAGTGTTAAACGTAGGTGTCAGTCTTAATAATATGTTTCTACAAAATGTCATCAAAATACAGAATAATATGTCCATGCCTCTAGACTACATGCTACTTTATCGTTGTTCGGTTTAAAAATTAATTCTAGAACCGTTACACGAATTTAACACTTAATTACACGATATTAAGATATAAAAATGATTGAAGCATGTTTTATGTATACGAAATATAATGGTATCTATGTGACAGGTAATGAAATAATTTATTTGCAATTATTTCGTATAGTTTTTGCACTAGCGTCGGCCATCTTGTGGAGTGCAATGGCGGCACTTTTGCCATGTTTGTAAGTTCGATGACTTTTCTATTGCTTCATTATGATCATCAACGCCGTTGTAAGCGGCTTGTTGTACAATCTTCAATCAATAACTTGATGTTTGAATGAGAATTGATATTAGCTACGGATTCTATTATTCGGTAAATATTTTCATTTCTTAGGTGATAATAACTTAGTGAGTAGAATTGATGAAGTTTATACTGGTTATATGCTGTATATGATTTATGTGCTTGTAAAACGTATTGTACAATAGGTACAATGAGAATAGGTTACAACAACATCGAAGGCTTCAATAAATGATCGTCATTAGAGGCGATAGTCGTTAAAACAGATGTCAAAATGTTCATATTGTAAATTGTAATAAAATGTCGTTTAGTTTTCAGTGTTGGCATAAAAAACTTTAGTTTCATAATAGGTTCCTACTTAACTTTAAATGGCATGCTTAAATTATTTTCAAATTACCATAACTATTTGTGTTTCAACATAATCAACAGCTAAAACGATCGTTCTATTAACTCGTGCGATAAATCGATCTCGAAGATTGAGATCTTGTTGTGGATCGATAACGTCCTGATTTAGGGTCAGGTGTTCCGCTCATTATATAAATAGTGGTCACCGTGTGGTCACCATGATGATCTTATGTTAGAACTTGTCCTTTCATAGTAAAAAGTAGCTAATTGATTATTTAATATATCGATGCATTATTGTGTTCAGTCGATAAAGGATCACATTAATTTCAACAGATATTACATGAACTCGTTAAGTTAAAATTTATTTTAATCGTCAAATTATTTATAAAGATATAGATAGAGAAGATGATATAGACAATAATTATAATTATATAGACAATAATTATAATGATACAGACAATAATTATAATTATATAGACAATAATTATAATGATATAGACTATAATTATAATTATATAGACAATAATTATAAAATGTAGTTTTTTAGATCATCCCGCGAACTCCCGTGAAATCCCGCGGGAACATATCCTTGCTCGTGGTGTAATCTATATCTGTAACAAATTTTATCAGAATCGGTCCAGTAGTTTCGGAGCCTATTCAATTCGAACAAACAAACAAATCTTTCCTCTTTATAATATTAGCATAGATAATCATCAGATATATTAATTATTATAACGATACATAGAACCTGTCCTCGATATTAAAAAATGTTGGTCACCTATGATTAGGCCGGTAAAACATGTCAATTTAAATGAAAGTAGCCACTTGGTTACATACGTGTAAACTTGAACGGGTGACAACTGTTTTTGTCTCACCTGACGTACGTTGGGTAAGGGAGAAAGAAAATCTGTAGGTATTGGGGTGAATAATTAGGGAGTTATTAATCACAAAAACTATGTGTGCGATTCAGTACTCTGTACTCTGTAGTCTATGCCAAACAGAATTTAGTTTGGTTAATATCTACGACTTCTATTTTTGTCATATAACAGTAGCGGTGGACGAAGTCGTGGAAAAAAACTAGTAGAATAATCAATTTATTTACAATTTAATCAACACACCACATCAATTGGGTCCCGTGCTACGTTCTCGAAGAACTTGTGTTACGGGTACCAGACAACGGAAATAAATTTAATAATAATTTTAAACAATACACATATTTTATACACATCCATAACCCAGGAACATAGATAACTTTTTGTTCCTTTAGCGGGATTCGAGCCACAGGGGTTGTCAGAATTAACTAGTGTTAGATGTGACTTTTGTTGTCTGTACCAGTCGATTCGGTTTGTAATTAGTGCACTCATTTCTCGCTACTGCCAATTGAGAGGGCAAAGAAATTTAGGGATGAGCTTCGGTGCGATTGTAAATATATCGATAAGGATATTTTTAAAGTTCTGATAACACACGACGGTTATAGCGGATAAAAGTAAAAACAATATTTTTAAAGTTATGATTTCGTTTTTGCGTTTCAGTGCTTAGTGGTGACTCTTCATCAAGGTCATTCATACACTTAAGTTGTCGTTGATTAGGTACTGTTGATTCCGTATTATAATAACGATAGCCTTAAAATAGCACTTAGAAAAATTTTGGTACAGTGGGAATAATGGAATTTCAGCTGTTGTATATATAGCGCCGAGCTGTGAAAACTTCGATAGCGCGATTCAGGATTGTGGCGCTAATTGGTCCGCCACAGTACGTACTTTACTTTACCTATAAACACATTTTGTCCGTTAAGTAGGTGCAATGTTCTCAATCTTAATAGATGTGATTAAATAATTATGCTAAAATATCTGTTTCCTTCGCCGGCTCATTATGGTTGCGGTGATTTGAATAGAATTCGAATAATACATTCCTTGTCGATAATTAACTAGAAGCATAACGCGAAACTTGAATAGTTTGCTGACTAATTTATAACTGGATATTTTTTTATTAACGTATGCGCCAAGTATTTTTACCGTGCACTTTTATAATAGTCGGATATTATTTTATACTTTCGATTTCATACTGATTACATTCTTGTTTGTAGGTCAAGAAATATATTTATAATACTTAATTTTCCTTTGCAGAACTTAATAAACTAGTTATACTGAATGCTAATGTCTTATTTGAATGTATATTACTCAATTTTACTCACTTTAATGAGTTTCTAGTAGTTGTCTATTGACTATATACGCTGACATGCGATATAATACGACTATTGTTTATCTTGCATATACCTAATATACAACAATAATGAGACAAAAACATGTTATTAGTAACGCTCGAGTAAGCTAATACTAATATGATAGAATACGTTTAAATTACTTTTAATGCGTTATTTTTTTATGGCAAATTATTATGACAGAAAATAATTTTTATACACTTTACATTATTACAACAAAAAAAAAATTATCGAAATAATGGGCTCCTCACAACACTTAAGCACCACCGATGTCTGTTTATCGATACATTATTATCGATACTCTTGCAGCCATATCTACTGAGAATCGGCCACCAAGCTAAAGGCCGTTTTTGCCACACGGAATCCGCTAATAACTTGATTTCAACAGTTTAGGTGTTTTTTGCCGGCTGATTTATTATTTACCGCTAAAGGTTTCATAAATTCGATGTTATTGCGTCGCATAGCTGTGTGTGCGAATTTTTTGTGAGAAAATTACTGCTGCTGTGATAGTTGCGCACTAAATAGATATCTTTTACTACAGATACGAATTTTTTATCACTAAACGTAGTACAGTGAAAACCGATTATAACGACATTGATGGGACCGGTAAATTATGGCAGTCATAGCCGAAAGTCAGACAGATTGGCCATTGGACAGAGAGGCTTGGTCGCAATACCCTGGTTGTCGTTATAAAAGGCTTTCACTGTATTAAAGGAAAGATGTCTTTTAAAATACCTGATGTTAATAAAATAATGATAATAATAAAATTTATTCAAAATTAGATATATCCATTACTTACTAGGTGCCATAAAGCCTAGTCGGTTAGCACCCTAATGTCTATTAATTTCTCAAATGTAATTAAAAAACCCACCCCTTAATTAAATGAAGTTAATTTGCTAAAACAAATGTCCATCCCCCTTACGTTGTCCTGGTGCTGGGGACGGCGGTATGCTAACGCGGTAACTTTAACTGTTTGTCACCGGTTAAGGCTCTAACGTCTCTGTTAATTTGTTAACTTTAACTATTAACGCCATATAATCAGTCCCATAATAATTATTAAATGTCCCTTAGAAGTAGAGAAAAATGGCCACATCATTCAAAATTATAATATTTAATGGAAAAACGAACCATTTAGTAAGGGTTCCGTAGTGCTCAATGAACCCTTATAGTTTTGCTCTGTCCGTCCGTCTGTTTGTCTGTCTCTCTGTCTATCCACCCTTCTAGCTTCTGTAATTATGAATATAAATAGATGTGATTTGGTATATTTATAGTTTTGGCATCATTAAAAAATATATATATATTTCAGAAGTGGCTCTCCGAACATGCGAAGTGAAAAATATTTTTTCATTCTAACACTATGGTGTGCATCGTCGAATAAATTCATGTTTTGATACATGACTTTTTTACAAAGTCAACTAATTTCGAGTAATCAATACATTATGAAGTAATTTAAAGAATACTTAATGCGCGTTGATATTAACGAAACCCTCCTTACACAATATTAGGTACTCCTGAGATGCTCTTGGTTAGGTAATAAATTCCTCCATGGTTATAATAAATAATTAATCTTATACGATTCGAAACACGTTCGAATTGTATATTAACCATAAAGTCGAACCTGAGTGAAGTAAAAAGTGTTGCCAAAATGGTAAAACTATCAAAAGGTGAGTCGATAAAAAATTTTACATATACAGCCGAACGTATAGCCGCGTCCTTCTTTTGTTTTTTTGGAAGTCGGTTAAAAATTGATAAATGTATGCCCGGCTTAAATTGGGCTGCTTAATACACGATATTTCCTCCAGGACTTGGCCAGTACCTTCGTGTGCAGTTAAATCTTATTTACGACAAAATTACTTCGGCTGGGGTCGGAGTATACAAAACGAAGTACATGTTAAAGGTTTAAAAAGCGAGGCAATATTTTTCGGATACGTTCAGAAACCTGAAACATTACGCCTCGTTACGGAAAAACCTCTATTTCAGCTGGAGTTTGTTTAATTAAAAACCCGAATAAAAAAGTAACTGACTGTTTTTATCGGGTGATAAACGACTTTGAAATTGTGCGCTGCGGTCGAACGAAAACGAACCCTACTCCAGTGAATTAAAATCGCTTCTAGCTCGCTACACACGAGCGTTCGTTCCATTTTTCAAACTCAAAAAGATTTGTGAATACGCCATTTCCTGTTCTATTCTTAAAGCAATAAAACTTAGTATTCGTTAAAGATGGCTCCGTAACAATTTTGAACGCTATCCAACAAATAGATCCACGGTATAAATCTGTAAAAACTCTGCAATAGCAATATAAAAGACAGTAATACATTTTCGCAAAACATATTTCGCCTTTTGAAATGAACTAAAAGAATGCGCGTGCGCGACATGATCGTAACGGTGCAAGTTGGTAGCCGACGAGAGACACAGAGTATAAAATATAAAGGTTTACGTACAGAGAACTTTCATAGAACGATGCAAATCGATCCAAATTTGAAAATTTCGACGTCCCCTTCAACGCCCACAATTTTTCCACACAATCGTGGACACACGTGCAATCAAATCGATAGCTAACTATGTAGCCCTTTATCTATTCATCTTTAATCTGTGTCCGACGAGATACAGCAGACGAAGCGACGCTCGCTGGCCACTAATATTAGATGACCAGTTGTTTTTATTGCATAAACGAATACTAATCTAAATCTTATATATGATTCAGTTTTTGGAAGAAACAGTATATTAAAAATATATGTTTTCAAAGGTACATTGCTTTGTTTACAAAATTTCGCAAGTCTCGTGAAAACGCTCCATACAAAAGTCGAGATATTATGACGTCACGCGTTCCTAAAATTGTGTGAAATATATGGGTCGCAGGAGCATAATCGCTAATATCTTCGAAATTTGTGCGTTTAAGTTCAAACTTACTACAATAAATGTTTTTGCATTTTGCTGTAAGTAAACTAATATGTAGGTTTTTATATACTTACCTATTGCAAAAAAAAAGATGAATCTTATTACAAAAGTACACATAAAATGTTGTTTTTTATTACATTTATCAAGAAACAATTTCTCAATATTGCTGAACACATAGATTGAACTCAACATTTTACAATTAGTCATCTAGTATATACCGTATTTCATAGAAACCAGTGTGCTGAGTGCGAGTTTTTGTCACAGCTTGCCGTGAAGAAGTTACAATTTCTATGTACAACGCCCCTAGTGGCAAACAATGGTAACTAATTCGATGCCATACAAATTGTAGTTAACTTCTTCAGGGCGAGTAGTGACAAAAACTCGCACTCAGCAAACAGTAGTTTCGCGACGACTCGTCGTCTGGTAAAGCTGCGGCCACGTACTTGCCCTTAAGTAATTCCGCTCTATGTATCGATGCCCTCTGGGCCTTCTTAAAGAAATATCTGGCGGCTAAAGTTATACAGAAGTCAAAACGTAAGCGCCCGTTACTACCACAAAAGCACCTAACACGTTATTCTCACCTCACATGTCTACATTCGAGCATATTATACTTTTCTAGCATTCATTATAGCGGTGACGGGTACAGGAAGGTGGTAAAGTGTTTACGGCCGGCGTTTTTGTGCCGATAGGGGTTTCCTGGGTAGATTTATGGCATACAGTCGCACGCTAAACTGCAGATCTCTCCGCGCAGATAGACGTATTTACGTTCGAATACACTATTTATATTAACACTTTAGCAAATTGATAAGAAACGCCCATTTGTTATCTTCTATACTAATATAATAAAGAAAAAGTTTTGATTGTTTGTTTGCATCGAACAGGCTCCGAAGCTACTGGGCTGATTTTGATGAAATTCGGTACAGATATAGGGTAGACCGCGGGGAAGGACATAGGCTACTTTTTATCGCAGCAAAATGTACGGAGATTTTCTTTAGCGTGCTTCGTGCACGCTAAAGAACGCGTCGCGCTAAAGTCGCGGGCAACATCTAGTCAATAATAAATGACTCGAATGAAATATAAGCAGGCAACTGATAAATATGAACAAGTCAGAACTGCAAAAAAACGTAATTTGTTTTGTTTTTCACGCCGTGACAACTGGCTCTAACTTACTGCATACATAATTTTAAACAAATAGCTAGTAATCTTTCATTTGAACAGTTAAATTACATTGTTATGTTACGGAAGTTCCATCAGAAACGACCTTTTCAAAGCGCAGATGTAGGCAGCATTCCTTTCTTAAAATTGTCACAATAAATTAAAAAGATAGTCCCCCTTTTGACCTAAAAAGGGGTCCTCCGTCCTCATGAATGTATATTAAGTGAGGCCATAGGGTGTTATTAATTAACTTTAATTGATGTTTCAAATTATTACTTTGAATAATTCAATTTTGTTGTCCAATAAGGAGGTAGGTACTCGACTCGGTGTTGTGACGAAACGTATAAACATAACTAATAAATTAACCTAATTCGTACTGTCATTTACGATGATCTTACATTTATATAAATTTTATAATATTTTATATAACCACTGTAATTACAGATTTTTATAACTTTCATTTTATTTACTAACTATCTGTGGCATGCGATTTTTAATTAAGACTGGCGTGCTTAATAGCTATATAGGAATAAGCTTAATAGGTAACTCGTTGTTTTGTATTTTTGTGTGTTTATATTCTTATCAATTTACCCGATTGAATTAAATCTGGGTATGTGAGATTCCCACTTCCTACTACTATTATAAATGTGAATGTTTGTGAGGATGGATGGATGGATGTATCGATTGATGTTTGTTACTCTTTAACGCTAAAACTACTAAACAGATTTTGATGAAATTTGTTGACTTTGAGCTCTGGATTAATACATAGGCTACTTTTTATACCGAAAAAGAACAGTGCTCCCGTGGGATACTGTATTTACGCGGGCGGAGCCGCGGACACAAGCTAGTACAACACATAAAATGGAACCGTACATTTCATAGTTTCTAACATTTTTTACATTGAAATCTATAAACTCTATTTCATTTGTCGGCAGGTCCAAGAAGCAGGAGGGTGAAGAAGAAAATGAACGCTGAAGAGAAGCGACCCAGAACAGCCTTCAGCGCCGCCCAGCTCGCCAGGCTAAAGGTAATTGTAGACCATTTACACCACTTACATCAGGTAGTTATATATCGGTCACTAGACACGATACACTAACGGGACGGCAGATATTTGTTACTGCCGAGGAAATTATTCAATCATTTTGATATGAAAGCTACAATTGTAAAATTAACCTACTGATTTATGATACCGCGACGCGAGATAGTGAGACCGCGAACCAGCGCCCTCCGGCCACGCTCACCGGTCGCGCGGCGCGTCTCGTGGGGACTGTTCAGTGCTCCATATGAATTCATACTAAGCAGGGGCTCCGCGACCGCGTATATTTCGGTCTCGGGTCGCGGTCTGACGTCGCACATCGCGTGCATCGGAAGGCTACCTTAAGACAAAATCCGACCTAAAAGTTTTATGCACTTACTAGATATTCGATTCGATGTTCGCGTAGAAAAAAGCGCTTTATTTTGTGGGAACCGTACATTTTGCTGGAATAAAAATGTACCGTCTTAAAGCTATACAATACTATCTATAGGAAGTCTTCATTTTGTACGTAATGTAACTAATAAGTACTTTTTATTCGCAGCACGAGTTCGCGGAGAACCGCTACTTGACGGAGCGTCGGCGGCAGGCGCTGGCCGCGGAGCTGGGCCTGGCCGAGGCGCAGATCAAGATATGGTTCCAGAACAAACGCGCCAAGATCAAGAAAGCCTCAGGCCAAAGGAATCCGTTGGCCTTGCAGCTCATGGCCCAGGGCCTCTACAACCATAGAACTGCTACGGAGAGTGACGATGAAGAAGAAATTAGCGTTACGTAAAAAAATTTGATAAATAAAAGTAATCAATCTCTTAGGCCTGACTCTGCAGTCTGGAGAGCTTTTGAGTCCGAGTTTAGTCAGGCCTGGTGGTAGGTTGTATCGCATTTTTTAAATTTAATGCAAAAAGTAGTACAATGCGTCAATTTTTAGTCAAGCTAAAGGCTAATTTAAAAGTGCACAAGCTTTGTTACAATTTCCTAAAAAATTATGACTCACTTTGAGGCCATGTAGAGTTCATGCTTAAAACAATGTAGTACATAGAATAGATCATCCATCCAAATCACGCCTTATTTAAGACCACTGCATTTTCGTAGTCTCGCCCTAATTGGCCCAATAGATGTAGTGAAAAGATTTAGGTATAGAGTTATGTATTATTAATTAATTTTAGTAAAGATGGTTCCTGTTTTGTAAATATATAGATAAAGTAATATTTATTTTATATACATAATATCGTATATTGTCGTAATTTGCTATACGACATTTAATTTTTCTGTTACGATGCGATAAAATAACCAATTTACAAATAAGTATTGTGTTTTGATTTTAAGCTGATACTGCAGTAGCGACAATGTTTTCGTTCTCAATGTTCTCAACAGTAAAAATTATATTGTGATAAAGCGTCAGTCTAGCAATAATCAAATATGGAGGCTTATATATTTTTATCATTGTTATAAAAAATCTATAATTTTATTTCAAAATGAAATGATCCTCATTGAAGGATTACGCTTTCTTTAAAGTTGTAAATAAGATTTTGTAATTATTTGTGTATTTTATTGCGATATCACGTATCTTCCAATTACTTTACTTTGGTGTAAAATGTAAATAAACAATAGACTGTGTTAGACTAGTACTGTATTGTATGAAATATATTTATGGTTTTTTTTAATTTAACCGTGGTTTTATTTTATAATACACATCAATGCAGCAAATCGTCAGGTACCTAAAAGCTATTTGTGAAAAATGTAGAAACATATTATAAGTAAAAAATCGAGATTTTTAACATCAATGTATCATGTAAGTTTGCTTCTAATGTTGAATATTAAATCTCTATCGGCTTTTACTTTACCTACATGCAAATAATATTATGTAGTAGTCAGTATTTACGTAGCGGGATTGTATGAGTAATATTCTTTTGACATTTGATAATTTCGATAAGACATGGTGGATAAAGAAAATTGAAAAATTTACATAGCCCCCGAATTGTCAAGCAGTAAGCGAGTGATGTTGATTAATTATAGTTAAGAACACTCTGGATCATGTCAGCTTTTAAACAAAAAAAATCGAAATTATTTTAATCCCTTTGGAATCTACTATGCCACGAACAGACAAACAGACACATGAAACTTATGACACCTCTATGTTTTCTTCGGGAGTTAAAAATGTCCCTTGTTCCGTTTATACTAATTAACTCCCTGACTTTGAATTCGGATTTTTTTTCCACTTTCACAACTATTTTATACTAAGGGCTTTTTTACACTTTGAAATAATTTCTTCCTTTTGTAAATGCATAATATCGAAACTGTTGGTCTCCTCGACCATGCTACCTATCATGTATCTATCTTCTTTTTCGTATGGGAGTGCCCTTATTAAAAAATTAATTTCCTGTAAAATTAATAAATAATACCTACTCCATTCGGCTCTATTCCTCAAATATTTCTCCTCTATTCTATTTATAGTGAGGATGGCCCTGACGGTCAAGTCTGCAAATCCAGGAGCCTTAAAAATATACACTTAAAAAGCCTGCGGCGTGCCAATACTCTACGAAAAGCTTAACAACAAAGTTAGCTAATTGTATGAGTATAGTTGAGTTTGTACAGCACATGCAGGATGCGGGTAACCGCACGTGTGTGGCGCGCAGGCTGGTGTGTTGGAGTTGACAACTGTGGTTTTGCATCTCATGGGCCCACTTGCGCAGATCTGGGTTAAAAGTAACCCTGGATTAATATAATATCATACCTCCTCCTTCATAAATACGACGAACGAGAGATATAACATCTATAATATAGCACAGATAACAATATTTAACCCAGATCTGCGCAAGTGGGCCTTAGATACCGATTTTTATAGCCTGTGGCAGCGCCTACGTGGATGTTAAACTGAAAAAACTGTAAGATAAGATTTAAAAAAACCAGCCAAGTGCGAATCTGACTCGCGTATGTAGGGTTCCCGTACCATTATACCTATATTCGTTATTTTTTACGAAATTTTCCAAGTAAGCGCATTTTACAAGTTAAGTCTCTAAAACTGCAAAACTAATAAAGTTATCCAAGCCATTATTAGCCTTCAAAGATCATTACATGGACTACCATAATGTTTTTTTTTTTCAGATTTTTTGAGTCAGCCGTTTAGCTTTTAGAAGGAAAGCCCCAAGTGACAGGTTTTGCTTCTCACATTAATATAATAGTATCTGATATAGAGTATTGACACTTCGGCAAAGAATATCTAATATGACTTCGGTACAGACGCTAGCAAAATCACAGTGCACTGTTATTAGTTATTGTATATCACTATACAATTTTTCGTAAAAAATAGAATTTGTGAGAACAAATGTCATTTTTGTTCATTAATTTAAAAAAAACCACAGTGTAGTTTTATTTTATAAATGATTTAATCTTACACCTACAGCTACACTTACTCAAATGTTTTATACCTATCACGATTATTTATAATGCACTAAAGTCGTAATTATTATTCAAAATTAACGAATATTTATGAAATAATTAAAAAGTGTTGACGTTAAATTACATTAAATATATCATGCTAATTAGGTATGTAAAATTAAAATATGAAATTTACATATTATTATTGGTTGGGTGAAGCGAAAAATGTTAATAGGTATATTATAAACAAAAGAACGAATAAATAAGTGCTTTTGTTAATCTCTGTTTGCCTACAAAAATGAAAGTTTCAATTAATTTTTATTTTTAAACAAAAGAAAAAGTCAGATCAAAGGTTATCATATAATTAGATTGTAATTCTAAAATCGCAAAAGTTGATAAAAGTAATCATAAATAAAGTCTAATTAAAACTATAAACTCAACTCTGCTTTAGTCTTTGTGACTGTGCAGTATTAGCAGTTCTGTGGCATATATACTTACACATTGTACCTAGAAAAATATTAATAAATTAGTTGTCCCGAAACACGTTGCTCTGTCTTAACTATGAACTGGAAAGAGTAAATAACTACGCCTACACCAACATCTCCACCTACAACTACAACCTACACCTACATCTACACGTATAACTTACCTACGTCCTAAACCATCATCTACAATTACCAATTTGTCACCTACAACTACAACCTACACCTACATCCTACACCAGCATCTACAATTACCAATTTGTCACCTACAACAACAACCTACACCTACATCCTATACCAGCATCTACAATTACCAATTTGTCACCTACACCTACAACCTACACTTACGTCCTACACCAGCATCTACAATTACCAATTTGTCTCCTACAACTACAACCTACACTTACGTCCTACACCAGCATCTACAATTACCAATTTATTACCTACACCTACAACCTACACTTACGTCCTACACCAGCATCTACAATTACCAATTTATCACCTACAACTACAACCTACACCTATATCCTACACCAGCATCTACAATTACCAATTTATTACCTACACCTACAACCTACACTTATGTCCTACACCAGCATCTACAATTACCAATTTGTCACCTACAACTACAATATACACCTACAACCTACATCAGCATCTACAATCACCAATTTGTCTCCTACAACTACAACCTACACTTACGTCCTACACCAGCATTTACAATTACCAATTTATTACCTACACCTACAACCTACACTTACGACCTACACCAGCATCTACAATTACCAATTTGTCACCTACAATTACAATATACACCTACATCCTACATCAGCATCTACAATTACCAATTTATCACCTACAACTACAACCTACACCTATATCCTACACCAGCATCTACAATTACCAATTTATTACCTACACCTACAACCTACACTTATGTCCTACACCAGCATCTACAATTACCAATTTGTCACCTACAACTACAATATACACCTACAACCTACATCAGCATCTACAATTACCAATTTGTCTCCTACAACCACAACCTACACTTACGTCCTACACCAGCATCTACAATTACCAATTTATTACCTACACCTACAACCTACACTTACGTCCTACACCAGCATCTACAATTACCAATTTATCACCTACAACTACAACCTACACCTATATCCTACACCAGCATCTACAATTACCAATTTATTACCTACACCTACAACCTACACTTATGTCCTACACCAGCATCTACAATTACCAATTTGTCACCTACAACTACAATATACACCTACAACCTACATCAGCATCTACAATCACCAATTTGTCTCCTACAACTACAACCTACACTTACGTCCTACACCAGCATCTACAATTACCAATTTATTACCTACACCTACAACCTACACTTACGTCCTACACCAGCATCTACAATTAGCAATTTGTCACCTACAACTACAATATACGCCTAGATCCTACATCAGCATCTACAATTACCAATTTATCACCTACAACTACAACCTACACCTACATCTACAATTACCAATTTACACTTACAACTACAACCTACACCCACATCCTACACCAGCATCTACAATTACCAATTTATCACCCACAACTACAACCTACACCTACACAAGCATCTACAATTACCAATTTATAACTTACAACTACAACCTACACCTACATCCTACACCAGCATCTACAATTACCAATTTACCACCTACACCTACAACCTTCACCTCCATCGACACTTAAATCTACGAACCTACTAGAGCCTGCCAATTTTTTTGAAATAAACCAAACAGGTAAACAAAAAACGCACTTAAAAGTTATAAATATTTGATAGTCAAGTGCCAAATATGGAGGGCAGAGGAAAGGAGGACTATGTCAATAGATAAAAAAGTGCCCGTAAATAAACGTCAAATAATAGTTCTAAAACTGGCCAAAATGGTGCTAGAGTCAGAATTTCATCGAATATGTATTTTTAAATAAAGTCAAGATTTTATACACTTTTTCTACAAATTCAACCATTTTCGAGTAATCGGCCTCCAAAGTGTTTTAGAAGTTCGTTTTAGTTTATAAATGGTAGAACCCCCCCCCCCCCCCCCAATCCCCCTGGCATTTCTAAACCATTAAGAGATAGAACACTTGTAACCTTGAACACTTGAACACTTGAAAACCTATCGCGCATTGGTAGCTACGGAACCCTCCTTACACATGTCCCGGCATGCTTTTGGTTAGATTATTATGTGTAAGAATATATCGCTATATCTTTCGATTTAAAATTATTTAGTGTCACTATACATACCTTGGTAATTTCACAATTGCATGGAACGGAGAGATGAGAGAAAATGGATCGGAGCAAAAACAAAATAATCGTTCCAGTTGAAATCAAAGTGGTTGATATATGACTGTGATCTACGGCCGATTGTCCGTCTGTCTGTCTGCTAATTTACTATCCGCTATTTATAATTAACATGAATAAACAGTTCATAAAACAACGACATAATTGTTGATGAATTGTTAAGGAGATTGCGGGTTGTCATCTATTTAAGTTTGTATGTTTGTCGCGATTATTTGTATCGATTATTGTCTGTAAAAAAGGCACTGATTTATTTGCCTATTATTATATCTGTATTCTGTAATAACAAAAAAATCGGCCCAGTGTAAGTCGGTCTTGCGCACTAAGGGTTCCGTACAAAACGAAAAAAAGCCACGTTTGTTGTATTATGTGGGAACACCACTTACAAGTTACACTTACGTTTAATTGTGTAATTTTGTGTAATGGCGACGTGCGGCACATTAACATATTTATTACACAAAAATGTGCTTGTTTAAGTTTTCGAGATGGCTTTGATATTTTAGCTATATGTTGGAAGACGTAAGATGTCTTCCAACATATATGCAATACGTATTGTATAATGAGCAAATTAAAGTAACTCTTAATTAACTAAGAACGAATATAATATCAATACACAATGTACTTAAATTATAAAAATATTATTTCCTACCTACAAAACAACGCCATTAATTTTTTTTAGTAATTAGCTAATAATTTATTTTCATAATTTAATATAATTAATTTTGAGAATATAATAAAATTGTAACATAAAATTTAATATTTTTTACTTATATGATTACATATATTATATTCGTATCTTGAATCTTTTCAATCATAGGTTAATTAACCTACTACTATGATCCGCAATGTGATAGAATTAAATCTATTGATTATTTGTAAAATGCATAAAGTTGAAAAATGTGTGACGTCACATCAGGGGGCGAGGGGGTTACAAAAATATGACAACCTGTGACAAGGACGGGGGGACGATTAAAAATTCTAAAATTCGTGTGACGTAATTTATGGATGGCCCCTTACAGTGATCGGAATCTATTTACATATACTACGAGCTATCCTCAGCGATGTGAGCTTTTGTTCACAAGGAGCAAAATAAAAATAAAACTTTTATTATTATTATTTACTCAAAGCATACCCACTGATATTAGATAGAGTACATTGAATTAAAGTTAATATATGTAGAGGCGCAAATTGTAAGCAATTATTCCTGATAAACAGACAATGTTAAAGGACGGCGCGCACCCTGTATACGCGGTGCCAAGAGATGTCCCTGTCGCCCGCTACGTTTCTCTTATATTGATTTATATTTGTATACAGAGTGATGCTTCATATTTATAGATCGTCCTTGAAGACAAGTGTGACTCAGTGGTTAGCGCGTTGGCGCTCAAGCCCGAGGTCGCGGGGGTCGAATCCCGCCAGGGAACAAAAAGTTTTCTGTGTTCCTGGGTGTGTCTTAAATATGCTGTGTATTATATAATAAATATCTTGAATCTATGGATAGTATAAAAAATACTAAATATATTTCCGTTGTCTGGTACTGTCTTTGACAACTTACCACGGGACCAGATTAAGGTGGTGTGAAAGCGTCCAGAAAGTAGTAAGTACTAAAAAAAAAATAACTACTCCAAACTTAAAATGCTACAAACAAAGAAATCTCCCAGGTCGTCCAGATATATTATGATCCATAAATATTATAGAACGTCAATTTGTCAGTAATGAGTTTAAGGTTTGTGGAGCAAGACAGACAATAGATATTTTCTTGAAAACAAATCTTTATGTGTGTATGTTTATATTCAAATCATCGGTTTTCTGCTAAATAAATTAACTATTTCCTAACAGAAAATAAATTGAAAATAAAGTTTGTATGTTTTTACCATATTTTTTTTAAATTTTCCCTAAAAATCTACTTGTTAATAATTTCGAGTATTAGGCGTAGACCTTTCATTGTTTATGTGAATAGGCTAATGACTTTTACTAAAAATTAAAGACTTTTTCAGTAGCATAATTATTGTTATCATAGTAAACAGCATACATATCAGTTACAATATTTGCTATTTTGACTACTTTCGCCAATAAAGACGTCCATAATCAAAATTTAACCCGACCACGCAAATGAATATCACCTATGTCACTCGGTCGGGCTTAACTAAGAATCTATTGACACCTCATTGATTGAAATCGTCTCAATTGTTTACGATGGAACAGACATACACAAATACATAGAGTACCAAAATCACTACCCTTCCGTTTGGCTTTGCCGTAGTCAGGCAAAAAAAAAAGAAAAACGTCTCGAACAAAACAACACACCCCGTATAACCCCGTATAAGGGCCATATCTCATACGCGTGGCAGTCGCAAGTGGGCACCAATTACCGAGTGCCGGCCATACATCACCACTAACCACTAATATGTACACTAATTGGACTCATTAGGGTTTTTACCAACTATTTCTAGGCGGTAGGCGCTTTCCTATGTCTCATTCGTCGCCGAATGCTGAAACGATAATTTCATAGACGCTTATTTTAACACACCCTGTTATGTATTTATTGATGCTAGTAAAAAAATTGGTACGAAACAGAATTACTAAATTAAAAAATATATATCTTAAGTAACCCAACATATCTAAACCATTTTTTTGTGCATGATATCCTGGTGAATGTTTGTGAGGATGGATGGATAGATATTTGTTACTCATTCACGCAAAAGCTACTGAACGGATTTTGATGAAATTTGGTATTGTAGTAGTTTATGCTCTGAATTAACACATAGTGTACTTTTTATTCCGAAAAAGTACAGCGTTCCCGTGGTATTTACGAGGGCGGAACCGCGGGCGAGGCTAGTTATAAAATAAACGCATTTTTCAGAAATCTAATTTTATTTCTGACTAGCTGGTACAACTAATTTAAATATTAGTAAATATTATTTATTTATCAACTAATTTATATTTATTTACGCTATTTCCTACTTAGTTTGCATAGAACTAATGGAAACGGAACCTTAAGATAAAGTAGCCTATGTTAGGACCTTAAAGCATCAGCTATCTGCCAGTGAAAGTCCCGTGAAAATCAGTCCAGGCCCATTTCAGAGATTAGCCGGAACAAACAGACGGACAGATAAAAATTTAAAAATTGATATATGGTACCTACTAACAATAAAACACTTCACTTCAAATTTTATTTATTTGTATGCATGTATAGATAATATAGATTCAATTTGACTTATCATACATTTTTATTCACGACATTAATAAAATAACTCAAGAAAAGTGATACCAATAAATATAATGAATATCCTGTGGTCACAAGATATTTTCACACATCACACCTGTATGTATGTCTGTGTACCTGACACCGGGAACACACTGACACCATGTCGGCTCGTTAGCGCGAGAGCTCTGACTCCTGACCCGTGACCAGTACGGGATGAAATTTCTACACCTGTACAGAACTGCAGTGTTGCTTTTGTTTTTCAATCATATTACTCTGACTCAAAGTTGAAACCTTTAACAAATGGAACAAGAATTTGTTTTAAATCAGATAAAATCCTCGTCCCCATCATGCAGAGTACCTAGAAGGCTCAAATAGTATCTTCGCTGGATTGCGATACTCACTCTTTGGGCCAGATAGTCTCGGGTCTCGGGTGGCCTCGATTAGTTTTTTGGAAATTTATCTGAAAAGTTTGTGCGCACGCAGACCCCATGAACCTAGGGTTCAACCCCAAACAGTTCAAGTATGAGATCCCCACTAAAGTTTTCATATTTGCGCCGCTTGAGATTCTCCGCCTGATTGGCGGCCGCTCCTGCAGTACTCGAGGTGCCCTGGACATGGGACGGAGCAAGTGTATCGACGCAAGTAGCGTCCCATACAAGAGCCCAATCCACTCTTCAAGGGACCAGGGTCATACCGTCTGGTCTCTTGCCATCGTCAAGCGCCAAACCAGAGGGTTCCAGCACAGTTAGCACTCCGGTGGTGACAAGAGCCCGACGGATAAGGTTCTTCAGGCAGTGTTGTCGGAAGATGCGGCCGGCGCTTCGTTGACAGGACAGACCGTGGTGTCCGAGGCTGTCCACGTTTGCGCCACAAACGCAGCGGTGGGGGATGACGTGGGGGGTGCCAAGACGCAGGGAGGTGGCTAATCGGAAAGCGGTTCGATCCATCAATGTGCCCATATTGGGTGACGGTAAGGCTTGTAGCCAAAGGCCCGACTCCCACTTCTCCGCAGCTAAGAGGCGAGCCTGCACCACAGGACTGGAGGACGTATTAAGATCATTATTCCGAAACAGTCTGCAGAGTGGCTCGTACCAGAGCCTTTGGGAAAAAGTATTGTCAGGCCATTCGCTACAAGCATTAGTTGCGCTCCAGGCGTCCTTGGCCACGTCCAAAAAAGGAACTATATTGGAGTAGGATGGGTGCTCTAGTATTTTGAAGATGAGGCTATCGTTCGCGTGGACTGAAGGCAAGAAGGCCGGGAGGGATATGTCGGTTTTCGAACACCCAGGCCACTGAACCTTACCGGAAGCGTTGCCTGAGTCCATGAGCGGTCATCAAAATTTATGTTCAAAATCGTGGAGAGCGTATATCTTATGGTATCATCCAACTGTTTGAGGAGTTGAGGGAACTTCCACAGTTGACAACACTGCAAGACATACGTAAATTTTGGTACGAAAAGACAATAACGGATTAGGGTGAAGGCCACATGAGAGTTAATTTGGAGGAAGCGGTCTAAAGTTTCACAAAAATGTTATAATTTATTATTTATGAATTCCGGGAGAGACTCGTCTAATGTTAACCTTATCGATGACAGACAGTTGTGGAGCTATTTCTTTAAAACTGGATATAATCGCGTTTCTATCCCCACAACTGTCTGGCACAAAAAGCTCGCACTTCCCTAGGTTCAGCTCCAGACCTATTTTTCGAAACTAGCGGATCAGAGTGCCGAAGTCGGATAGCACAGTGGGTGCATCGCTTCCAATGGTCCCATCATCCAAATACCAAACATTAAAATTTGAATTTAGAAGCTAGGTGATCTCGAGTTATTAAAATCATTTTAGTATTTATCTTCATACAGTCTCAACTGCTATGACGTCACTAGTGCATTATTTTTTGCTTAAAGTACTTTTAAATCTCTCCAACGATCTCACTTTTTAACCGACTTCCACAAAGGAGGCAGTTATGTGATGACTGTATTTTGTCAACGGTCGATCGTAGATATATATGCCATTGAAAAGACAATATTTCCTGGCTTATTATGTACCATTTTCGAAAAGCCAAAATAAAAACTATGCATGTTCCCCGTTACGTACGTAATGTCTCATTAATGCAATTATATGTAGATATAGCCCCCCTATAGTATATACCCCCTTACTAATAAAAATATTTACATAACGGATATGCTATTTAGTGCTGCTGTCTTTGTCTGTCAAGTGACTTTTCCAACCTATCAGAGTAGTTCCTACCTACTACCACAGAGTAAAAATAATATGTAACTTACGTACACGGTATTTCATGTACACGTTTTCATAAAAAAAAATTGTGTAAGGGTTGTCACAGAAGACGAGGCTGAATTAAACTAGCGTCATTATAAGTTTGATTGGTATTTGGTGTACACACCACAACTCAGCATCGAACCTGCAGCATCAAGTGTGTGACTCAAAGGGTCTATTCACTACGCGATGGACGCTCTTATCATAAAAAAAGACTACAATAATATTAAAGTTAAATATATTATTTGCTTTTCTATAATTCTCCTTGGGATAGTTAAATTAAAATAAGATATATTTGTATTTATTCTATTATTTTTCATGCATGCAGGACTACATAACCAAATTTTATTTTAATATTTCAATATCATTTGTATTTCATATTCTAATATATTTAACAAATTACTAGATGAATACTCTTATAAGCCTTATAAGAATATCAACTTGTCAACTGAAAAAGTTCAACTTCAAAAAGTTGAAAACTTTTTGAAGCAACATTTTATTTTTATTTTAATAAACTTTTGAACGAGTCAATAATTGTTCGTGTTGAAAGCTGTTTGTATAAACTCTCGCGACGTGCGCTGTCGATACGCGATTTAAAACCGCGTAAAAATAGATATTGGCCTTTCACAAGTGTTTATATAATTCTGTTGAGTGCTCCAAAATTAGTCGGGTAAAACCTTTAGTCGATTATTGTACAATTTTAATGCACTCGATTTAACTTCGTTTCGTATTGTGACGGAAGTGCTATGCTTCGGCACGAACGGCTCGACCTAAAGGATAGCATGACTTCACGGAAAACTGACATGAAATATCCCTTACATTCTGACTTTTTTTTTGTACGGACGATTCCAAATCACCTGGTAAGTTCTCGAAGAACTTGTGTTACCAGACAACGCAAATATATTTAATAATTTCATACTATACACACATTTAGAGCGAGACTGGATTACAGTAGCGAGGCGTGTACGCAACTCGACGTCATATGAATATTACTTAATAAATGGCGCTAAATGCAATAAAAATATCGTTGTTTTGTTTTACAAAAGATATTAACTTACGCGGCTTACCATTCCGCAGATCTTACGCTGCCGGCTTCTCCACTGCTGGAATGTATCTAAAAATTGTCCCTAGTTCTAAGTAAAATTCCTACCAACTACAATCTGCTTTTTTTGCACGAACAAATTGTTAAATATTTTTTTTATTTAAGATTTTTATTACATTATACACATATTAAATACAAATCCCACGACCCAGAGACATAGAATTCAAACCCTCCGGCTTGACCACTGAGCCACAGAGGTGACTCGTGAGTGAAGGTAACGGAGGCGCAAAGAAAATGAGGGTTCAAAATGCCGGAAACGCACTTGTACCTCCTCTGACGATGAGGATGTCCAATGTCCACGGGCGGCTTAACCGCATACCTACAATCTGGGTTCTAAAAAGAGAAAGGAAAGTTATTCTAATCTTATCTTAAAAGTATGATTAAACAAACTTTAAATTTATCTGTACAGCAAATCCTATAAAGAGGAAAGTTTTGTTTGTTTGTATGTTTGTATTGAATAGGCTCCGAAATTGCAGCACCGATTTTCATGAAATTGTGCACAGATGTAGATTAGACCACGGGGTTACTTTTAATCGCGGGAAAATGTACGGTTTCAATTTTGCGCGTACAGTCGCGGGAAACAGCTTGATATAAAATAAAAACATTGATAGCCCTCCGTTAGCAATTGGGTAAACTGATTGTAAAGTAATTTATATGCCAGGTAATTGTTGGAATAATATGAATAGTCCCCTGTAAACCGTACATTGTACCACTATACCAATATAAAACTAAAGGCTAAAATAAACAGCAGTCACGGTTTGAGAAGGACGTAGGTTCGTATCAATTCGATAGGCTGGACATAGCTAATTTGTGTGGGATAGTTTTTTTTTCGTTTTACTTATCGGTTTATTAACTTTAATTTCTTTGTAAATATTTAGCTTGTTTATTAACTGTTAGAACTAAACATTAGTATCGGTAAAAGTAGTAGTTCGAGAACATAAAACAAAAACTACCCACCAGCTAGGCGGTAGTTTTTTTTTGTCTCAGAAAAAAAAAATGTAGACCTTTTCCATTTTCACTGCGAAAATCAGACCTTGGAAGCGGATAAATATTTTTTTTAAACTGTAGTTTTATTATTTTTAGTGTGATGCCATACTAAAAAATTCTAGAATAAAAACAACTGTAATTACACTCTGGGAGAAATTGTATGGATTTTCTTGGTAGTCGTCGAAAAACGTTAGGCGTGTCCATATAATGCTGACGCGCGTCGTGTGTGGTCCGTCTTGGATCATTTCATATACACGTAAAATAAAGCGGCTCCTATCGGAATTTTCTTCTGAGCCTAGGTTATTAAGCAATCTCAATTCATTAGCGGACTATTAGTGCGAATTGAGATTGATTATTTCAAGGAATTTTTGAAACCATTGATTTCGCGTTGCAATTTCCATGCAAAACTCCGATGAAAGGATGCAAGGGAATGAGATGATAGGCATTTTTAAGGTTTCACTTCTGTTGCGACTGAACGTGTGAACTGCAGACATGTACTTTAATACTATTAATAACTAATTGGGGGGAGGGGTAATAAATATTTATTTTCTGCTATAGAATAATAGAAAACAAAGTTAAATTCTTGTCTTTTGGCTTTAATGAACACATTAGGATTATATGATAGACAATAAACGGGATAGAGGACACCATAAAATGACACAATTCATATAAAAATTGATACTTCGTAAAATTTATAGTCATTTATCTCTTTATCTATTATTATTACTTTTATCTTAAGCAAGGCAGTTAATACAAGCCTGCATTGCTTTGTGAGCCGAAAGTATCTTATAGATCATAAACGTCAGTAAAGGCTGACGTTTATGATCTATAAGATATGTATGTGTAAAACATATAGATAAGATACAGGGTAGGTCCTAAACTATGCTTTTTTTATCGAGTTAATTTTTTTTATAAAAGTGAAAAAAGTACAGAGAGAGATAATTAAAAAGAATGAAGAACGAACACGGAGAAAAGTATTTTAACGTGACGTTTTTGCCTCGTATCATGTAAAATTGTTACATAACGGAGTTGGAGAGTTTTCCCATAATCCGATTCAATATCATGCATTTCACTTACCTTTGGGTATCGGGTATTGGCTATCGGCTTCCGATACCGATATCGGATCGGATAATGGCAGACTACTGTTGGAGTGAGTCTATGGTGGTAAACAATTTCAGTAAATCGCAGTTGTGTTTATTCTTTAATCGGATGAAATCAATTTATAATATTTATCTTAATCGATGCCTTTTGAAACTCAATTAATATTAAACGGCTTTTATTTTATTACAGTACCTAAGGAATTGTATAATAATTAAAGTATATAATATATTTAGCATGTATAATGCGGCCACTTTACATAGCCGCGAGCGCCCGCCGCCCGCCGCCCGCCGCCTGTGACGAATCAATTTCATCGTTCATTAGGCGGATATTTATTCATAATCATTGTATTATCATAACTAGACACTTCTACACCATTCTGGCCAGTGAAATATTCGTAGAGATTATACCTATTACCTATGTCCAATTATAATAATAATATTATGTATGGACGCTTCTACACCACGTCAGTTTGGTCCTGTGTTAAGTATCCGAAGATTTAAAGATGACTAATTATCGATAAACATGTTAAAACTTTATAACTTAAAATAAAACGAAGTTAAAGTCGCACGCCTAATAATGGAGGATTTACACGGGTCGATTTTCGCCGAGCGACTAGTGGCTTCATAAATCGCCTTACTCTATATCTACGTAACAAACAAACATAGTTTTCTCTCATTACCCACCACTTCCCAGTTAACACGATTCACAAATATGTAGTTACAGTTTCGTAGTTAGCGCCAATTGTTTGTTAGTTCTTCCGATGTTGGCCGAGCCGCGTCGAAGTTTGCCGAGCCGCGGCGATGTTTGCCGACAGAAGCTGTTTACTGATCATGATGCGTACAAATGAAATTCCAATATTTAACGTTTTTTATACTTTCCTCAAGTATAAGGATTGTTTTCATTGAGAGCTGTTCGTTAGCTTTTACTGTTTTTAATACGTGCTTAAAACTAGATTTAAATGCTAGGCAAACTTGGCCTTTGGCCGAGGAGCCTGGTAGAATAGATGGCATTCCCAATCCCCGAGGATCCAAGCTATGCTACCAAGCTGATTGCCCAGAGTGTGCGAGCGCCATAACATAAGGTCTAGATCGAGCTAGATTAACGTTTATACTAGCCGTACTTCTCACTAGCTAGCAACTACATACATTCAGGTGATTGGCAATACCTGTGGGTGTAAATTTAATACTCTCATGTTAACGTCAGCTAATAGTGTTAAAATAATATAACGACCAAGAGACTGAGCAGCAAATAACTATTTATTACGAACGTATAATGAAGGTATGATAAATAGTTTTATCACCAATAAACTGCTAGGCAATAATGTTTAGCTCATAATAATTCATTATCTTTATAGCCTGTTATATTGCACAGCGAATATCCGAATTGGTTTATTATGTCAAAAATATTCTCTCCTTATAAAAATTTGCAACTTATATATTTGGCCGCAAGTTCTTTATGGTTGTGAAGCTTGCACTATGAAAGAAGACTTACGTAAAAAATTGGAAGCATTTGAGATGTGGACGTATCGGATGTTGCGGATAAAATGGATGGACAAAGTTACGAACGCCGAAGTACTAAGAGTATGCCTAACAAAGTGGAGCTCGTCCGTACGAACAAGCAAAGGAAAGTCGCGTATCTGGGCCACATCCTCAGAAACGAACAGTACAGACATCTACAAACCATAATGATGGATAAGACCGGGAAACGAAAACCAGGGAGACGTAGAACATCTTGGCTGAAAAATATCCGTGAGTGGACAGGGATAAAGTCTGTAGAAGAACTTTTTAGACTCGCCTTGGACAAGGAAAAGTTTCGGAGTTTGACTGCCAACATTCAGTGATTGGAGAATGGAGAGACACTTGAAGAAGAAGAAGCAAGTAATAAAATACTTAATATTTTACTAATAATTAATACTTTTGGAAAACGTCAAAAATTGCTCTAAGTACAAACTGTCAGACAAACATTATGTACCTTCAAATAGCGCTTCCCCCTCCGTGCGACGCGACACATTCCTTACTTAGCGTAATGCATGCTTCCTAACTTCTATAGCAATCCACTTGTGTAATTTAAATCGGGATAGAGAAGATATTATACTTGTAGTTACCACATCAAATCCCCGAGACCCGCTATGGAAGCGATATGAAACAAGTATTATTTGTTTTATATAAAAAAGCAAGACAAAAACTTTTTGAATTATAAACGCAGAAGGTGGAACTTAACATCGTTCGACATTTCGGTGGCTCGATAAATCAGTTAGCTGGCGCAAAGTATTTTTATGTAGCGTTACAAATTCATGAAGTTGTAGTTGTTATTTCAACACGTAAGGCCGTGGGACCGAAAATCTTTCGCTCTATACATATTAGTATTATACGTATCCATTATGTCATGTTTTAATGTCGTGACTTTTTAGGGTTCCGTAGTAACTAAATTATAATACCCTTAGGCCTTATAGTTTCGCTCTGTCCGTCCGTCCGTCCATCTGTCCTCCCTTGATAACTTCGGTAATTATGAATGGAATTATCACCGTAAAATTGTAAACACCGTAAGATTATAATTTATATTATAACTAGCGAGATTATATGCTGCCGAAAGATTGTGAACTCTTATTTGTGAAAATACTGCATACAACATAACGCATTATTTTTCATTGGATTATAACGTATCGAAAAGAGACCTTAAATTTGAGAAATGGCATGCGACAGGACGTACCAGAAATTATTTTGAGCGAAATCGGACAGTAAATTTTAAAGTAATTTGAAAAAAAACTTATTGCGACTTGATAGTTTCGGAACCCTCCTTAGACATGGTCTTGGTTAGGTTATTCTACGTTATTTGGTAACTTTAGGCAGCCAACAGATAGATTGCATCGCAGCAATTGCACGACGCAGTTCGTCTTATGGCAGCCTTAGGACTAATGAAAAATAGTGTCGGTCTTCACAGCAGAATTTACTGAATCGAAACCATTTTGATAAAATATGACAGCTATGCAAAAGGCGAGTCATGAAAAATGTATCCCCGGACCCCGCTACAGACCACAATTATGAAACTGCACATTTCGGGCACAGTAGACATATTCCGTTTGCGTGCGTGCGCCGATTCGGGCGGTCTAGTATGAAGATGTAGTACTGTATAAGTCTACTGTGACCGAACTGTGCAGTTTTATCGTTATGTTCTGTAGAGGGCATTACAGCTTAATATTTATGCCACGTATATAGAGATCACAGAATTGCGCAAGGATCATAGTAATATTGTATTATATGTATAATGTATAATAGGTATTGTATTATATATATATAAAAGAAAGTCGCGTTAGTTACACTATTTATAACTCAAGAACAGCTGAACCCATTTAGCTGAAAATTGTATGGTGGGATTGTTTCTCTTTTATAAGTCTACAAAAAGTCTGCGATAGCATATATATGTCTGTATTTTAAAGATAGGTTACATACCCATTCTAAGTTAAAAAAAATGATCAGAAATAATGTGGTATTCTCAGAAGCTATTTAATTATCCTTATCTAGGAGATTATATATAGGAGATATCTTGAAATTAAAAAGTACGTGTGTAAATTTATTATAAAGTATATAATATATTTTTTACTTGTGCTATTGCTATATTACAGGTACATTTGATGAAGAAGATTTTTGCCACGAACACTCTCCCACGCGGGTGAAGCGGGCAAAAGCTAGTCACGAATAAAATAAGTTCAAAGCCATACAATAATTTTATATTTATGGTATATCTTGTAGTGGATGCAGTCAGTTCAACGAGGTATTACCGGTGCTGTAAGTTTGTACTCCAAATACTGCATTGTGAGGGTAGTTAGAAGCATTAGTGGGTGAGGTGTGAAGTGGGTCAAATGTACTGCGCATACGCCCCTTCACGATCCTGTGATTGATCTGGGCCACGGCTGTATGGATCAGGGGGCCTAGCAGGAACATTTGACAATGGTGATTTGACCTAGTTGTCGCGTTTACAACTAAGTGGCGCTGTACAAATCACATACAAATTCCTAGTAAACGCCAAACACGCTGACGATCGAATGCGAAAAGAAAAACTCACACTTAGCATTCAGGTGTGGGTAGATTGAAAATTACAAACAATTCGTAATATATTGTCAGATTGAGTGATGTTGCCCAGCTTTATTGTTTGTGCATTATGTGCAAAATAATTTATAAGCTACTGACTAGCTACCAGGTTGAAGTATTGAGAATAAGTTGCCACTGTGAAGGAAAACGAACCGTTCGCCGAATCAGTATCAAGTTCAAGCGGCATTTATACTCACTCTGGTATTTTCACTTCAATGGAATTGTGTGCATAAAGCGACAGAAAATGGTGGTTCAGTTTTGTATTTGCTCTGTATACCTTATACTTTAAACGAGCATAATATAATCGAAATTTCGGCTGCAACCGCGCGTCGAGTTTTGCAACCTGCCTGGTGGACTGCGAACAAACTTTGCTCGCAGGTCCACTTCCTGAGGATGCTCCGGGTTCGGGGCGAAACGCGCGTCGAGTTTATCAACCTGCATGGTGGTGTTGTGCCATGCACGATCTTGCTGACAGTGGTGGTGTTTGCACTCACGCATTTGCTTGCAGGTTGTGGGTATTTTTTCGCGGAATATTTTTTATTGCTAGATATAATATTAATTAAATTGTTTTGGTTAGCGTTGGACACAGCTCATCGCATCGCAATCCCAGTCAGACGAATGATTTTGTGATAATTTTTTTTATTTTACTTTTATCATTTTGACGTGATATCGTCTTATAATTCGATGGAGCCGGCTCCACGCACGAAAAAACATGACTCATGCGTTACCGGCGTTACCGGCGTTACCTCGCTAAACATGACGTTGTCACGTTCAACTATCGTCAGTAAACCGACTTTACAGACAACCGATTTTTTATTTATTTTTTATTATTTTATTATTAGTACAACGAAAAAAAGCCAATGTACTTTAGTATAATATAAATGAACTGTATCGATTTTTATTCTACATTGTGCAATAATTTCTTTTTTCAAGCAAGTCGTATCCGCAAAAATCAGCCATTAGGTATTAACTACTAAAAGCGTCCTCTCAAAAAAGCAAACAAATCAGTTGTTGGGAAAAAACCCACCACATTATAATCAATTACCGTATAACAGCAAACTAAAAAAACCGGACATCAATCAAATTATCAAACGAGTATCTTCAAGTGTGATTTAAAAACTACTAAAGGCGTTAAGTCTACAATGGAAACGCACGGGGTTAAATTGTACGAGAAACCGCTCGCGCTGCATCCCGCAGGTTGCATGGTCGACGTTTTGTAGATTTTAGGTAGTAGGTATTAGGTTGTGAAAACGTGGTCGGCTGCTTTTTGGGCATACCAAGTACCAACTTAGATAACGTGAAAAGTTTACAAAAATTAAACTTTTAAAAGAAAATGATTGAAAACCAACGAATTTAGTGCAGATTAAAAAAAAAACTTAAAGCTAGCATTCAATTCCATATTTTATTGAAATTATGAAAAATAACTGATTGAACTTACAACATATCCATAAAACAGTAATGAATAAACGTTATTTTCGAGAGAACGGAAAATCGTAAATCATGCACAACAAACAAGAAATAAATTACAATAAACATTAAAATAAATAAACAAACAAAAATCGCTACCGGAATACGGCCCGTGTGTTTCCAGTCTCGAGTAGTGCTAGTAAGCGATCGCTGGCTCAGATCAAAAAATATATTGGCGCAAAGCTCCACTATTACCGGCCGATGTAACGCGACTAAACACTTTGGTACTTGCCGATCAATGAGTCTCGATATTTGAATATTATTTTGTTAACGAAAAATGTTGTTACATTTAACATAAAAACTCTAACGCATGAAAAGTTTATATTTTAACTGTTATTTTTGTTAAAAAAGTTTTTAACTTTTTCGAAAAAAGTTGACGTTATCGCAGATATAGTTATAAAAAATGTTTTCATTTCCTTACTCAAAGAAATCTAAAATGACTATAATTTGTGAAGATATAAGTAACAAAGAGGATAATTCATAATATGCATTATAAGTTAAAGCTTTTTCAGTTGTGTAAGTAAAATAGCAGTGGCGAAGGCCTCCTTCATTGTTCTTAGAGAAGCCCTAGCCTAGTATAATAGGTAGGGATTTGGATGAGGGTTATAAAAAGGTAAGTGGTAAGTGAAGCCCATAGAAATGGAGTTATACGAACCCCACACCACTGTAAAATAGTATAACTGAAAAATCCAAATCCAGATTAAAGTGTACAATTATGATGCTCTAAAGCCTTAACCCAATCGAATATTCGCATAGCCATTGATGGATCTTAATTAAACGTTAAAAAAAAAGAAAAACGATCAAGACTGACAATGCACAATCTGAGAGCATAGCACGAATACCGCGCCGCGACTTGGGTGGTCCGTAAGTATCGGGATCGTGCGTCCCCCTCCCATACGCCGCTCTCGCATCGCGCCGTCTCCCTCGCATTTCCTCCTCAAAGATTATGTAAATTCCATCGGAACGTACAGAACAACTAATTTAGATATTTCGAGATTTATAATAATGTCATTTAATGGAAAAGACACTAAATACAAATAAAACGTGTTTTTTATTGATGTGTTTTTATAGTTTATGGGCACATCAGCGCGGAGTCCCACGGTCGGGCCCACTCTTCATTACTCTATGCTCGTGTCCGGAGTTCGGACTTATATTTATTATATTGCAACAGACGCACAATACGCTGTTGAATTGAAATGAAAACGAGAAATATAGGATTGATGCTCCTACCGGGAGTCAACTTGAAAAATCTATAACGGACACTGTAAATTGATACGACATAAGAATAATAATTATGATACATACAGCTAATCGTTGTAATAATAATAACTCTAGATGTTATCCTAATCATTTTAATCATTATGAGAGTTTAATAATATCCAATAACATTACATTAGGGACTTTTGCCGGGGAATTCAATTGGTGACGTTGTGGTTTTTGTATTCATAAATTTGTGTTATTTCGGTTCTTAATGTGTAATATTGGTAGAATATTAACCATTAGATATTCGTTAGCGTGCACAAGTGTGGGCAAGTGGTACAACTTCAAAAAACGCTATTTTGTGTTCCCTCCAAAACTCCCTAGGAACTTTTAGTAAAACTTCTACCACTTTACTAAATCGATTGACTGCACTGACTATTTATTTTATTTATTTTGACTTTGACTAGCTTTGGACTTGACGATTTAGGAATACGATGTTGAAAATTGATACGAAAAATCTATTTCCCGCCTTTTTAACTTGACACTGGCAAATGGTTTTGAGCCGACGCCATATATCTAAATAAAAAATAAAAATAAAAACATTATATTATTATCTCAAATTGATTTCTATTGGATTTCATCTACGTTAAATACTTACGTTTTATTATGTACTTAAGTATTTTTTAAATGCCTTATAATACATTTTAATAATCTCAATCTCAATTTTTTTATTTATCCCAAATTTAACCTTAATTTTCAACTGACTTCGAAAACACAGGAGGAGGTTCTCAATTCGTGTGTGTGTTTTTTTGTATTTAACACCGAACAGAACTCCTCAGTCTTTAAAGATACATGTTTGAAAATTTCAACATTGTTTAAAGAACTGCAAGCATATACTGCAAGCATATGTCACTATTAAATAATCATCATCACCACTACCATCATCACACCATACATCATGATATTATGGTGGTATAAGTGTTTCTCATAGTCTTTTACACCGAAATTGATTTCCTTGAATATTGACAACCAGCAAAAAGTGAATTGTTGTGACAAGTTATACCCTAGATTCAAATGGACTGAACATCTGAACATGGATTCTCAGTCTTTAAGGATACACGTTTAGAAATGTCAGTATTGTTTAAAGAACTGCACGCATATGCTACTCTTAAATAATCATTATCACCACCACCATCATTATACAATATCATATGATGAAATAGGTACTTCTGTTAGTCTTTTACTGATGTAAAAGATTAAGAGAAGCACCTATTTCATCATAATTTCTTAATCTTTTATACCTTTGAACATTCGCTAGTCCCATCATATCAGCATTACATATTGCTTGTCAATTGGTTCATCTTTTCCGACGACAACTTCATTTTTTAGGTTACATAAAGTATATGCTACCAAAAAGTGACATTATGTCAAGGTATACCCTGGTTCCAAAAGCATTGAATGGAACTTGTCAGTCTTTAAACACGTTTGCTAATTTTGTAATTGTTTAAAGAAGAAGAATTGTCAATTTGTCTGTTGTGAAGATGTATGAAAGGTCTGCAATGTCAGACAATTTCTTCCAAAGTCTTCTTGGATAAAATTTAAAGTCTAAATGTCCAACGGAGAGACCTTTTTCAAAAAGTTTCACAGGTGCAGCTGTGGAAAGTGATTTGCCGGAACAAGAAATCTAATCATTGTTAATCATCACCCGTGGTGCAGGAAGTGGAAAGTCCTTCGTTTTGAAATTTGTCGTGGAACATATCAAATGGTGTTATGTATTGCTTGCCGCTTACGTATTGCTAAATGCTAGATTTGTTGAGGTGAAATATTTAATAGGAGCATGTCAAATATCTGGCAAATACAAGACAAAAATAAGACAATAGACAAAATTTATATGGTGTCCCTTGAAAATTTAAGAATTATACACCTGAGTATCTCTCTAATCTCCAAGAAAACAAAAAAAATCTTATTATAAAAGTTAATGATGCTCGTGAAGTTTTTTTACAAATTTAAAATTTCCGCGCAACTTTACCTGTACAAACAACACAACACTCCAAAAAAGATTCATGAAAATTGATCCAGCAGTTTATGTAATGAATGGCCAAGGGAAAAGGGAATTAATAATGTTGTATTGTATTAATAATATTAAATGTTTTATTATACTAGACGTTGCCCGCGACTGCGTGCGCGCAAAAGGAAACCACGCGGGAACCGTACATTTCGCCGCGATAAAAAGTAGCCTCAGCTGGATGGTAGAATGGTAATTTGTGCGTTGTTTACGAATTAGTCTCGGGTTCGAATCCCGGTCAAATAAATATTTTTGTGATTCTTTCAATTTCCTTTCTTTTATATTTTTATTTATTTTTAAACATTTTATCGTCCTACTACAACTCCGAGCAAAGCTAGTACTAGTACTAGTACTAGTACTCCCAGGTACTAGTTAATAATATTATAATATCACTAAAAAGAAAAAAAAATTAAAAGTAGATACATAAACCGACTTCCAAAGTAAAAGCAATAACATTCTTCAAAATCACTAATAAAAAGTACAAATATGTAGAATATATATTTGTGGTGTGCTTGCCACTAAAAAGTATGAAATAATTCTTAGTGTCGAATTAGTTCCCCTTTTATATTCTGCAAAAATTTAACTATTTCTCTACTCAATCTTCTTATTTTTAAAGTTGTTACCTGCCCAAACAATTGTAAAAATCCTTTAATCAAAAAAATCATTAATTTAACACAACTACGTCCTTATACATACAATCAATATTGTAAAGAACTCTCGTTCAAATTGGCTGGTACCGACTTCAAATATAAGAAGAATGAGAAGAGAAATAGTTACTTTTTTGCAGAATTTACAAGGGGAACTATTTCGACACTAAGAATTATTTCATACTTTTTAGTGGCAAGCACACCACAAATATGTATTTGACATACTTGTGGTGTGTTTGCACAAATATGTCAAAATATACTTACGTTTAAAATGCGGTCACACAATTCGTACTGACCCAGTTGTCCAATTTTCGAATATTATTTATTAAAAGACTATAAATATCTAATTTATATATTATTTTACCTTAGTAAAATATAGTAATATTTTGTTCATAACATAATATTATAATCGTTCTTCAAATCTAGAAAAAAAATTGGCTCGCTCCGCGCTCTTGAAAAATATATTTTTAATTTCAAGTATTTTGATTAGATACTTATTAATATTATTCCAAAAATATGTTCGATTGGTAAACGAAAATTACGAAATAAAAAAAATAAGTTAAATAAACTATAAACCGACTACGTAAAAAACGGGTCTAAAAAGGCCGAAACAATAAAATAATTTATACCTATGCATTTCTATATTTCTAATCCAGAAATGCATATGTAAAAAATATATTTAAGGTAGAGCCGTGGTCGCACCTACTTTATAAGGATCGGAACAGTCGATGTCAAATCACAGGCGTCTGTATCTTGGGGCATAATTCTAGAAACTTCTCTAGGCCTTAGGGTCAGCTCATACCTAGCCGCGACGCATCGCGTTGTAAACCGAGGCTTAGATGCCATTAGTGGGTGCGACCACGGTTCTAGCTCGACCATTTTTTTACCCACGCATTTCTGGATTTCTATCTGAATTATTTTCGTGTTTCGGCCTTTTTAGACCCGTTTTTTACGTAGTCGGGTTATAGTTTTTTTAACATATCGAGACTGCATCGAAATTCGAAACCGTATTGTTGTAAGATTTAATTAGCAGAATCGACGTACTGGTGTATGCGACGCACTAGGTAAGTAGTAGCTAGTGGCTAAAGTGCCTTATTGTCTATCCGCGTTAAGTTCATATTTATCAATTGAAGTAAGCCATTCAATTGGTAAATATGACCGTTTTTGATACCACTTACGCCACCAGATGACGCTTTGTGTGCGTTGGGTCTGCCCCTTAGCGACAGAAAAAATATTAAACACCCTCATTCAGTAAATTCAGTACGGAGTACGGGCGCGGCATTGGTAAATATTTGACATTTGCACGGATGCCAAAAGTTAATAAAAAGACATTTGATTACAATTTATAGAGAAATAAACATTTGAAAAAGTGTATTTTGAATTAGAATCAAATTACATTACAATTAATTATTTTTATAGTAAAAGATATCAGATAATACCAATTTACGATAGCAAGTAGCAACTGTTTATGTTGTTCGAAATATCTTTATCGTTTTATCAAACAATTAAAATATAATAATCTAATTTAAAAAATACGTCCAGAACTAGAGGAAAATTATATAAAAAAGAAAATAAAGAACGAAGGATGACGTTAATAGTTTTTTTTTGCGACTATAGCAGTAAGTTATAGTCGCAAAAGAAATAGCGTAAATAATCACGAATAATTTATTTTACAAAAAAAAATGTATTAGAACAATAGCCATAGCATACTTTATTGAATACTACCTTTTAACACTCCCATCTATTTACATACAGGATATTAGTCTGTTTGTTTTTAAAAATATAGATTTATTTCACAAAGGTACCCATAACATCAATACTAGACATAAAGACAGATTACACTTACCATATTCTAGAATAAAAATGCTTAATGAAAGTCCTAATATTATATGGCAGTAAAAATATATAATAGATTACCAGATAATATAAAAAAGAAACAGAAACAGAAACAGAAATTATTAATATTTAATAGAAAATTGAAAATGCACTTGTTAATAAAATGATTTTATTCCTTAGAAGAATATTTTTCAAAGGATGAAGGAAAATAAAATAACATATAAAATAATAAAAGTTCAGAAGATATACTATGCTAAAGATAATAATTAATGTATACGTTATATATTATGTTAAGAATATAATTTGTAATTAAATATTTAGCAAGATCCTGAACAACGCTTTTAAGTTTGTCCTGTCAATATTTTTGATGTCGTACCTACTTAGTTGTGCTAATAAAGTTTTGAAGTTCGAAGTTGTTGTTGTTAAGATGTGGACGATATTATTATAATTAGATAATTATTAGGGGTTATAATTGGGTATTTGATAGCATGTAAAAATTTATGACGTGCATTTCAAAGGTAAAATGAAAGTTATAATAGTTTTTACATAATTTGTGTAAAAACCTACACAATTAGTTTACTTACATAAAATACAAAAAGGTTTACAATTACAAGCGTAAACATACACGCACAAACTTCGGGATATTAAAAATTTTGCGCATGTGACCATACATTTCATAGCAACTTACGTCACAAGTGCAGTGACTTTTTGCATAGATGTTTTCACAAGACTCACAAAAACACTTTAAACAATCCGCAGTTTGTTTTAAACTATTGATTTTGAGTATACTATTCATTTGTTTCTTATTTTTGAAAAAAAGAGAAAAAAAAGGTGGCGGTTATACGTTCGGCTGTATAATATATATATATTTACGTATGATCAACGATTACTCCGCGTTTGATGATGGGATCCATGAGGAATCGAGGGAACTCCTCGTAATTTATATGGACATATATGGTTTTTTCAACTTTTTCTGAAGGAATCCAAGCATATGCTAACAAAAAAGTAAGATTTTGCTCCGAGTTATTCCCTGGATTCAAAAGTACTGAACAGAACTCCTGACTCCTTATAGATACATGTTTAGGGATTTCGTTGTTGATTAAAGAACTGCAAGCATATGCCACTACGTAAATTCTAGTAATCATCATCATCACCACCATCATCACACCATACATCATCACATTATAATGATATAAACGGTACTTCTCATAGTATTTTACACCGACACGGACATCTTTGAACATTACTCTGCCGTTTATGGACGTATTTGCAAAATTATTTTGTTGTTGTAAAGATTATAATTCAAAATTGGTCCTTTGGTCACTGAAGTGGAAACCTGATGATGTGATCCATGAGGATTCGAGGGAAATTTATGTGGACACATATAGTGATTTTGACTTTTTTCTGAAGTAACACAAGCATACGCTACCAAAAACTAAGATTTTGCACCAAAGAAAACCCTGGATCCAAAAGCACTGAACAGAACTCCTCAGTCTTTAAAGATAAGCGTTTGGAAATTTCGGCATTGTTTAAAGAACTGCAAGCATATGTAACTATGTAACTTATAGTAATCATCACCATCATCTTATTTACAATACCTAATGGAAGCTTGGCGCGTATTCAATTATATATTCGACCGTTTATTTTAAGCGTTCTTAAAATGTATTAATAATAATTTTACAAAATATCACTAAACAGGGAAATATTATAATTTTTAAACAAAAAATTAAACCGACTTCCAAAGTAAAAGTACACAGAAAAGTATGAAATAAATCTTATTTTCTAAATGATTCCCCTTTTAAATTCGGCTAAAATGTTAACTATTTCTCTACTCCATCTTCTAAATTTTGAAGTCGGTACCAGCAAATTTGAACGCGAGTTCTATTTAAAAATATATTGTTTTATTAGAATGTTGTTCGGACTGGTACCGATTTAAAATTTAAGAAGATCCAGCAGAGAAATAGTTAAAATTTTAGCCGAATTTAAAAAGGGGTTATTAAATTAAAAAATACGATTTATTTAATACTTTTTGTGATATTTTTACTTTGGAAGTTGGTTTAAGTTTTTGTATAAAAATAATTCAGAGCACCATTCATTTATGAAATTTTTAAATTACAGTCAAGTACCCAGGCCTTACTGAAAACCGGCGAGAAGTAACGTGTTGCATTTCACCTAGTTTGTAAGGATATTAATGTTAGGATTGTCAAGGAGGTTCATTGTCGTCTTATACTATAAAAAATTGTATCGTTCACATACAAAGTCGTCGTGATCTACATTTGAATAACAATATCTGACCTCTGCTGACCACGACAAGATCAATTAGGCTGATAGGCGTGTTTTGACAGTTCCGTCTGACAGCCGTGACAGCCCACTGACTCCAGTGACACTCGCGTCATTATGACGATTTAGCGGGAAACCTGAGACTTAGCAATTAAAGGCTTCGCAGTCATTTTAATATGGGAAAGATGGTTCCAAAATGATCAAAATGTGTGTTATATATACATTCGCGAGACATTTTTATGTTAACAACGAGAGTTTCACAATCTTCTAATAAGTGACAAATAGCTAATACGGAAGTTTTGTCGCTGTTTACTTTATATCGAGCGAGTAGCGACAGAGACAAATTATGCAAATAATTTAACACTTATCTATTAAACTACAACCTACTCTGAGCGAACAGCTAGCACTGATATGGGAAAGTTAGAGGTCGGTGATGATGATTATGACATATCTGCCAGGTTCTAAAAGGTAAGGATCATTGGCACGTCATTTGTTTCGTCAATTATATAAATTTTACCGAAAAGAGGGGTGTTATAAGTTTGACGTGTCTGTCTACCTGTATGTCTGTCCGTGGCATCGTAGCTCCTAAACGAAAGGTCCGATTAAGATGCGTTTTTTTTTTGTTTGAAAGCTGACGTGATCGAGAGTGTTCTAAGCTATAATTCACCATCATTAGCTCGCTCACTGCTTGACAATTCGGGGGTTATTTCAATTTTTTTAATCTATATTTAAATAAATTTTTGTTTTATATCTTCAATAGTTAGCAACATGGCTACAATGAACTGTGTTTAGATTTACGTCTACGAGCGTCTACGGCTCTACGATATTATCACCTACATAGTTGATACTAGCCGTAACTTCTCATCCCATATTATTATCCCATGGGGCTCCCATACAACAATGTTTTTACCGTTTTGTACAGAACCCTTAGCGCGTGAGTCCGACTCACACTTGGCCGGTTTTTTTGAACAACTACAGCTATTTGGTTGCAACCATTAATACAAAGTGTTTGTTGAACACACACAGAGGCACTTTCTGTACACATTAACACGCCTAAAGTATTTTTATGGTTATTATAAGTGCGTCAAAAATGTGTAGTTTAATTTAAAGTTACTATTTTTCCATTCGTTTCTGGAACTCATATCCGTAGAGTCGACAAAAAGGTGACATTCGCTGCAAATTGCGCCAAACTCATAATCGCACAGATGGACCGTTCTATTGCATGTCTACATATATATTCATAATCTATATAGAATTATGAAAACAATTTTTGTATTGCTGTAAAAAGTAAAAACAAGGTAAAAAGACCTTCACTTTGACTCTTCTAGGGATTTGATAGAGCTATTTTTACGACAGTTTTGTTAGTTCTAGAGACAATAAATATTCATTATTATTTCTAGAAGCATAACTGTCCCGACAAAATTTACAAAGGAATGTATAAGAAGTCTCTATCTAATTGGTGAGCAGTTTTTTCACATACGGAAAAACTGTCGATTTTTTTTATGCCTAAAAAAACTTCAGTCAGTTTTTATAAGTGATGACGAAGCGCGCTTGAGCAGCGAAGCGCGCGAGCGCTAACACAAGAGTCATTAATTGATTTATTTATTGTCCTAAAAAGCTGTCACTTCACATAACACGAGGTAACGAGCCAAAGCCCTAATTAATAATATTTAATAAAACTTAAAGCTCATTGTATTTACACGGTGTTTCAGATTTGAATCTAAATTGTAAATTGATATATTAAGCCGCGGCCACCCATATCGTGGCTGTTTGTTTTTATTTGGCGCGCGCGCAGACCTGTCAAATAGCGATATGCGCTGATTGGCTGCCGCGTAGGGCTGTCGCGAAACTTCACCGTGCAAGTGGTATTCGATAGGGTTGTATCTCTTATGTGAAGCAGACCTAGCTTTTATATTGGCGACAGCTTTGAAAACCAATAATCCGTCGCGAGAGGAGAAAAAGTTCTGAAACTTCTAAATCTTTTGCACCCATTTTTTTTGGTTTTCCACCTTCTATTCAATATTTGTATTATTTACCTTGAAATTTAAATTGTGCTGATGAGTAGCTCCATTTAATTCCTACTTAGAATTTCTTTTTCATAAATGAAACCTCCCCACGTTGTTATCTCCTGCCATTAGTCATTATCACATATCACACAGACAATTTTTTGTTTTTTTTTTATCCCTTTAAAACTGTTGAACAACATTAATTACTGTTTAAGAACCTATTACTCAATATTCAGCAGCTAAGTGGAACTGAATTCAAATTCATTTTTTTTTCATATAGGTTATGAAAATGTTACCGGCGTGAGAAACGCGCGCGTTGCCACCTTTTAGTAGAATGATGAGAAATTTTTTATTTTCAAAAAAATATATTACAGTAACTTACTCTATAAGGCAAAAGTCAAGATCCATAAGTACATAGAAGCAGCCTTGCAGGGAGCTCTTATGTTATCTTATTCCCAAGGTGTACAATCGTTAATAAGTCTCTTATTTACTAGCCGCCTGCACAACCCTTAATGTTTTTGGAGTGAAAACTCCTTTAGGCGTGTTAGGCATTTTTAGTGATGGGAAAAAACATTAAGCTCTTGTCACTGCTACCGACACCGGTGTGGTATGAGGTAGGGCGAGGCGGGTGGGTCGCGCGCCACATGCTTGCCAGTGCGCATTGTTTTCACTTTTGTTGTTTTTATTTCTCTCAATTAATAGGAAACATTACACTTTTAGTAATTTATTATTAGCTTATAAAAAGGTGTTACCTAATAGTTAATGCCTTTATCAACAAGTTTTCACATTTTTTCCTTCTCACCAAAACCAAAAGCACCAGTGCGACTGGAAATATGATTGTACTTCTTAACGCGAAAAGACTATACTGCTACGTGCTTGCTTATCGTAGTATTTTCTGCGCCAGGTCCAATAGGCTTGATGAATATTACTGTGAAATGTGAGTAGCAAATTTTTCAGAAGAAACAATACAGTCTATATTAAAAATCAATATTTTCAATAGTGCAGCGATTTGTTTACAGAATTTTGCAAGTCTCGTGAAAAATGTTCCATACAAAAGTAGCGAAACCCATGACGTCACTTGTTCCTTAAGTCGTATGAAATATTTATAACGGACGCAGGGATATAATTATTGCTAATATCCAAAATTATTGCATTTAGGTTCGTATTTACCTACTGTAACAAATATTTTTATATGATGCAAGTTATTTTACTAATATAAGTAGGTAGCAAAAGGTGTTGAAACTTTTGAAAAGTAAATCTTCCTGAAACCGTACATTTTTTTGCGATAAAAAGTAGCCTATATCCTTCCCCGTGGTCTACTCTATATCTCTGCTAAATTTCATCAAAATCGGTCCAGTAGTTTCGGAGCCTATTATATGCAAACAAACAAACTTTTCCTCCATATAATATTAGTATAGATAATATTTCTGAATAATTTAATACTAAAATTAAACTAAATGTTTCACTCCTGTTACCTCCTATAGTCTATTGCACGACATTTTGAATGATGGTGATGAATGTTATCGTGATCGCATTAGGAAATGTCTTGAGAAAATTAACAAAAACGGCGTTTTGATAATGAACAGTTATGCATTACTCACATTCCACCTCATTATAATGTTGAAATGCTAATTTAACACTGGCAACCCTATTGCGGCGCCTCACGCATTCTATTTTCAAAATTCCTCCTTGCATTGATCGCGATCGATCTTTGAACTAATTAGAAAAGTATGTTTATGTTATAATTATTATTTCAAAAGATTGGCTATTTATTTTTATAATTGTGGCGCCAATCTTATAATAGAAAATGTTTTCAGTTTTAAAATAGTTTTCAGTTTTAATTTAAGTTATATAAAATATACAGGGTGTTTGGTAGCACGTAGGTCGTAGTCAACCCGTGAAAAAAAGATCCGGGGGCTAAAACAAATCATTTGAACCCCCTCTTAGTTAAGCCGATAAGAGGCCGCTTCTGAGATATTCTCCATTTTGTTTCTTTTTTTTTTTCAAACATGGATGTCATCCATGTTTGAAAAAAAGACCTGTTTGAGTTTTAATAAAACAATAATTTATATGAATTAATTATTCTTACAAAATACAAATAGTATTAAGTGTATAAATAACTGATTATATTTGTTTGTAAGTCTTATAGTGTCGGCCACCGACAAACCTCTCTAAATAAAAAATAAGGAAAAATATTATTATTTTGTTCTCAAAAATTGATATAAATTGGTTGTACCTGCGTAACGACGACAAAATTGAAAATTCTACCAAATTCTTTCATATGCATTTTTCCTTTATCTATTTTAGATAATAATAATTATTAAGAGAAAGTAACAAATTACTTAGGAGAAGATATTATGAAGTCGAAATATTTAATTAATAGATTTATTTTATTTTAACACTGTATTCAAGCTTTTTATAATAATAATAATTTATTACCAATTAGTTACTATTATAATTTAGACAATAATTATTTCTGTCTCCCAAACTAGGCGCAGCCTGTCCTATGGAGGAAGTTTACTAATTACAAAGAATGCAATATATTAAATTCAACTCCACTTACACCTACACGATATCAGCAAGCCATTAAAAAGTGTCTGCAGCTTCTGTTATAATAATAATAATAATAATACTATGGACGCTTCACACCACGTCAATCTGGCCCCGTGCTAAGTATCCGAAGAACTTGTGTTACAGGTACCAGAAAACGGGAAGTATATTTAATACTTTTATACTATACATATATTTAAGATTTTTATTATATTATACACATATTTAATACACATCCATGACCCAGGAACACAGAAAAACTTTTTGTTCCTTCGGCGGGATTCGAACCCGCGACCCCCGGCTTGAGCACCAACGCGCTGAACCACTGAGCTATAGAGGTCGTCAAAAGAGGTGTTAAAGAAATACAACTTACTATAATAATAATATTTACAGTAAAATATCGTCTTAGAAGGTGAATAAGATATGGTAAAATATTTTTCAATTATAACAAAGCAGATAGCACATAGTCTAATGTTCAACCCATAAATACTGAAATAAAGCCTGACTGTAAATCTTTAAAGCCTAAGTTACGTCTGTGGTCAAAACCTATTTAGTATTTACACCTTAGGCTGTGTGTGGCCTAGGTTCGCAGCCTATATTTGTACACGAAACTAATGATCCATTCTTAAATGAGCTCCTCTTACGAACTGGATGCTCTTCATCACGGCTCTTAGGTCCCTGGATAATAATTACTAGCGTAACAAGAGCTGTATTGTCTCACACGGAATAAGATTGGTGGGGTCAGGGTAATCTGGATATCGGAGGAGTGAGCCCGCGACGTGGGTGGTCGGCCATTTTTATTTAACCGTCAAAAGGTCATTCAACCGACGGATTACTTACGTATCGTCACACCTGTGTTTTTTAGTATTTTTACAGTTGGTGTAGGTACATCTCGTTACAATATAGTTACTTATAAGTTTAACAGACTCAGTACCAAGACTTCATAGTCTTGGTACTTGGTACTTGGTACTTGCTTAAGAACTAAATTTGGATTCTGAATACTGAGTTAAAGCATATTTTCAAAATAAATGACTAATATTTTCTTACATAGCTTTCATATACTTTTGCCTATGATGTTCTAACTTATGTAATTAATAAGTAAATATGGCCTAGGTAATTAACACCTCTAAGAATAGACCAAAGGTACTCATTTTTAACAGGTCAGCAACGCACTTGTGTCTCCTTTTGTATTGCAACTTGTAAATATTGCAACTTGCAAATTAATAATCAATGTTAATCTCATTTTAGCTGTCTGAGATCAAGATTTCAATACCTTTCAACGATCCTAGGATTAGCTTCACGTCAATTTACGTCAATTTTGGAACGAAGTTCCTTATCGCGCGTTGCGAATGGGGGCTAGACGGAAAAAATTAAGACTGTAACGACACTTTTTGCTATAGTTGTAAGCCGTGCGGCGTGCGCGTGTTTCTCTGTCTGTCTCTCTCTCTCTCTCAAATATTACTAAAATTGAGCCTACTGATTAAGTTTATATGACATTATATTTGTTAATAATAAAAAAATATTATTATAACTTAAAAAAATAAAATTTTATTACAATTCCTTCACTAATTAATCGAAATTTCGTTCCATCCGAGTGTCCCTTGACACCTCTCAAGTTTTTTGTTTGAGAATCTAAGATTTAAGTCAATCTAACATTTTAGATATAATATTAATTTCGGGCGTTACCACAAGCAGGCTTAGCAGGCGCACCCTAGAAACACCGAAGAATCGACGAAACATTAATACCATTTGCAGCAAAATAGTTCTTATTGTAGATCAGCAAGGTCGATGCATCGTCTATATGAGAAACAACATTTCTTTTCTTCCCGAGCATGAGCTCACAAAATGACCTCTTTTGACAGCTAAGGTAGAAACGTTTTTTTATTTCAATGTCAAATATTCTTACAATAATGTCAACTAGTCCACATCATGGCGATCCAAGACAAATAGTTTCTTTACGTTCAGTCATTTACTTGAAAATTTGATCATTTTTTACAGAAGATTTCCCGACAGCCATTTTAAAAATATGGCTATTTAGCCGTTATTTTTATTTCAATATCAAATAGTCTTACAATAATATCAACTAGTCCACATAATGGCGATCCAAGACAAATAGTTTCTTTACGTTCAGTCATTTACTTGAAAATTTGATCATTTTTTACAGAAGATTTCCCGGCAGCCATTTTAAAAATATGGCTACGAACTGTTTTGGATAGAATATTTCCTCTTTAAAATTTATTTTTCGGATCGCCATGCTAAGCCCGCAGGCATTCACTCATAAAAAGAACTAAAAGCTATCCCTCAATTTACTGTTTTACCAGAATACGGTGAAGCCAAAAGTAAGGGCAGATTTTGGCAGTCTATGTGTGTATTTATGTGTAATGTGTAATATATGTGTGTGTATGTGTGTCTGTTAAACTACTAATCCGATTATAATAAATGAGGTGGCAATAGATACAATAACGCTACGGTCATCATAGGCTTATGGGGCAACATAGTGTTTTACGTAGTCGAGTTAACTCTTGATTATTTTGTTTACCAAAATATCTTATTATTGTCATTGTACATTATTCGTACTAATTATTGTTACCATAATATTTAACATCGTACCAATTGTATTTCGGCAGCTGTACAGTGTACGGGACGAGGTCGAGATTTTGGCACGTGGCACAAGAAACGGTGCCCTTTGATACTCCACTCTCGGTGAAGAATTTTCAGACCCTTCTATGTAAAGCTCGGCTCACATGACATACGTGGAGCTATGTAGCCTAGTAAGTAGTATGTATATAGCCCGATAAGAATGTCTAAGCCCGTGGGCTTTAGTAATTGTAAGCTTGTGGAAAAGTGTTTAGACATTTTAAACTACAAATAAATGAAATAGCTATGAATGTTTTGAAACATGAAAAAAAGGATAATAAATAAATATATTAAAGTACTATATGTTTCCCGCGACTTCGTCAGCGCATAAGGTAATTCCGCAGGAGCCGTACATTTTTCGGCGATTAAAAGTAGCCTATGTCGTTCTCCGAATCCTATTTTATCTGTGACAAATGTTATCAAAATCGATCCAGTATATTCTGAGCCATTTCATTGCAAACAAACAAACAAATATTTAAAATATTAGTATAGATGGAAAAGTGTTGTCATTTTATCTGATTATTATTTCGTCGGTAAACTAAGATTTAAAATTTTCCGTATTTTATTGATCTAAGTTGACTTGCCTAGAAACTAATTGAAAGGAATTTAATTAAAATTATTCTTATTTTTTTTATAAATGTCTATTAATTTTATCGATGTCTAGTATGATATGTAATTGCTATTCTACTTAGTTAGTACTTATAAATGTTATATTATATTCATTTACCATAAATGGACTCACTACGTGCGTAACGGTTTCTTATGTTAACTAATAATTATTCATTGTCTAATTAAATATTCTACGAGCATGATGTACAATGAATATATAACGATTTGTGTGAAAAGTTTAAAATAATGCCAAAATGTCATCTTAGTGTTGCTCTACGAAACGTACTAGTATGTGTCGCAGCATGTGAGCCAACCCTTAAGTTCGGTATTCACGGAATTTGCCCCACTACCGTTTAAATTAACTGTTTTTTTGCCAATATTATTTCCCCAAAATGACGCGTAACGGTACATGTATTAAGATATATTTCTATTGATTTTGATGAGGCATAATGTCAAAAATACTTTAACCGTTGCTTTTAGTACAACGTTCTGTAGGTCAATGATTAATATTCTTCCTGTATAAGTTAATGAATATTGTTTTGTGTATTTACCAAGAATAATAATGGTTGAACTGTGAATAATAATAATTATTCTTTAATAAGATCCTAGGCATAGTTCGACTGATGCTGACGTTCACATAACGTAGGGTTCACATAACTCTACGATTTGCAACGAAAACTTAGTGCTATAATATGGAAGTATCAAGATCAATTATTTTGTTTTCATATTATAATTTATAAATCAAGCATTGTTAAAATTTAAATTAACGTATTTCAATCGAAAACCTGCTAATTATCGCTTTGTAGGTTATTAGGGTTCCGTAGTGATCACGTCTCGAAACCCTGATAGTTTCGTCAAGTCCGTATGTCCTCGGCTTACCTTCTAAACTACGTACAGTCTCCAACACAACACAATGGTAGTCGATCGACCTGAAGGTCGATTCTGCTAATTAAATCCTGCAATAATACAGTTACGCTCCAATTTTGGTGGGTCCAAACTCCAAAAATCAATGTATGATATCAGGACGATTCGTTTATAATGCAATAAAACCTTAAAGTAAAATGAAAGTGTAGGTTAATTACGAGAGTTGGGCTTTTGGTAATATGATAGTACTCATAAGTCATAACCGCTTCAAAGTTGACAGTTGAACGTAAATAGCCTTCTAGGAAGGTAAAGGGGGTCCAGTATGCCTGTCTACATGCCAAGTGTAGCCCAGATGTTGCGGGTTGTGAAACTTTCCTACGTTTTAGTTTCAGTTAGGTTTCTCATAAACAAAGAAACAAACGTGAATTGATGGAAAACTGGCATGAGAATAATATAACGCTTGCGTTGTGTTTCGCCGAGTAGATGTCAAAAGACCATACATACACTGCAGCTGCTGTTATGGACTTCGAAGGGTGACGGTAGTCGCTAGCCATCAGATGATCCAACCGCTTGTTAGAATGTCTTATTCCATAGAAAAATGCAAAAATGCTTGGTTGAATAATTAATTAATTTAAACACTATGACTACTTAGACTTGCTTCAATTTGTCCCATTACAGTGGTGTTGAAACTTTAATTATACGACTTTATGTAACGTTTTTTTTTTCACCCCCTAACTTCGGAATCGAACGCATTCCTGATTCGCGATGCTGCCGCAAAAATTTCAATAAAACTTCCCCGTCACTCCATTTGAAAATGTGTCAAGGGGTGTTAGATTAAATTCGAGTCGTCTTTGGGGGATCTGTTTCACAAATAAAAGAACTCGCTAAAAAACTCTATTGTTTATTGAGAGCCAGTTGATCTGTAAGACCGGGACGTTAGGTACCTACATTGACTGTCATCTAGAAAAATACATACTAGGTACTATCGAACAAGTTGCCGCTCGACCAGGCATAAGATGAAAATCGCATAACAGCGCCGTTGAATCGTGCGCATGCACACATATTCATGTGTAAATACGTAGTTCAACCACGTCTGCAGTCGTTGCGTGATCGCAATCGAATCGGTTAAATATTTTGAGGCGTTCTAGAGCAAAGGAAAATGTTTAGAAATTGGTCGATCAGGAACTTTTTAGATATTGTACTTAATTACTTACTTTATCTACCTATAATAAATATTATATCTATCTTCAATACGGTAGGTATTTTCCGTGATTTTTATTACATTAATGAATAGTGCTCTGTCCAGTTTACAAAAGGAATAGAACATATAATAAAAGTAGAAACTGCCGATTGTTTTGCAAGTCTTGTGAAAACGCCCCATAGAAAAGTCGTACAAGTAGGTGACGTCACACGCTTGTAAGTTGCTACGAAATGTATGATGGCCATATAATGAAAAAAATCTGCTATCTCTGAAGTTTGCGCGTTAATGCTGCCACTTTAGTAAATCTTTTTGTATTTGATGTTAGTAAACTAATTATGTAAGTTTTTTTTTACTAATGTTGTAAAAAATATCCCAACTTTTGTGACCTTGAAATGCATCTAATTACAAAACTACACGTAAAATCTTTATTATTTTTACTTTAATCTTCTTTTAATACCTATATATTTATAAATTTATAAAAAAAAAACGAAAGTTTTACATGTAGGAACCAATTGCATATATTCAATTACAGAGTTTGAATTAATATGTTTTGATAAATCATGCTTATCAGCTTGACAGAACTTTATGTATAAGAAAGCTTTATGAATTCGCTAATAACGATGACGTAGTTCGAAAACAAAAATGTATGAGATTGACATAACGCGCGCTATTTCATTAAGCGAACGTTATGTCATTGCCATATATTTTCAATTTCGAAGCTCGCCCTTGTAATTAACGAAAGCATGTTGGCTAAGCTCTCAGAGATGCAAAAAAAAAAAAAAAAGTTTTCGTAAAAGATTTTTTATTCCATATTACTTTTACCAATATTTCGACTAATACTGCTACATTGCACAATAAATAACTTAAATACAATATTATTAATTATTATTAGTGGCCCTAATTATTATTTACATTATAAATGTATACAGAGTGAAAATGTACAAAACGTAAAAACAACATCTAATTTATTATTTTAAAATTATTAAACATTAAACAATGGCAAGATTATGAAGAGCTAGGAAGTTACATAGCAATATGGGGTCGATTCTGTAATTTTATTCCACCAAAATTAAACAAATACAACTAAAGGGTGGGTAAGTATTTTACCAGATTTTAGTATAAATTTTCATATTCATAATATATCGCATTTCAATTAACTTCTTTTGTTTATAAGCGTCTTGATAATAATCTAATGAAATCTGCAGTAATTACAAATTATACAATCCAAATACAAGGTATGGTGGGTATCGCTTTATGTGAACTGAGCATTTTAAAATGTACCTATGTAACCTTACATTTTTAGGGTTCCGTCCCCAAAAGGAAAAAACAGGACCCAATTACTGAGACTTCGGTCTCTGTCTGTCTGTTCGTTTACTCCGTCGTCTGTCACCAGGCTCTATCTCCTTAACCGTGATAGCTAGACAGTAGAAATGTTCACAGATGATGTATGCTGTCTGTGATTTTTGTCGTTTTGTACAGAACCCATCGTGCGCAAGTCTGACTGGCACTTGACCGGTTTTTTTTTTTAAATTTGACAGTTATCAAACATTAAACTGTAGGAAAATATAGTAAGACGAATAATTAATCAAAATATTATTTACTTTAACGACATTTGGTTTTCGTATCGACTTTGCGTGGAAATGAGATCGAGTCGAATTAGATTTCCGGTTGTAGGTATTATGTAGTTGGCGTGTCTTGTACACTCCGTTCCGATTCAATGTGATCGAAATGTTAAAAAAGCTCAATACAATGGGCGGCTTTCAATTTAAATGTCACTCATTCACCGCGCAGTAAACAAATACATTGACACTTTAATTTGGTCGATTTTTTTTGTTTACATTTAAATCACATTGAATCGGAACTGATAATACATAAGGTTTCTGATAAGGGGATAAGATTATTTCTGCTATGACATTTACAAACATTCTACCACATGAATGCTTAGAACTTTGCACAAAAGTTTTGCAGTGTTAGCTGCAAAACAGTCTTCCGCATATGGAGGGTCACTCGGACCATGGCATGTGTTGAAGGCTCACATCGCACCTATTTTGTTTCTAGTTCTATATTTACTGCCGTATCTGTTGTTCTCTTTCTCTGGCCTTCATCTCCAGTTCTTCCTCTTCCTTCGTCAGGGGTATTGTACTGTGGTTGTAGAGGCCCTGGGCCATGAGCTGCAAGGCCAACGGATTTCTCTGGCCTGAGGCCTTCTTGATCTTGGCGCGTTTATTCTGGAACCATATCTTGATCTGCGCCTCGGCCAGGCCCAGCTCCGCGGCCAGCGCCTGCCGTCGCCGCTCCGTCAAGTAGCGGTTTTCCGCGAACTCGTGCTAGGAAAAGAGAACCAGTTAAAATCATAAAAAAATATTGATTGACTGCTACGTCGACCTTGAAAAACTTGATTCGAGTTTGTGCGAAATACTTCTTAAATATAAAATAACTCATATCGAGTTACATTTACATTATTACTATCAGCTCTCAAATTCCTTTATTGTTTGTGTAAAATTAAAGGTCTTTGAACCTACAAACATAACTAATAATAAGTTATTTGTACTTCATAGACCTCTGTGGCCTATTCTATATTACAATTAACAAACCTATAACTATGACCTATTTACAAATGTTTGTAACAATCTTTTTAACCGACTGCCAAAAAAAGGAGGCGGATATTCTTACCTTTAACCTAGCAAGCTGTGGTCCGGAGAAGGCGGTCCGCGGTCTCTTCTCGTCAGTGGGAGCCGTGTCTCCGGGGGGCTTCTTGGGCCGCCGCGTGCGAGGACCTGTCGAAGAAGTATTGTAGACGTTAAATACTAGGTGATTCTTTTTATTCCGTCTGGGAAGAAAACACAGAAGTGGTTGTGTCAAAGCTCAAGTATTTGTAAGTTGGAAAATCTTAAAAAGAACTATTATTTCTGTCAGCCGTAAATTAAAGTGCCTACTCGACTCGCCGCAATCTCGACTCGGTTTATAGGGGTCAACTAGGCTCACTAGAATTACAATTATTTTTATAATTTCAATGTTTTTATATTTTTTTTCCCACAGCCTTAAATTCGAAAAGAGCAATATTGTAAAACGGTTATTCCACAGGTTCGAAAAAGAAAAATGCAATTTATGTATGCTATGAAATACATACTCTTTTACATGTACCTATTATTACCCTATTTTTCTCCAGACGGAATATAAAGTCACCCAGTATGTAACGTACATATATAGTAGTGATCGTCGGCTATTCTAATGATAAATAGTAGTTAATAATAAACAAATAACTATAGGTACAGGGTAAAGTTAAAAAAATATATTGGTTGTGTTCTCGGACAAAATTTCACACTTCAGTTGACACTCAGGCAAAATGAATGTGAAGCAGTTTGTTAGTGTCCATAATTTATTCATATTAAAAGGACAGTCGCTTATCGAATTACGGAAGGTTGTCAATCCTCTTAACATCCTCTCTCCTCGCCTATACACAATATTGTCTCGAAAGTTTAGATAAAGTCATTAAATCTTTAGCCTGAATTTTATCCCTATATCTTTTATTTTATTTATGCGCCACAAATCACATGATGCGACGTGCATATTGATTACTGACAGAAATTATCATTTTATCCTCTCTGCATTGTATAAATGTAAAATAAAACGCTTTGTGTTAAACACATACATATTGAAATGAAGACGTTCTGCTCTGTGTATGAAGACATCTCTGCCCACGTGTTCGTTAAAATTTATAACCAAATATAAAATTCAAAGGTCGCATATACAATTTAATTCGGATTGAACAATTTCAAAGATAGATTGGATGGTGTTGAATATATTGCTGTAAATTATTGATGACTATTTAATAACGTCTATGGCAGCGGATATTTTGTGAGGAAATTGTGAAAAATACATAATAAAAGTAATCAAAATTAGTTAAGTTTGACTTGCTTTAACATAATTATAACTATCGATAATTAATATTGACCTTTTATAAACCTGGGTAATGCATTTATAAACCATCGTTGTAACTATAAATTATTCAGCATGTGTCATCATGAGGCAAAGAGTTTTGAAAAGTAGATAAAATATTTCATTTTATTGACAAAACGCAACCGTTGGGTGTTCCGTGAAAAGGGAGTGTTTTGTATGCAATATAATCAGAAATTGCTAGATTGAAAAATAAATGTATAATATAAAATAAGAAAAATATTAAAAAAATATTTTGGAGATTTAAATGTATTATTTTTAGATTTTTATTTCAGTAAGTTGTAAAAGAAAATAATATTAGCTATAAAATGAGACAAATTTTATTAAACAAAATTATTTATTTAGTTTTAATCAACGTAAGGTAGTTAGTTACTAGTATCCAAAACATCAAATATTCCGGGGGTGAGGCATGTTTTGTTCAAAACTCTTTGCCTCGAGACGACTCATACTGTACATAGCTGATACAGGTAGTATATACAGTAAACAGTAAACACTGTGCCTCACTTATTTTATAACATCCTTACATAATAAAATAAAATACAAGCATGCAGTGTAAGTGTAACACAAAATATTAACAAACAGAAGCTGTCCCATTTCAAAACCTTGAAAATGCATAACTTTAAGCTATGTTGTAAGGATTCCGTGCCCAAAGGGTAAAAAACGGGCACCCTATTACTGAGACTTCGTTGTCTCTCTGTCTGTCTGTCTGTCCATCCGTCTGTCAGTTACCAGGGTGTATCTTCATAACCATGATAGCTAAATAGTTGAAATTTGCTATAACAACAAGTACTAAAAAGAGAATTAAAAATAAATATTTAAGGGTTTTTCTCATATAACAAATGTGATTTTTGCCGTTATGTGCGGAACCCTTCGTCCGCAAGTCCGACTCGCACTTTCGAGTCGGACTTGCGGACGAAGAAGTCAGAGAAGAAGGAGCCAAGTGGCCGGTTTTTGTGTTCATGCAGGAATGTAAACTGTTCGGAAACCTTAATCTTGGGATTACGATCTTATTCTTAAACTTTTTTAAAGTTAAATATGTCTTATATTTTTCACTTCAGTTTACTTAATTTTACATCATTCATCAATAATGTATTTAAAATATTTAGGTAAGATAAAAACAGTAATTTGAAATAGGACAGCAAAAAAACAACAAACACAAGCAAACACAGAAACACAAGCGGCCGTGCAGTCTTCAGTCGCCGACGATGTCGTGGGGTGGACGATGCAATATCTTAACCAATTCACATATGCACTAATCATATGCATTCCATATTCAAAATTGGTCAAGATATTGCACCGACCGCCGCACGTGCTCACGGGGAAAATAAGACCTGTGGATAGCAAAAAGAAACAACAACAAACAACTAAAAATTAAGCGTAACTTTTAACACAAAACGTGATAAATAATGTATTTATGTTTATTACCTTTTTCATAAAATCGTAAGTCACTCTGCTAATTCATTTTCATTATTCGCCCTGTGTTTTTGGTTACTTTAGATTAAAAACTAATCAAGCCTGCCTGTTGTCACAATAAAATCAGGCACTAAATTATTATAGAATGAAAGAATTGAAAATGTTGAAAACTTCTCATTCGCTCAATGGACTGTTTGAATGGAATGAAGCATTCGGTAGACAACACTTAAGTCAGGACTGATTGTAAAGAACATCAACTAAAACGAAACTTAAACGGATCTTTTTAAACTGAGGCATCACAGTGCCAGATTTTCAGGGTTCCTCAATACTCAAGGAACTCTTATAGTTCCAATCAGTCCGTCCGTCTGTCTGTCCGTCCTCCTAGCTTCTGTAATTATGAATATAAATGGATAAAATTTGGTACAGTTATAGGTATATTGTGTATAGATCTCGGTTTTGGCATCATTCTACCCCATCGTGTGGGGTATCGTTGAATAGGTCTTTTCGAATAAAGGCAAGGTTTCATACAACACTTTTTTACAACGTCAACCATTTTCGAGTAATCAGCCTGCAAAGCGGTTTATAAATTGGTCCCCCCTGGCATTTAAACTATAGGAGATAGAAACTTGTAAGTTTCTATGCTGATAGATCATGCTAAAACTCTTTAAGAAAATTAAATTCAGCGATATCGGACAATACATTTTGTCCTGTCATGCTCTTGGTTAGGTTATTATTAATTCGAGTGATACAATCCGTATCATAGTAATTTGAACATGATTGATGACCACTACGATGTACTAACGATTCACTGCACTTTCTTTCAAAAGGGGATATTTTATTGATCAGAGCTATTAGTATTATATGGTATTACTGTAGGTATTACTTATGTAGTCAATATCTACAATTTTCTCTGAATAAAGACATAGTTATATATTCGTGTTTTTTGTGTTAACTATTGTGGGTTGATTCACATTTTGAACATACGCGTTGTTGATTGCTTTTAAAATTCAAGACAAAATATGAATAATATTAATTACAACAGTCTACATCAAAAATGCTTTTTCCATGAAATTGTACTAGATTTAAAGTATTTTAAACCCTGAATCGAAATATAAAGTTTAAAAACAAAAGTTTGCTCGCATTACTGGGTTATGCGATATTTAGATTGTATGGAGAAACTCGATATATTTTACAGTCTTATGACAACAATTCTTAATATTTTGTGGAAATTTTATCATAACTTACTTATTTGTGTTGTATAGTGCTGTCTCTTTCATTTAAAATATAAAAACATATTAGTTTTTTAGACATTTTTTTTTCCAGTATATCGCTTAGTTGAGTTAAAAGTAAGTGCCAATTTTTGTGGCATGGGTGTAAGAACGATCCTAGGTAGTCAAATATGTCTCAATTCAGCAATATAAGGATAGATCTTGGGTCGTAAACTACGGCAATACCATCCACGAACTGCTTGGTACTGAAAATCGCCAACAGAATCCTGAAAATGATAATTCTATACTAGACAATCGAAAAAAAAGAGAAAATCTTACTAAAAATCATTAAAATTTTTAAAATTAAATAGATATAAACATTTTTTTTTCGATTGTAATCATTTGTACTAGTTCCAAACTAATTACGAAAGTCCATACTAATTTCATAAATAAATAAATTTGGGAAAATTATATGTGTTTCCGTATACAGTGACCCCGAATTAGTATAAAAAGTAGGTTTCAATTAAAAGGAAAGAAGGTGCTATTTCGTAGAACAATGTTTTATAATGTTTGTATATTTAATGATTTTTTCTATAAATCTTACTTACAAACAAGACAACATAATTTCCATATATACACACACAGCGGGCATGGTCACCAGTTAATGAATGTACTCTTATTACGTGACCCGTTTATTACCCATTTTTAACCCAAACGGTGGATGGTCATCTGTAGCATATGCCGAGACCCCTCCTCTTTTTCACGCAGTATAAACTGGCTTGAGATTTTCAAAAGCCCCCTCCCTCCACCCGATGACCACGTAGTATTTTGATAGACCCCTCACCCCTAAACAGGTCACGTAATATGGGTATGTTCCTTTACCACAAAACAAATTATTAAAAACACATATCCATGCATAAATCACACACGTTCTCAATTTACTTAGCAAAATCGATCGGAGCTTTTTATTAATATTATTTATAACTGCATTAGGTACTTATACAATAGTCAATAAACAACAAAAATACAAATTATTATGCGGAAACTTTATGAACTTAAAATGTAAAAAAGGGTATGCTTACTGTACCGGAACGATGTTTTACTTACTTCTTCCTGAAACAAAAGAAGAAAACATTAATATTATAATTCAGAATTTTCTTCCGCAGGCGGTAGGTAACGTAAGTAAGGTAAGGTAAGGTAAGTAGGTAACTTAATAAATAGGTAATTTAAGGTGTTCATTTCGGTAATTCGTATTTTTTTGCTTTTAATCGTTTTTTAGAACCTTTTTTATTACACCTCAATTATTAAATAATATTATATATTGCACTTTAGTAGCCTAAGAAGTCAATAAATATAATTTTGCTGGTAAAATATGATATACTAGCATTTGCCCGCGGCTTCGCCCGCGTGAAATTGGCTTTTGAACGATATCTTTATAATAATTTAAAAATTTAATCCCATATTTTACTCTCTTAGGGGTTGAATATTAGAAAACGTTGAAATACTCGATTCATACAAAGTTTCATGCAAATATGTCCAAGGAATAAAAAGCTTTATGCAAACTTTATCCCCTATTTTACACCCGGATGTATTTTGATAAATCCTTCCTTAGTGGATGCCTACGTCATATGAAAAATACGTGTGCATAATTTCTAATATCCAGCCTTAATGGTTTGGCCTGTGCGTTGATACATCAGTCAATCAGCTTTGCCTTTTATCTATATATAGATTTAATTGTGCTTTTTATGTTTTTGTAATCTGATATTTCATAAATAATGTGTCATTGTAAACGATTAATCATTTTTATCGACGGCAACACTTTATTCAATATTGCCATGCCTATAAAACGACTGACGAAATAATAACTTTATTACAGACACCTTAAAATTTCAGAGATTAACATACCTAGGCTATAAAAATCAAATATAAAATATTGAATCATTGAAAAAACGAGCTATCTTGAGGACGTCACATAAAAAAAAACATTCAAGCAAAGTTTTTTTGTCAGTTATTTGAAGCAACCACAAACACACAAATTGAACAAAAATTTAACTGCAAATATAATAAAAGTATGAACGCGGCCTAAGGTTTTCTTTATCAGATTAAAAAGAATAAATGTAATCGGAGCTGTGATGTTTTCACAAAAAATTAAAAGTTCTTGAACTCAAAGAAACTTAAGCCTGAACCTCATGGAAAAAAGATGACTATATTCCAAGTGGCCAGCACATATAATGAACAAATTGACAACCACGTTGAACACGACAATTGGTAATATGACCTTGGATTGGTCGCTCTACAGTTCGAATTTTCTATTTTTGTAACAGTCTCCTTATGAAATCATTTGATGCTTATTTTTAATAGCTACAATAAATATATTTTATATAATATCACTTCAATCTCAATAATTGAAAGTGACCAAAATCGTCATGAGCTTTATTGACAAATACGATCAACAAGCATCCGAGTAATGGTTGGTGATGATATCGGAGTGACGATCCAAGGAATGATTTAAAAATAGGCTCGATTTTTCGCACATTCTTTGTCATACTGGGACAGCCTAGAGATTTGCCTAGATGGAAACACCCACTCTACTTTCAAATATAATAATATGGAGTCGTAGAAAGGAGCTTACATACGCTTTTCTCATGCTATGAATTTGTAAATGGTCTCGTCTTCTTGTCTCCATGTCATCCAAATCAGCGTGGTTACGTCAGCCCAGAGCTGTTTCGCTATCTTTAGGAGCAATTATAATACGGGCAAGTTAGAGAGCCGCGTAACAGCTTAATTAGTGAGTTCGCGGGTGGTCCGGTGACGTCATCGCCCAACTAGATTCAGTATCGGTGGCATTCCTCCGCTCATCTTATTGAGATGTAGGTACTGGGTGTCGCCAGTAGACTTCACGTAAAACTTTATATTGTAATAAAATTTAAGTGTTTGTCATTTTACGATTGACGAGATAACTTGGAATAACGTAAGGAATGTTATGTATAATAAAGGTTTAATATGAAGTAAAAAAATTGCAGATAATAATTGCATAAATAGCTTCGGCGGGTGAATTAGTCCTAGTCAGGAATACTTGCAACTAGGAAAGTCATTGAAAGGACCTTGACTTGCACCAACTTACGAGTACTTCTGTTAAATATCTGTGCTGAAAAGCTCTGTTTGTGTGATTCAACTCGTCGACAACCCCGGCCCATGGGTAAATGTTGTGAAAAGAAAATTGGAAATTTCCAAATGGAATATTATGGCGTGTCTCACACACGGTACCCGATTTACTTATTTTTAATAAAAAAAAAATACATTAACTCTTGTCTCAGTAGTTACAGTAAAAGTGCTGTTGTAATTACATTTGTAATTGCTTCAGTAATTTTAAATCTGGCTTTTTAATAACCGCGAAGGAAATTATCTTTTCGCATTAATTGGTTTAAGTTAAACAGACAGTAATGATAATTAAACAATTTAAGCTGCGAAATTATACCTATTATAATGTTATTAAGATAAAGTCGGAATGTATAATAAGATTACAAATATAAGGAAAGAGTTTCTTTATGGCGAATCAAATGTGAAATAAATTCGTCATTTGTAAAAGTTGTCCGTCTTTTTTTTTTGATAAGACGTTGGGATTAGAACAGATAATGGAGGATGTGAAACCTTGGGAACAGTAGGGTTTTTATCAATATCCTAGAAGCATTAAATCGAAAGTTTGTAAGGATGAATATGGACTTCAAAACTATACATGTCCAAAAACCAAACTAAAGCGCGTACGAACCGATTTGAAATGATAGTTCAGCAAAATGTTTGCTTCTCGAATAACAGATTTAGTTAATATATCTATGGACGCTTAACACCACGTCAGTCTGGGTCCCGTGGTAAGTTCTCGAAGAACTTGTGTTACTGGTACCTACCAGACAACGGAAATATATTTAATACTTTTTATACTATACTTATATTTAAGATTTTTATTATATTATGCACAATATTTAATACACATCCATGACCCAGGAACAAACTTTTTTGTTCCCTGGCGGGATTCGAACCCGCGACCTCCGGCTTGAGCGCCAATGCGCTAACTACTGAGCCACAGAGGTCAGAGTTTTATTTTTAATTTTAAGCTAACGTAAATAGAGCTTAGAGTCAGGGTATAAGGGTTAGGGTTAGGGTTTTTTTTCCTTAGGGTCAGCTCACATCTAAACGCGACGCGGGGCGACGCGTCTCGGTGTGAACTGACGCTTAGGGTCAAGATCTATACACCTATGAAGACGAGAACCTTTTAGTATATTTCATGATGTTGTTTATGTTTGTAAAAAATCTGTTTTCGATTTGCAATTAAGTACATGTAATTTACCGTTATGTTAATTAACTAAACGTTTTTGATTAATCAAAACTTTGACAGATAATGATAGCATTCGTTTGACATTATTTAAATTACGACCAGAGTGTACAGAACAAGATTAACTGAGCGAAGCTCGCGAGCCGCGGCCTATCAAAGCCCAAGCCGGACTTGCCACCAACGACGTCATCTAATGAAGACATTTGCCTCGGCAACTGTTTATGCTGCGACAACCTGATCAACCGATAACTGCTCTTCACACGTCCGGATAGAGTTTTAAATTGTAAAAAAGGTATAATCGTCGTCCGATATCGATCTTATTAAAATTAGTGAAATACGTGCTCTATTGTTTTAGTGAAAGGCTTATTTTTGATTGCAGGACAATCGATTTTATATCGAATAATATTGAATATATAGCTGCGATACAATTTGAACTCTGTGTATTTAGTGTTTAAGTGCACTTTTAATTGTATGTAGTGTGTTTATTAATTAAAAAGTACAAGCCAGTTATGGGCATTAATTATAGTATTTATGTTTAATAGTTAATTAGTGATCAAAGGCGGTGTCGGAAGCGCACGCCGCGCCGGCTGACATTCGCTGGCGCGAGCGGCAGGCGGCGGGCGGCGGGCCACAGGCAGGCTCGTCGCTTCACGGGTCGCGGGTTCACATTAATTCCTGTTATCTCAGTGTTTTACATATCATAATATTTTAAGGATATGATCGTTTAAATTCTTTTCGGCTTCCTGTAACTATAAGCCCATTAGCATTAGATGATGATAAAGTTCATTTGAACTTTCTGTCATTTGACAGACATGCTGTTATAGTTAATACATATTATTTTACTATCGATTTAGAAAATGAAAAAGTTGAGCGTTACCATTGCTCAACTTTGCACCAGGTCTCAAGCGAAACTATGTTTTATATTTTTTATATAGTAATGAAGAAAAAGTTTAAAATTATATAACAGTTAAGCTCGGAATATAATATTGTCCGAAATCCGGAAGGCCGGAGAATTATCAGTGCATTGAAAACAGAACTCTGCACTAATACCTACAATAGAGCTGAAAGTCAAATAGAAAAGTGTCGAGTCAAATGTCAATGTCATGACTATATGACAACTCGACACTTTGATTTTCAACTCTATTGTATTAGCGCAGAGTTCTATTTTCAATGAATTTTCCGGGTCCACCGGATTCCGGATTATATATAGTCTTATACTGCTGGTCGCTTCGCTGCCGTTTCGGTGTAAATTGTCAATTAACCAATATGGAACTATCGCCGCTAAAATATCGCAAGCGACACGATAGTCGATACTCCTCTCTCCAATTTACTTTCGACATATCAATTACAAAATCTCAATCTATGGCTTATGAGGAACTTACGTAGATACCGTATTTAAGGTCCATTCCTAAGCCTTATAGCGCCCGCTATGAGCTAATGCGCTTCCCGCTGGTAACAATGTAGTAGCCAGTAGGTATGCGTTTGACGGAGGCCGCACACCGCCATCATTATGTCTAATTATTGTGTTATTTTTTGCCGAAGAATGCGCTCGTGCTACGTATGAGTATGTGATTAAACACGGGTTATTCGGTTCCTTAAGCTGATTAACTAATAAAATAGCTCATCTGTAGAATTAAACTGGGAAATGATGCGTAGAGGCTTTACGTTTTTAGGGTTCCGTACCCAAGAGGTAAAAATGGGAAAAGATAAAAAATGTCCGTTCGTTTGTCTGTGACCAGGCCGTATCTATGTCGTTATATCAGTTTTATCTCGCGACCCCCAAAAAAAGCAAAAAAGTTAAATAAAAAGTCTAGCGACCCCGTCACCATAAAATTATTATAAGAATAATAGGTCCTTACATATCAAATTGGCGTTTTGTCGTACTGGCCACTTTGATCTCAAATATATCTTCTTTGCTTAGGAATTCCAATTACAAATTTATACCGCCATTTACTCATGCATTTGTGTTTCCAAAACCGTAATTGATTTGTTTTTTCCTCTTTTAGTTTTTTATTTGCGTCACTCTTTTTTCGTCGGTCGTCGTCGTTGTCGGTTTAAAAAATTGAAAACTTGAAATATCGTTTTATTTACGAGTACGAGTTACACCGTGGCACCAGTGCTGCAGAAACGGCTCGAAGGATTAATGATGTGTATGGTGGCGGTGTCGCAAAAGAAAACACAGTGCGTTTTTGGTTCCAATGTTTTCGTTCTGGTTATTTCGACCTGCAGAACAAGCCCCGTCCACGGCCGGAGACCAAAGTTGATAATAAAGAATTGAAGGCTATTGTAGAAGCGGATCCATCGCAAACCACGTCCGAGTTAGCTGCAGGCTGCGGTGTTAGTGACAAAACTGTTTTAACCCACTTGAAGCAAATTGGGAAGGGGAAAAAGCTTGAAAGGTGAAAACCTCATGAATTGAGTGCAGCAAACCGACAAACGCGCGTCATTACGCAAAATTACTCAACCGGCACAATAATGAAGGGATTTTAAATCGAATCGTGATGAAAAGTGGATTCTGTACGATAATCGAAAACTCATCACAATGGCTGAACCATGGCGAACCAGCCAAAGCCTGCTTGAAGCGAAAATTGACTCAAAAAAAAGTAACTTGGGAGCGTTTGGTGGACTAGTGCCGGTGTCGTTCACTACACCTTTCTTAAATCTGGCTAGACGATTACGGCAGATGTCTATTGCCAGCAACTGCAAATCATGATGGAAAAGCTAGCTGCTAAACAACTGAGGTTGTTCATTCGCTCTAGGCCACTGCTGCTTCAGGACAACACTAGATCACACACTGCACAACAGACGGTTACCAAATTAGAGGAGCTTCAATTGGAATGTCTAAGATATCCACCTTACTCCCCGAACCTTGCTCCAACAGATTACCATTTTTTTCGAAATTTTGTAAAACTTCTTGCACGGGAAAAAATTCAACTCCGATGGGGCAGTCTAAAGCGCCTTCAAAGATTTTATTGATTCCTGTCCGAATGGTTTTTTTAGTAAAGGAATCAATGAACTACCTATGAGGTGGCAAAAGTGCATAGATAGCAATGGTATATACTTTGATTAAATAAATATATTATGTTTAAAAAATCGACTTTATTTTAAAGGAGAAACTCCTTTACAAAACGCCAATTACATACCTAATATGTACATAGCGCGCTATTTTTATCAGCTGTATATTATCTTTTGTACCTATATATAGTTTGTATTTATTATTTTTCAACAGACTACAACCCCCTTTAAAAACAAACTCGATCCCCCAAGGGTCGCGACCCCCCGCTTGAGAAACGATGAGCTAGACAGTTGAAATTTTCATCGATGATGTAGTTCTCTTGCCGCTATGACAACAAATCGTATAACAAAAATTTTTTTTTGCCGTTTTGTACGGAACCCTTCGTGAGCAAGTCCGACTCGAACCGTTTCTATCTCTTATAGTTTAGAAATGCCAGTGGGAGGGGGAATAGTTATAAACCACTTTGGAAGCCGATTACTCATAAATAGTTGACTTCATAAAAAAGTCATGTATGAAACCTTGCCTTTATTTAAAAATACCTATTTGTCGATAGGGATGGGGTAGAATGAAAAAATATTTTTCATCCCACTTCACATGTGTGGAGAGCCACCCCTAAATATAAACATATTAATATTTAATGATGCCAAAACCGAGATCTATACACAATCTACAATATACTTAATTTCATTCATTTATATTTATATTCATTACAGAAGTTAGAAGGATGGATTGACGGATGAAAGATGGACGGACACAGCGTAACCATAAAACAATAAATGTAAAGAATCAGATAACCCTTTGTCACTTTCCCAGCAGTCCGCGTGCGCCATATAAAGGAAACCTTTGCGCGACACATTTATAAATAACTTGTTAAATTAACGAGAATGACATATTAACTTTTGAATTGATTATTACAAATGTTCACAACATTTACATTGGGTGGGACACTTAAGTTGTAAAAACTTTAGCTAATTAAAATCTTTATTTCGCAAAAGCTCTTTACACGAAACCTGTTGATTCGTGAAAGTATTTATATGCTTTTAAATAAACATAGGATGAACCTACTTATAACCTATCTAATTAAGGGCCTCTTTTAAAATCTACTGATTGCTTGTATGCATGTTTTACCCCTGTCGCTCGATATAAAGTAAGCAGTGACAAAACTACCAAATAAGCTATTCGACACTTATCTTAAGATTGTGAGACAGGCCCTTGAAATCATAGTAATATTATTTGCTTAAGGAGAGTAGGCAGAAAACGTGTCAAGTTACTTCCTATATATTGTCAGTTGTCAATGATCACGCGATCTGCGACTGTTGAATTTTTTAAAGGAGATCGGCAAGTCGCCATACATTTACTGCCTGGTAATTAAAATACGTGACTACAAAAAGTATTTATTGTAAGTCGTACTTTATGAACATAGGAACAAAAGAAAACAATAATATTATAACTCAATTATCAAACTCGGGGGAAAAAGATAATTAATTAAATATAAACTAACCTATTCTTCAATAAATTACACTAGTGGCGGTTTGCGGAAAAGCGACATCTATTAGTGATGATTTCAATTATGTAATAAAATTAATAACTATGTAGTTTGTTTGGAAACGTGATATGCTAACAGATAAATTATAGATGTCGCTTTCACGTTACAAAACCCAAAAACAATAATTATATTTCATAGTATAAATATATATTTATATAATATAGCCATATCACGCCCCAAGTAACATTTTTGTTTTATAAAACTAGTACTAAACTAGATGGAGCTTTTACGCCTCGAGCATTGAAAATTTACAGCATGATAACCATAGATTAAACAGATTAGATTATAAAGATTACTACAGATAAGTACACATTTTGCACATAAATTCTCTGATATTCGGAGACTCATACCTTTTTATTCCCAAGTCCTAAAAATATAATATATTTTTTTTGTTTGATAACTTTTTAAGTACTATAAAAATACATATGTTCGAAACTTGGCAGTTCTTGATGGAAAATCAGGCAGGATTCGCTAGTATCCATAATATTAGGTTTTGTAAAATCTACAAAAACTTGTGATTTAATATGTGTGTAAAGTGCTTTAAAAGCAGACAAAAATGTAAAAAAAAAATCTAATATGTATGAGTATACAACGCTAAAAATGTCATTGACCTCACACAGCTGATTTCAATTTAATGAAATTGAGATTAATACATTTATTTTCAAATAAAATGGGATTACAAAGACCTCAGTATCGTAAGGAGTGCAATGTAATTTTTTTATTGCTTAAAATAATTCTTTTACTGCCTAAACCACTTTACATAAGAAGGAAATCATGACGTTTCCAAAGTTTCAGTAATCAAGTAAATACAAAACGTTACATAGAGTACTGAATTTTTTTCTAAATAATTCACAAACATAGGCAGTTATAAAACACATTAACATACAGGCATTTGGAGAATTCCACTTTAATTAAATCATGTATCAAATCCATAAAGGCCGTTGGCGCAGATAATTAAGCGATTAATGTCAAAGTTTTGTTATATAATGTAATACCTAAAAGTATTTACATTAACATACTGGCTGGTAGAGCTACACTAAAAGATTTTTTGACCTAAATAACTTTTAGCCAGCTAGCAGCTAGCATGTTTGTTTCGTCATTAGTAAACGGAAGAGTTCTAACTTAATGCCTATTTATTTATCTTTTGATAATTTTCCCATAAATAACACAGTAAACGATACGAATTAATAAATTTAATTGATTAATATTTATACTCTACATTTAAATGTACAAGCTTGACTTCTTCATTGTTAATTTGTTATTTAGAGTCATGGATATCATCTTTTCATTCATTTGCAAACGTATTAGCGAATTCTCAAAAATCAAATTTGTAAGTGGCAGTTTGTAGGTAATTAGTAGAGGTTTGCTAAAAAAGGATTTTTCGAAATAGGGATGTAGCCTAGTGTGAAATATCACATTTTTATAAATAAATTTTTAAAATTGTTGATTAAAGATACATAAATCTAAAAAAAATAGGTATTTAGATTGACGCGTTTAAAAAATATATGCAAATAAAAAAATATTGCCCATCTCTTTCTCGCAAAACGATATGTTACGTCACAAGTTTCATCCGCCATACATTTTGTAATGACAAATTTGTATGGCGGGTGCAACTCGTGACGTCACAGGTCGATATATCGCTCTCTTTCATATTGTAAATTTAAATTGTTTGTGTCTACGTTATTTTTTAAGATATACGAAAGTGGGTTCTAGATTGTTTATAAACATGTTGTCTAACATCGAATAGACGAAAAAATTTTTTTTAATCAACATGCCTATTCACTCCCCATGGCCATGAAATGAGCGGCCAAATGGAACGAAACCGCGGGCAAAACTACGATTTACACAAATACTAACATTGCATTATTAATTTTTTATTAGCTTTGCCAGTCAAGTAAAAATACAGTATCCCACGGGAACACTGTACTTTTTCGGGATGAACAGTAATCTGTGTTAATCCAGAGCTCAAACTAAATTCCATCAAAATCCGTTCAGTAGTGAAAGAGTAAAAAACATCCATCCTCACAAGCTTTCACATTTATAATATTAGCAGGATAAATATTTCAGTGGCAAGTGGCAACTCCTATTCCTAGAACCAGACTATTCTCCAAACCCCCTCTTCCGCCTGTAAAACTCCACATACCTGAATCCCCTACTGCCCGTGTACAAGTCCGGAGGATATGCAGTAACTCGCGTGTACAGTACCGGCGCCTGCTCCGCAAAGAGGCCTGGGTGGTCGGCCCACCCAGTGAGGAGGAAAATACATGGAGGCACCTTGCTATTTTTTTTTTACAGTATACTGAATTTGTTTATGAGGAAAATGAGGGTGTTGATTACTGTACAATTAATTACTGTTAGTGTGTAACGGTTGCACAATATCCACCTTGGAATATGAATTAAAACAAAACTTTTATTTTAGTAATATTATGTATAACATAAAATATGATATTTTAGAGAGATATAGTATTTTAACTTTTCCTCAATTTATCGAGTCACATTTGGCAAACTAGTGCCATAAAAACAATAAACAATATCAGAAAGCAAAATAATAGGAATCAATTTAACAGGATGCAAATTGAACTATATTATGACGAAATCGACTCAATGCATTTGTTGTTCACACGTCGTACAATCATGTCACCAAAACATTTCAAGTTAAAATCCACATCTTAAGCTGATGTCAGTACATTTAAAAACATACCCTATCCCTCATTAATATGTTCCAAATTTGCATATCAATACATCGAAGACTCACTATCGTTTATAGATAATTACAACGAAAATTGAACTATAAATAACAGTAATACAGTTTATTTTTCAATAACAAAAAAAATTTAAATCTACCAGGGTGATATACCACATCGAAAGGACCCGCTAAACAATATCAATTATGCTTTAATATCTTGATGTTAAGGTGCATTTTTCAAACAAGATGTTTAACTTGTACTGCAATAATATACCTTATTTCATGAACAGTAGATTTTACAAATATTTTGACGGCATTTATGTAAGTTTGTATTTCATACACGGTATTTCATTGCAAATAACTTTGTTTGATTTTAGACTTTACATCATTATGATAAGGAATAGATTAAATTGTCAATATGTGCTTTGAGATTTGTGTGAAGTAATTGAGATGTCTTACGTTTGTTTTTTTTTTGTCTGTCTGGTTCGTGTTTAGTATTAGTGTTTATTTTTTATATTTTTTTATTTGCTAGATATTATATCTTTTTGATCCCATTCCAAGATGGATTAACGGAAAAAGGTTTGATATTAATGTGAGTTCCGAGATTAAAATCATAAAGATATCTAATGGTCAATCATTAATTATATTACGAAACGAAACTGAATCAATTTGGTGCTGGTCCTGGTCCACAAATGTGGTTTTTTAATTGTTACTTTTATCAATTTGACTGACATGAGATCTGCAAAAAAGATAGTACTTAAGTGGAGTAGGTATCATTCAATCGTTCTAGAATCTAAATCCAAAAACGCCATATTATTTATGACGTGGAGTCTGGGAACATCTACGAATGGATAATAATAATTATCATCTATCAACCCCTCCACACCACGTCAATTTGGCCCCGTGGTAAGTACTGGGAGAAATTGTGCTACCAGACAACGGAAAATGTAATACGTTTATACTATACACATATTTAAGATTTTTATTACATTATACACATATTAAGGACACATACGTAACCCAGGAGCACGAAAACTTTTTTGTTCCCTCGGCGGGATTCGAACCCGCGTCTTCGGCTTGAGCGAGCACTGGTCACTGGCGGCCTAAACCACTGATCCACAGAGGTCTTCAGATCATGGATCACACAACTAAGGACATAGAACATTGAAAAACGTTGACGTCACTAACAACAAGAAGTAGTAGAACGTAGAGCCGCCAACCGCGTGCGCCGCGCGGGCCCCGCACACGTCTAGCCACGTACACATAGCCGCGACCAATCATTCGTGTAAGTCTATTGAATGACAATTCTTTACGTTTTTTATTATATTATTTGGTAAAGGTTAATATATCTTTGGGAATGTTCTTATTGTTTTTTTTTATTCCAAACACAGTTTCCTTTTATTTTAAGATAACGTTCTGGGCCATAACAGATATACAATCTTGCTACTGCGTCTAATAAAAACTAATTTCAGTTGGCAACCCTATTAACTTGTAGGGTTGCCAACTGAAATTAGTTTAAACTTAGATATATAGTCAAATTCTTTACAGCTGTTAGGCCGAATTTAAATTTGGACTGAATGAATGTGCAATTTAACTCGGACACGCGGTATTTATACAGCGGATGTCATCAACATCAAAGACCAGCCCCTATAGTTGGGATTTATCTATTTTCTGACGAGTGACGAGTCAATTACACGAGAAAACTGAAGACTATAATTGATAGTAAACACTTATTGTCAAAACACTGTAAAATGAACCATCCGGCCTAAGAATTAAAGTTTGCTCTACTTAATCAAAAAAGGAGAGTCGCTTGGTACAACCATTTACCATATTTATTTTTTTGTTTTAATGCTATATATGCAAGTTGGTATTAACAAAACTATCATTAAACCAGAAATTGCAGAAAAACAAATAACTGAGCCACGTTTCTTAAAAAAGAAGATAGATCGACTAACTGGTACTTCTCACTCTATATCCGTTAGAAGTTAGCACTAGATTGTATGTGATAATAATCTTAGATACGTCACAAGATACGTACACACTCGAAGCTGATGATGTAAAAGGCTCATCTCACACTGGCGCAGCGTCGAAGCGACGCGACGCGTCATGTTTTTCACCTTTAGCATAATATTCATATCTAATATTTTTTTCATTATTATTATGGTACTTCGTGTTATGGAAATAAGCAAATTCGGGGCGCGACGGCGCGTTGCGTTTGTCACGCGCGTCGACGTTTGTCACCATATTACCGTAATACAAATGTTGTACCTTATTAATGGAAAATTAAAGATGAATATTATGCTATAGGTCACGCGTCTCGTCGCTTCGGCTCTGCGCCTGTGTGAGTTGAGCCTTAACTGTAAAAATTTCACACGGGTCACACCCCCACGAACTAATAACACCAACTAGTGCTGTGCGTGGCCAATTGATCATTAAGCCATTATTTATCCACACTTTAACACTCCAGTGCACACTACGGATCTGGCGACGTAATGTTACGATCTGTGTCTAAAACACCCGAGGGTTTTTTTTAGGGTTTTTAGGTAGTAAGAAAACATACGTACCATACTATGCCTCTTCACTTGTCAACACCAAAACTAACTAATTACTATAAAATCATTTTTTTAAATACTAAGGAAAAGCACATACTTTGCAAAACTGTGCACAGTGCACACAATTAGTTTGCAAAAAATCCTTAATCTGTAGCTTGTTTATTCGTATAAGGTATTTTAGACAGGACACTTCTTCTTCAGTCTTAAAAAATCTTCCGACATGGACCACAATTTCACCTTTCGCGGGCAAAAAAGGGTAAAAAAGACACCATAAATTGCATAAGTAAGATTTATCAATCGTTGTTTTGACTTCTACCATAGGCCCGCGTTAACACGTCTCAAGAGGTCAAAAAAACCTCTTTAATCCGTCATCCAGCTCCCATAATATGACTCACGATACCACCCAGCGAGAAGCTGACTATCTCTCTCAGTCTGGCGTATAGCTTTGTCTCGCTCCAACCTTTTTTTACCTCCATTGAAGAGTTTACTGTCAAAATAAGGATTATAAGAGCGTTTGAATGATGGTATGCTAGATCAACTAAGTCGCTGTTCGCTTACTGAGATTTTATTTACAGTGAATATTTGTAATTTTTATCTAAATGATTACTACATTGAATCTTGTGAAGAAAAACCTGTACGCAGAAATCTAAGTTTACAACTTCTAAAACTTATACCAAGGCAATAAGGCATAGAAGGGCATTAGATATATCTTACTCGTATATGTATACGAGTATTTATTGTGTTATTAGTAAGCAGTTATTGTGATTTTAGAATAACTAAATAGCGAATTCATAAGTATCTAGGTGTGTCTGTATGTCAATCAAAATAATACAAATTTAGCACCTCTATTTTATGAGAACGAATTAAAAATTAAATACTGTCTACGACCATAATCTTTAAGATTTTCAATAGCGGATTAAAGTATTCTATCTTTGCAACGATTGCATAACACCGTCCATGTTGGTATTTAAAAAAAGGAACAGTTGGATGTCTTTGAATGATGACTTAATTTTAAGAACCTCCGCAGACTGGGGCAACCGGAGACTGGTGCACAGACACAGGGTATCTTGGATACTTTAAAATGGAACAATTACTATATAGTAATAATATTAATAAGTCCATCCGAGGTCCGTTCCAAACAATTGAAGTTTTTGAGAGGTAGGTATGTGATGTTACCTACCTACTAGGTGTGAATTCTTGCAATGAAACTTGTATCTTATTTAACGTAATAAAGTTAAATTAAATCGCTATCTTAAAAATGCGTACGCGTACCCTGTATGTAATTTTATCTCTGTTCTCAGTTCTCTATGTCATTCTTTGTTTGTTTAGAAAATTTTCTGTCAGAATATAACGGTAAATCACCAATCCTATTTTAGTGCACCGAAAATCTGTGCCAACAAACAATATTTTTTATCTTGGCCTCAACCGAATCACCCTGTCGGTGTACAGTCAAATATAACCGCACGGTCGTGATGTATGGTTATACCCCTATCAGTTACGACATCCGATATGAAATGCTTTGTTTTTAATATTAATTGCGAGCAGAGCCGGGATACATTACATGTCACACGATCGCCCACACAGTCACACTTCGATCCAACTACCCCAAATCTCAAAGAAAATTACTTTGGAACATAATAATGTGTTGATAGATATCTGTTCGTTATCTACCAATCTCTAGTAGAGAGCTCTAGGAACCAGTTACTAGAGCAAGGAAACTGAAACTGTATTAATGTAAGATTGAAATAAATAAGGGTTTTTAGTCTTGCTCTTACCATAAGCTCGTGTGAAGCTTTAACAAGCCCAAATAAGATTGAAATAGCAGAATCGACTTCCTATTACAACATACAACAAAACATTATGTAGTACAAAGTATTTAGAAGACACTACATAATCTTATAAATAAAATCTTATACTTTAAACGAGCAATTCTTGTAATGTATATTTATAATCTCAAAAACCTCTTGCCTTCGTACTAAATTTGGTACGAAGGGGGTTTTGGAAGCGTAAAATAAATTATAATGTAAATAAAAATAATGTAAGAATATTCAACAAACAAAATTGAAAATAAGTAGCATATTCAGTATTCGGTAGGAATCAATACAATCATTTGATTCATTAATGACAGCTCTACCAGTGAACAAAACCAATTCATGTAACTTACAATTTAACAACCTTTACAACATGTAATCGTGTATGGGATCTCTCAATTATTAAAAATATATTTGTATGCAAATACAAAGGGTTAATCCTAATAGCTTTTTGAATTCAAGAATTTGGAATTAATGTTGTTTTTAAATAAGTTGTAAAAATGCAAACGTTCTATGTAATAAGCAATAATTCGAGTTTTTCATGATAGCATTAATGAATATTAATCAAAGAATATTTAGACTACTGTCAGCAGCTGTACGATGTTGTTACACAATATCTTACATAAGGCCTTGAGCCTCCGTCCGTGATCCAGTGGAGACCTTACTCTCGACTCGGAAGTCGTGGGTTCGATTCCCCGTTGGAACAACAAAAAAATTTGTTTCCACGTTTGATTAGGACAATGCAGGCGGGATCTCTTTTTTTCGCATATTTTTTTTGGCATAATTTAATGCGGCATACCTCATTAGGCATGATCTTTTTGGAATACTACATCATTAGGCATAAATATCATATAGACTAATGTTTTTTGTCCTAATTTAATGTGGCATAACTCGTTTGGCATATTTTTTAGTCATAACAATACTTTGGCATGACTATTAATAATATATTTAATTAATTTAATTTAATTAATAATAGGTAAAATGGTTAATGTAAAATTGGTGTTGAATTAAGAAAAACCACTAGGTACCGTAGTGTCTTGTAAAATCTGTTATATAATAAAAACTTTGCTCTATTTATTAACTAGATTATTATTGTACCGGTTTTATTAACCTGTAAATAGCAGGGGCAGACATCGTACAAAAAGGTTTAAACTTTAAAAGCGACCGACCGTTTTGGAACTAATTTGACAGCTGTCAAAATAGTATTTAGTCACGATTTAGCCTATGATGGATGATATCACTTATCAGAACTTTTAGTAGTGACTAAATGTTTCAAACATTATTAATGTTCTTTTAAATATAACCGTTTAAATGTAATAGAAAATAATTTGAATGTTAGGTACTTAAATGCGTTTGTAAATCGAACTAAATCAAAACAGTTATGTTTTTACTGTAATATCCACTTAGCTTTAACCAATTAAAAAATAATTTAGACCAGCTTATAGTAAACTACCTGACTCGACAGATGTTGTCCTGTCTTAACTATGAAGTGTGAACTGGAATAATTACAATATAATTAACTACCTACAATCTACTTACTACAATTTCTATACCAACAACTACACCTCCCAGAGAGTGCTGAAATCTTTAGATATTAAGGGCATTTTAATGAAATTTGTTATACACGTTAGAATGAAGTTGGCAAACACTGATATCAACATATTTTGATATATGTACATAGAGACACATGGCTTCAAGATTTGAAGTGAATTAAAGCATGAACTTTTAACGTATGATATACGTGTAGGTATATACACTAATGTACTCTACACAGCAGTCGAAGTAGAAATTTATTTAAAGCCCTCGGCAATCAACGATGTCCGTTAGCGCCATGATAAATGTAAACTAAATAGCCTATTCACTACAGCCTAAACTCCAATCATCCATAATCCCGCGTGATTGGGCTTATTAAAGCTTCGCGCGAGCTTAAACGCAAAAATGGTAGTAGCTCCTTACCATAAACACTTATTTATTCCCCAGAAGTCGGTGGTGCTGCCCGGTAATCATGGACAATTATTTTTAACTAGCCACCCACAAACAATTTAAAAAAATCGTTCCGCTCCGAACGAAACGAGTTATTCGCGGCGACTTTTAATTTGTTGACAATACCGATGGGCCAATCAATTACGGCTATACACAGTTTGTCACCAATACTTGCTGCGTTACCGACCATTTGCCACGCGATAATGGCCTCTATCCTTGGGACGCTAACAAAAAAGTTAAGGAGCCGTTTAAGTCTCCAGAAATAAACGATCCTATAAATATGTTCGCGACACCATTAGTTCCACTAACCACATATTAAATGTATAAAAGCTAAGCTGTGAAATGGTGTATTTGACAGTAGCGCAGTTGACGCCAAATTCGCTGTCACCGTGACAGAAGCCATGATAAACGGATCCGAATGGTTAGATAAAAATAAACAGCCGACTATTAAATGGAGACTAAAATATTTACAATTAATAAAAAAGAATATGACCACACACTGAGATAATTCAAAGGTTTATTTTCATTTGTTTTCATTAATATAATAAGCTTCTTCGTTCCCATTAAAGTTATTTTTAATCTGTGTATTTAATAATTCATCGTTGAGTGCCATCGCTTTTATAGCGTTCGCGTTACCATAAATAAAAAAGATAATATTTATAGAGGTGATACCATTAGGTAGTGAAAAGTGTTTAAAACGGGTTATAAAATAAATTAAATGTTCTATATAACATTCTGTTAAACGTGTATAAAACAAAGGCACTCCAATGAAATAAAAAATAAAATTCCTAAACAAAAAAAAAAGAAACAGGTAGCTTTAATCTTAAAAAGTTTCATATCTACGTATAATGAAAGTCTGCAGGCACTGGAAGGGTTAACGGTTATGCAGTATGGTGATATTTTTAAGAAGAATTTTACAAAGTATATTTATGGTATTTACATTATTTACTAGCTTGTAGGAGCAGATCGAGAAAGCTTAGCACAAAGTGTCAACACTCATTGGGTGTCCTGCGGTTTGTCACCAGACTCGTGGGGACGGGTAGTAATGTGTTGACAAACGGAAATTGTAAAAATGTACTTATGTTTACAATGTGTGAAAAACATGTAGAACTGCAAGAATAATATGTTATTAGCTTTTGTTCGCGGCTTCGCTCGCGTAAATAAAGTATCCCACGAGACTTTTTCGGGTTAAAAAGTAGCCTATGTTATAATCCAGAGCCTAAACTACTAATACACCAAATTTCATCAAAATCTATTCTGTAGTTTTTTTGTGAAAGAGTAACAAACATCCATCCTCACAAACTTTCACATTTATACTAGTAGTAGGATTATTGTATTAAAATGGAAATACATACTATGCTATTAATATTATAAATGTGAATGTTTGTGAGGATAGATGGATGGATGGATGGATGGATGGATGGATGGATGGATGGATGGATGTATGGATGGATGTATGGATGGATGGATGGATACATGGATGGATGGATGGATGTTTGTTACTCTTTCACGTAAAACTACTGAACGGATTTCGATGAAATTTGGTATGGTAGTAGCTTAGGCTCTGGATAAAAACATACGCTACTAAGTAGTGTTCCCGAGGGATACTGTATTTACGCGGGCGGAGCCGCGGGCAACAGCTAGTACTACATAGTCTTATGTATTAAAGTCTGGAGACATTTATTATAACACTAGCTTTTTCCCGCGGCTCCGCCCGCATTAAATTAGTATCGGGTATCCGACGGCAATACTGTACTTTTTCGGTATAAAAAGTAGCCTATGTTTTAATCCAGAGCCTAAACTACTGCCATACCAAATTGCATCGAAATCCGTTCAGTGTTTTTTGCGTGAAAGAGTAACAAACATCCACCCATCCATCCATCCATCCATTCATCCTCACAAACTTTCACATTTATAATATTAGTAGGATTGCTTATGTGGAATAGTCACCTAAGTTGAACCAATAACACGTCAGAGTTCAGATCGTTAATGTAGTAAATAAAGTAACCGAAGATACCGCCGGATTAGGAAAAGTTGTTTCATTAGAATAAGTGAAATTGACGCGAGAACAAAAAATTACCATGCACATTGCGTACCCAATCTCTAGAGATGGAAAACGCTCTCCATGTGAATACGTATCAAGTCTTAGGGTCAATACGCACCGAAACGAAACGTTTCGAGATATGGCGCTGAATTTTTAAGATAGCTTTTTATTACATTACACAATAAGACACGTTTCATTGTTTCGCTGCACAGCGCATGTGCTGATGACTTATAAAACGTGTATCGTTTTGTGTAGTGAATAAAGTTCTATTTTGAAAAGCTTAAAGTGTCGTCGCGGTGTGAAATGACCCTCCCGTTAACACTGAAGCCCAATTCTCGTATCAAATAGCGCGTGTGGGAGTGCGACAGCATTTGCTATCGCTGGACCTATACTGCAGATTGAACAGTTTTAATTACGAGAATTGGCCACCAACTTTTGAAAATGGTTGCGTTACCCCGCGTGCACAAAACCCTCCATAGATTTGATATGCACGGACGAAAAGCAGACAACAAAGTATTAACTTTTTGCTTTGTCATCCTTATCAAATCTTTGGAGACGAATAGAGAGAAAATGACGCAACAACTGTTACGTGCGGTGTGAACTTCACTTACAAGAAATCGCGTGAAAAATATTAAAACTTAGGTACCATTTTCTCAACCGAATAATTTTGATTTCAAACAGTAGAATCACGTAGCTAAACGTGAAATAATTTATAGGGTCACTAAAGCTATCATTTGAAATTGTGCATTCTCCACTATCGCTCACCAAATAAATAACAGCTGTAAACGTTGCTGACTAAAGTCTGCAAAGTATGATTCGTCGCAGGGTTAAGATCTGTGTTTGTAATTGCGCGAACATATTACGATGTGTGTATCTGGAGATAATTATAATAAATGTGAAGCATCTGACCCCGCGTGGCCCGTAATCCCCGTTCCCCGACGAGTACGTACCCGCTCGGGGACAGCGCAACGTTTGTTTTGACAAATTCATTCTGCGTCCGCCATTCAAACTATTTTTATTTTGGAGCCAGGGCTGCCACTGTATTATTTTTACAATGATTTTAGGTTTGATCGAGTAAAGGAACAGTAATAAACAATTATTTGTGTTTTTGTAGCGTAAATCTATATTGTATGTAATGTCTTATTTTGTCGAATATTATTTATTATTTTTATTATTAATGTTTTCTTATTAGTTCGGTACAATAAAATCCCAAGAAACTGAGAAGAAAGAAGAAAAGAAGCTTAAATTCTTGTACTATTATGTATTATGTGCCTTATACCATAACGGAACACTCTTTATGACTTCATTTATAGTTATTCTTATATAATTATTTTATGTTATAGGTAAAAGCTATTTCCTATACCTACTTAATTACTAAAAACTCTTACCACTTTAAGTATATACCTAATAAACAAATCTAGGACATTTGAATATTTTTAATATAAACCGGATGTTTGATAATTGCTTTCGAGTTTAAATATATCAAGGTAATTTTTTATTTTATAGAGAAAGCTGTAGTCTTATCGAATCCTGACTAGGAACGGTTAGTAACCATCTCAGACTAGCTTCAGACTGTCGGAGTACCCCAATTTTAGAAGGAAGTCGAATCCCTTATGAGGTAGACCGGCTGGTCGCGGGGGTGTCCTGTGTTAGGCAGATCCTGGACACTCCCATTCATAGCGGCTGAAGGCAACCCGCGTTGGATTTAAATGTGTAAACCGGTGTCGGGAGTCCCATATATCCCAGTAGACACCCATCCACGGGGAAGGCGTAACGTCCGTTCCACTGCGTAAAAGAAAGTAGCCATCCAAGGTTACTTAAACTGCTCAAGCATCTTTTTTTACCCTCTTGCCTTTTTGCGTCATATTTGGGTTCTGTAACTACTTAATAGTACTGAAATAAAAAAAAAAGATTGTTTTTTTTTTTTTACGAGATTACAATGATATCCTGAAGATCCATCACTTTCAGTGCCAGCCCTAGGTACAGACTGGGTGGCCCCTTGCGTCTGATACACTGGGATCTTAAAACAAAACCAAGAGTATCGAGACAAGGACGGACGTGACGTCACAGCCGCTATCTCTCTCGCACACCCCGCACTTTACAAGTACTAAGTATTATCCAACTATTGTGGTTACACTACAATCTAGATAAACGGCCTAGCGACAGTGTTTAGGCTTTCTGGTAGCGGCCATTTTATGCAAAAACCCTGCTCGTAAGGGTCAATTCACACCAAAACTAAATGATACGGGACACGGGGCTCTAGTTTTGAGATAGCTGTTCAAAATTGAACTCGATTAATTGCACAAGAAGATACATACACGTTTCATTGTAAGAGTTCATATGACTATATTAGTGTATGACTGGTGTCATATGAAAGGAGTATCTTTTTGTGTAGTGAATAAAGTGCAATTTCGAATAGCTATCCTAAAAATGGAGCGCCGCGTCCCGTATCGTCTCGTTTCGGTGTGAGCTGACCCTAAGTCCTAGCTTGTCTCGGAATACAGGAAAGCGGTAATTTCACCTCAAACGACAGGAACAGATTTATGAACCATGGTAGGTTAGAGGCGTATCTACATTCATGGCAACATTGGTTCCCTTGCTGCATAATAGGTTTGTTTTTCACGCGTTTACCGAAGAGTTCAAATCTAGCCAAGGATTGACTAATCTATTGAATTCAATTTCTAATAAAGCTTTGCTTAAATAAGAAGTCACTAAGGTTTTTATCGTGACATAACTTTTTTAACGTAGCACCTACGGCTATTATACTGTAAGCCGCGCCCACCGTCACTTTCCACAAACTCAGGTGTCAACGGCATAACCACGGGTTATAATCGTTAAAAGTGCGCTCTGATAAGATATATTTTAATATTATAAAAAACCACCCATAAAAGTTATCTCGACGCATACCAATAGAGTAAACCCCCAAAGAATTATTTATTCAAGCGAACACATGTTCGGCTGGAGTGGTGGCGATAGCGAATATTCCACGTCATTAGACACCCCTATTTTTAGGGGATGTAACCCTTGTTTATTGGATTAAATTCAATTGTAAAGCGTGTAAAACTACCTATATTTTTGTTTGGTTTCTTAGATATTGTTTTCAATAATTCGTAAATTCTTCCTCGTAATTTTCATTGACTTACAAATGTGAAAAAAAATTGTTAATATAGAAAACAGTTCAGTTTCACAGGAACTAAGTTAATCTTTTGCAATGCAAATTTTTTATTATGGTATAGGCAAGGTTTGATAGATACACATGTATCTATCAAACCTTGTGCAATATTTTAGTACTAATATCTAAAATAGTCCTTGCTTCAGACTACATCTTAACTAATAACTTGGCTATTTCTGAACGAAGACAAAACTCGTAAACGTCAAAATTGACAGTCGGCCATCTTGGTGCAGGATCTCCGCCACCGTGTAGTCTCAATATCGCGCGATAATTACTGTAACGATTAGTCAAGTTTCTAATCCTCATTCACACGGTTGCGTAATAGTTTTGGGTTAAATATTAACAATTAAGTTTTTTGAAACTAGCTTAGATCGTGTGTAGGTGTGGCGAGTAGTGCTTCAACGTAAACAAATGATTTGTATAAAAATTAAATAACTTCAATGCTTCACGATTTAACGATCGATAGTGTGCATTTCGCTCATTGTTTGTAGGTCTTAAAAACTCTTTAGTTTATGACAGAAAATAGTCAAATCTTCTTCTTAAAAGCAGAGATTTTTGTTTCAAGTAAGGAGTCAATAACATTTTTCTTCTATGAAAAGCAGGTAGCGTAGTGATAAAATAAGAAGAAGAGCCCGTATGTTAATGACAGAATTAGTAAACCCGCAATACCAAATATTATTGAACCTTACGAAAATCATAATGCCGTAACACTTCGGTGTAACAGACGGCCTCTTTCAAAGTTAAGACGGCTGGGGTAATGGAAGAAACGCTTTGCTGTTAATTATTGAGTTCTCTGCTCAGTCGGAATTACTGGCTGCGACCCCGGGACCTAATACCGTAAACACAATGCTAGCCATTAAATATACTTTACTACGATATTTACGATAGTATTTCTACTATTATCTATTGTATGGCACATACTACGCTTATAAAGTGAAAACCTAGTAATAAAATACTTGATAATTCCCGATAATTTACGCTTAAAATATTGATATTACTTCTGAATTAAGAATAATACGTACTATGGATGGCTAGTGCCTAATGCCTAAAATGTAATAACGAAGTACTTTATCCTTTTCGAAGGATATTGGATAGTCGAGTTAATATAGAGTTATGTAAGAAACCTTAATAATAAAAGACTGAAAAATATACATATTATTGATTAATTTTTAATCTATAATGTGCATGTTTTTCAGAGCATTTTAATAATTTTAAATTAAGCATAATTACCGTGTAATAGAGCATTTATTTTGTCTGTCAAATAAAAATAATATCAAATAGCTCAAAGAGCTTTTCACGAACTGGGAAAGCTTAAATATGTCTAAAAAATAAACTTCAAATGACCGACTAACTTTGAATAGCTGAGACCAATCTAATGTTGGGAAAATGATCGCGCCCAATTAAAACATAAAATTAATTACACTAAGGCCCCGCACAGACCGTGCGGTTTTTACAGTATCGTATTTTACGACTGTAAGTACCAAGTGGCCTAATAAAGGTGTGCTAAAATAGCTTTAAGAATGAAAAATTAATGAATATCGAGTTAACGTTGCAATTTTAGGCGGAAACAAACTGGCGCATTATATAATTTGGTTGTGTCCAAAGTCCACGAGTCCTTAATGTTGTTGCAATTATGAAGGTATCCAATGTGAGCCTCTTCGTACTCCGTGGTTTTACGTTTCTAGGTTTAACAGGCAGCAAATTGTTTCTTTATGTAGATTAAGATCTGGCCACGTTCCTAGTAGAAGTTTTTTATTTTTGATGAGAATAGCTGATTCTCCCATTTGTGAGCAATGTAATAAGAGAGATGACGTATATAATCGCTTGATGGAATGTACCAGGAACAGTGACAAAAGAGATCGACTGGTTACTACATTTAATATAAATTTATTTAATGTAGGTGCTCTACAGAGCATTCTAGCCGAACCAGACTCTGATGCGTCTAGTATGCTGGTAGCCTTAGATGTCAGTGGATAGTTTTTTATACTAGTTTTAATATGTACTTAATTAGTGTTATAATGTAAGTTCGTTCATTTTTATAAGTGTTTTGTGTTAAGAGTACTGTGTTAACTGTTAAGAGTACAATAGGATTGGCATTGTCATTTCATGTACTAAAATCCTTAAAATAAAGAATTCAAAAAAATAAAAAATTATGACGGTAGTTTATCGAAAATGTTTCAGTTGGGAGTTGGAGAGAACCACAGTAACGTGTTAACAACATATTTACTATTGACAATTAATTTACTCTAAATTCTAAACCTTATTCAAATACCTAAATACAAGACTACTTTCCATTAATCTGAGCTGTTTGTCAGTACGTGGGTACGAAGCCTTATAGACCACCCTCGACGCGTTTAAGAATTTGCTCCGGTATATACAGACAGATATCAGTTATCACTATCTATAGATATAAAGATTTATTACTATAAGCTCTCACCTACTGTACTGATTTACATACAACATCGTGCCGCTCGCTACAGAAGTCAATCTATATTAGATCCAGTTTAAAATGGAGTATTAAATGAAGATTGAAATAAACCTGCATTAAATACTTTATGGAATACCCCAGTATAGTAACGAGCAGACGGATAATAAGCGAGTAGCGTCGCCCATAGACATTTGATGCAACACCAGAGGTTTTACAAATGCGTTCCTGTTCTTTTATTTAAGACCCCAAAACCCCCATTGAGCCCCGGAACTGATGTTTTAAAGTTTTAACATACTCTTTCTAGGTGAAGTGTGTCCTTTACAAACAACAGAATGATGTGATTGCTTAAGTATTTAAAGCTTCTGCTAGCTAAAATTTTACCAGTACACCAATTCTCGTATTTAACTTAGACTTTCAATTTACTTTCAATGAATTATAAACGAATCGTCTTGATATCATTAAAACTGATTTTGGAGTTGGACCAATCAAAACGCGTTTCACGTTGATTGTACGTTTATGAGTACCATTCTGTTTGACATATCGACACTGCATTATTGTTAGATTTAATAAGCAGCATCGACCAACAGATTTATATCAATAGAAATTTTATTATCATAAAGAAATATTTATTGTAAATAATAATAACAAGCAATGCATATCTAAGCAGACTCTATCGAAGAAGAATGTTATCTGCGTGGAAGTGACCCTGTTAACCTGCAAGGAAATTGGTAGTCTGAGGAACAGGCGGAAAATGTGATTAACTTCTTTGCGGCACGAACCATGAGCTTACAGCGGGTTTGTCAAGTGTGCACCATACCCACTGCCTGTCGTCCAATCGGCATGACGCTACCGATTGGATCAGTTAGAACTGACCGTGTACGGGCGTGGATTGACATGACAGTTTGTACTGTTTATGACAATATGGAACTGATACGGTAGCGTCATGTAAGGTTATATTATTAAATACTCTAGACCAAATTTTCAAACGTTCATCATATCTGGCATATGATGTCCTTGTGAATCTCCCAAGCATAGAAAGCCTGTGGTGTAAGGAGTTCTTAAGCTTAAGAAGCGTTTAGAAACGCTGCCAATTATAGGTAGGTATTATATATTTTACATTATATGTGGGTTTACATTCGCTACGAGCGTTTTTCAAATTTTAAAACATAATTTTTAACAGAGAGAGAGAGAGAGAGAATTAATAAAGTAAAGGAAAAAGGCTTAGTAAGTCATATGTTGCAGCCGGTTTCATTTATACTGATATTATAAAGAGGAAAGATTTGTTTGTTTGTTTGCATTGAATAGCTCCGAAACTACTGGACCGATTTTAATGAACTTTGGTACAAAGATAAAATAGATAACAGGAAAGGACATAGTAAACTTTTTATAATATTTTTATGCGCGTACGAAGTTGCCGTCAACACCTAGTAATATATTAAAGCTTTTTTTTGTTCGTTCTCAACTTATTTGAGCCTAATACGATCATATGGGCTATATCCACTATAGTGACGACCTCTGTGGCTCAGTGTTTAGCGCGTTGGCGCTTAAGCCGGAGGTCAAGGGTTCGAATCACGCCAGGAAACAAAATAATTATTTTTCCTGGGTCATGTGATGGATGTGTTTTGATGCACATCAATCACATGACTATATATTCAAGTTTTGTATTTGTATAGTATAAGAGCATTAAAAATATATTTAAGATGTCAAACCCGTAACACAAGTTCTTCGAGAACTTACCACGGGACCAGATTGACGTGGTGAGAGAGCGTCCATAGATATTATTAAGTCAATAAAGTAAAATGTTCGTAAATAAAATTGTAATACATCTTGGTAATTGGTAACGACACTCGCTACAATGTGTCACTTGAACCACAATCTAACTATTCGCATAAGTCTTTCAATTAAAATAGTTTGAACTGAAACGAATTAGGACCGGTTGTAGGGGCCGCAGCGTCTGATATCGCCATCTCAATATTTTAATATGCAGTAGACAATAAACGGTGAGCTTCCTAAGATCCAACTTTTAGAATTCTTACAGGCGTTAATTTAAAATTTTAAAGAAACATATTTTAAGGACATGAAATTCAAACTTGAGGTAGCCTTCCGACCTGCGAACGCGACCAGCTAATCGGGTTATCTGGCCACGCTCACCGGTCGCGCGGCGAGGTAGTGCTCCATACAAATTCATACTAAACAGTGGCACCGCGCCCCTATTTCGGTCTCAGGTTACGGTCGCCGTCGCGTGCATCGGAAGGCTACCTTTAGAATTTTAGCGAAAATCTACTGCCTTCGCCAATGGGAAACCAGCGTAAGAGTCAGTTGACACCGAGACGCAAAGCGACGACTGTGGCGCTCAAGTGAGCGACTTATATTGTGGCGCTCAAGTGAGCGACTTATATTGTGGCGCTCAAGTGAGCGACTTATAGCGATTAGCGATACAAAATCGAATTTGCGCTCGACGTATCTTCAAACACAGTCGCGTCGCGTCTGGGTGTGAACTGACCCTAAGCTGTAACTTCGATCGACAGCTCTTAACACTATGATATTAAGATTCCTAGATCATAGGTTCTAAAACCTATCATTGTTGGACCTAGATCATAATAATGAAAAATTAACAGGAAGCCCAATGGAAGGAATTTTAAAGATAAGGAACGCACTTCTAACCTCCTGGTGTTGCCATGGGCGACGGTAATCGCTTACCATCAGGCGATCCGTTGCTTGTTGCAGTAAAAAAGGATATTATTGTAATATTATCAGCCTAACCATTCCAGACTCTATTCAATCTCCAACTTACGAGAACCGAAAAGTCTCGAAAAGCTCCCGGAGTGGCGAGGTGACGTCTGACTGAGTTTTAATTAACAAACTTGGAGGCAATTGGAATTTCCCGGGACTGAGCGATGATGTCGCAGGAGAATCTTGCACTATATTTTTACCATAGTACAAATTACCCCTTACAAGTTTTGTTATGCTTTTAAAAGATTAGAATCTAAGTACTGCTTTTACACTTTACAGAATAGTTTTACTCCTTTGGTTAAAATAATTAATTGATGTGTCGATACAGGCGGTCGATTCTTCTAATTAAATCTTACAAAATTGTAGTTTCGATGCAGTCTCGATATGCTAAAACAGCAAAATGGTATTTTCATAAACGTCAAACGCGTTTTGGTTGGTCCAAACTCCAAAAATAATTATATGATATCAAGACGATTAATTAATGTAAATTGAAAGTCTAAGTTAAATACGAGAATTGAGATTCTGACAGAATCTCCTGCATCTATGCTTTGATTCAAATTATTATTTTCTGAAACATTTAACCACCTTACTAATGAAAATATTTACACAACGGATAACTTATACAACATTGCTGACTTTGTCTGTCGAGTGACTATTCCAAATTTCCAGATAACGTGATTAATAGACAGCCCCTAATATAAATTAGGGGCTGTCTATTAATCACGTTATGCCCGGGGAGGGGGTGGGGTCCGAAAAAAAATCACCAAGTATCACAAGGGTTTAGGGAGACATCACGTGTATTAATTTTCAAATCTAGTCTTTGCATACCGGAATTCTTATCGGTTGAAGATTGGCAGTGTTGTTTAAATATTACTCCAACATACAACTTAACATAGGTGGAGTTAGTAAAAAACCTCACCACGTATCACCAGGGGGGAGGAGGGGGTCTAAAAAGTTGCTAAAAACATCATGTGATTAATTGACGGACCCTTAGTAAGGGGGTAAAAGTTTAACAATAAAAGGCTTTATTTTTATGAAAGTAAAATTACTGAGAGGCAAATGAAGGTACAAATATTTTACTGAAATACTGAAGGAACAATAAAATAACCTTTCCTAGGGAAACATTTAAGTCTAGAAATTTTCTTCTGAAGAAGACACAAAGGTACTCGTTTTAAATATATTATATATTCTTAGAAGATATGAAAATATCAATAAAATAAAATACTATCATGGGAATAAGATGGTTCCCGCGGTCATGTCTTTGTTAATGCTTATAAGGCTATTATGTGATTTATAATATACATGCGGAGTTTTTCCGGGAATGTTGTGCGACGTTATTGTTTTTGTATGTCCTCCAAAATTTGTATTATTTCGGTTCTTAATTTGTGATATTGGTAGAATATTAACCATTAGATATTCGTTGACATGCACAAGTGTGGGAAAGTTGTACAACTACAAAAAGCGTGCTATTTTATGTTCCCTCCAAAACTCCCTAGGAAGTTTCAGTACAGCGTCTACCACTTTACTAAATTTACTGACTTGACTTATTTAATCCATTGACGATTTATGTGGACTTTGACTAGACTTTGGACTTGACGATTTAGAAAAACGGTACTGAAAGCTTTTGAGAAAATTATTTCCCGCCTTTTAACTTGACATTGGCAATGGTTTCATAACCTCCTCCGTATATTAAAATGTATGTTACTATATTTAAATGAAAAAAAATAACGGTCAACAGTTCCCTACCTTGTCTATGGCCAACACACCACGTGTGTCAGTGCCAAAAAAAAAATATACCTCCAAAACTATGTGGAACATTTAAAGTTACCAAAGCTGAAGTCTAAATGCTGTTTTGTAAAAACACCAGTAAAGCTTAAAGTAAATTTTGAAGTATCGCGCTGCCTTATTTAGCGTTTTTCCCACTTAGCTGATAACAAAGAGCACTGTTATGTTATGCGTTAGGGTTAGTCACACTGCGACGACACGCGGCGCTGGATTTTTAGGATAGCTATTACAATTGAACTTTATTCAATACACAAAAAGACACACGTTTCATATGACATCAGTCATACACTGCTTATGCGCTGTGCAGCGCAGACGAACTTTACATTCGAACTCTTACAATGAAACGTGTATCTTCTTGTGTATTGGGTTAAGTTTAATTTAGAATAGCTATCTTAAAAATGCAGATCTATGTCCCGTATTGTTTCGTTTCGGTGTGAATTGACCCATAGAGACAGTTCACATCGAGTAGCGACGCGGCGCGCCCTTTTTATAATAGCGATTCAAAGTTGAAGTTTATTTACTACACAAAAAGATACTTACACGTATCCCATTGCAAGAGTTCGAAATGCGACCTGCACCGCGCTGTGCAGCGCGGATCCGCTCTTGCAATGAAATGTGTAGACTACACAAAAAGGTAGTGAATAAAATTCAATTTTGAATCGCTACATAATAAAAATATGCGCGTCGTGTCTCGGTGTGAGCTGACCCTTATGCGTTAACGTTAACGTCTAGTTTCACTGTAATGTGACTAAGTGACTAATTATTTTTCACGTTAATCACTAATTACGTGGCATTTACGTTGCTAATTATATTTGCTTTTCGGCCTAATAAATATGTAATTTAATATAATTAAGTGTAGTTTTGAACAGTTTTTCGATCTCATGAACATTTCATTGTGTGGAATGTTTAGAAATTATAATTGCAAAGTTTTTTGTTTTTACGAATGGGATGTGTTATGAAATTTGAAAGTGTATTTACTATTTGAGCTTCAGAGCGTCAAAATTCTATTTTATGTTTGCTCCCTACGGTTTTGTTCGATAGAACTTTATACTTCTTGTCGGTAAACATAATATAATAATTATGAGTAGTTAGGTATATATTTTTGTGTTGATTGTAGTGATACAAACATTTATAAACCCATCTAAACTTTCATTTTGTTTAAAAGACTAGTAACGCCGAATATGTAACAGACTATTTGCATAACACACTTTAATAACCTAATAAAGCATTTAAAATCGATGACTATATAAACTCAGATCAAATAAAAAAGTGAAGACAGAGCTTTGTCAAACAAAGATTGAGGTCGGTTTTTACTCGACTACGGCGAAGCCAAAAGGAAGGGTAATGATTTTTGGCAGTGCATGTATGAACACGATGTATGTATGTATGTATGTTTGTACCTACCGTAGAGTCTAAATTTTAATCAAGGAGGTGTCAATAGACTCATAATAATGGTCCGGGTAACATAGGTCATATAATTTACGTAATCAGATTATAGTTTTTAACTTTTGGTTATTATGTATGTAGTGTGCGTGTAACTACGCACTACATATATAAAAAAACACACAACGCGACAGCTCGCCATACAAGGTAAGGCGTAGTTTTGTTACATGTGTGTGCGTGACACTGTGTGGAGTCACATTACACGGCGAGGCGGCGCGGCGTCATTATATGCAATATGGTTCCCAGAACTCTGTCTTCACTTTTTTATTTGGTCTGAGTATACAAAGTAAATAGTTTACATAATATATAGCAGGTGGGCGCAAATTGCGTATGTAAAATTAAACAAGTTCATTATCTTCAATGATTAATTGCTCACGTCCATACACTTTATTGGTAACTACTGTAGTGCAGTATAAAGGCCCTAATCAGTCTGGTTCGTGTACAGAATTAGCAATAAATTATTATATTTACATTTGAGTGTGTTAATACGTGACGATAGTGGAAGAAAAATGAAATAAGGGCAAGTGCACACTGCGAACAAATTTTATATGAATAAGTGGATACTAGTAATTTCTGAGATAAGATCATCGCGGTCATTTTTGGGCTTAGCTTAGCTGGGCTAGAAGAACTTTATTTACCTACTAAATATACAATATAATACAAAAGCGCTGAAATTGCATGCCGAAGGTCAATTCTGCTAATTAAATCCTGCAACTATACAGTTACAATCCATTCCTGCAAAGTTGTATTCTCATAAACGTCAAACCAATATCAAACCCACTTTGATTGGTCCAAACTCCAAAAATCAGTTACGATTTCAAGATTCTTCATTTATAATTCTGTACTAGTGAAATGAAAGTGTAGGTTAATTGCGAGAGTTGGGTTCTGATTGCAGGTACATTGTAATATGATGATTTGTTCCGTAATACTCAAGGAACTCTTATAGTTTCGCTCTGTCCGTCCGTCTGTTTGTCTGTCTGTCCGCCCCTCTGGCTTCTGTAATTATGAATATAAATTGATGACATTTGGTATAGTGATAAAATGTGTATAGATCTCGGTTTTGGCATCATAAAATAACAATAATTTTCTATTTTGTGGGGGGCTCCCCATACATGTGAAGTGGGGATGATTATTTTTTTTCATTCTACCCCATTGTGTAGGATATCGTTGAATAGGTCTTTTAAAATAAAGTCAAGGTTTCATGCATGGCTTTTTTACAAAGTCAATCATTGTCGAGTAATCGGCCTCCAAAGTGTTTTTTAGTTGTTTGGGGTATTGTTGAATAGGTCTTTTAAAATGAAGGCAGGGTTTCATACATGACTTTTTTTATAAAAAGTCAACCAAGTGATTTATAAGTTGCCCCCCCCCCCCCCCCTCTGGCGTTTCTAAACTATAGGAGATAGAAACATGTACGTTTCCATGCTGATAGGTCATGCTAAAAACTCTTTAGAAAAAATATTTTGAACCAAATCGGACCATAACTTTTGAAGTAATTTTAAGAAAACCTATTGCGCGTCAAAATCGTGCTTGTTTGAGTACATTTTTGAGTACATGTAAAAACTAACAGCCTGTCATAATTCCAAAGTTATCCATAACGCAAACTGAACAGAACTAATTCAGTAGGTACGGGAATTATTAGGCTTTGGATATTTGCGTTTGATTGTACAATCCACAACCTTAAGCAATCGCACCCACGAGAGTTTTGTGTAGTCGCGACCGAAAAAAGCTGCACTATAAATATAACTCTGCACTAGTACAATAGAGCCGAAAATCGAAGTGTCAAGTGTCAAATGCCAGATTTGACAACTCTACACGATTTTCAGCTCTATTTTATTAGCGCACAGTTCTATTTATAGTGCTGTTTTTTCTGTCCCGACAACAAAAAAACGCTCGTGGGATCGTAGCCTTAGAAACTCCAGTAAGAAGCGGTCGTGTAAATTAATTGTAGTAAAATGTTAATAGACCACCTAGATCGATGAGGAAATGCGTTTCTTAATAATTTATAACATTCGACATTCAACACAGCCATTTCATAGTGAATTTGAATATGTTATCTATTTGTGCCGCCCGTACCTTTAATATTAACTAACGCCGATGTAAAATCGTCCGCTTATCTATTTTAATGGTTAGGAACGCTAAGATAAAAATTGACCAATCTTTACAGCCTAAATAGGTGATACGTATGATTTGTTGCTATTGATTTGCGATTTATCGCATACTTTAATAGCATTAAATAATTTTAGCTATAACTTTTAGCTAATTTCAATAAAATCGGTCCAACAGTTTCGGAGATGAAGTTTTTTAACTTTCCCACTGGAACTCTTTAATTTTCTGAGATGAAAAGTATCCTATATGTTGATAGGGTCACACCATGTAAAATTTCATTTTAATCAGTCCTACAGCTTCGGAGATTAGCCCGTACAAACAGATAAACAGACAAACAGACAGAAAAACAAAAAATTTGAAAAGTATCTGGATTTGTTTTATTGCCTTTCTTACATCCCCCTGACTCGGTTTTTAGCATTTTTTCCCTATGTGTAGACATTCGACCTCTACAGTTTTATTATAATGTAGATAGATAGATAAATAATTATTTACGATATAAATATTTAATTAAGTTCAAAATGAAATTATTAAAGATTTTTATTACTTCACAAATTTAATTACATATTTATTTATTTAATTTATTTAACAATTTATTGTACACACAGAAAATTATGACAATACAGTTAACAAAGAAAGATGACACAAAGGACTGCTTATTTCTAATTAGAAATTTCTTCCAGCACCCCTACGGAGAGAAATGGGATGAAGTATAGCAGTTAGGACGTGCACAATATTATTTCTACAATTATTGTAGAAATAATAATTCAAATATTTATATCTATAATAAAATAAAATATAGTAAATAAGCTAAATAAATAAATTAAAAATGATAGCTAGTTAATATATATAAATACTAATATAATATTATTATAACTATAATATATAAATACTATATTACATAATGAATTTCGTTGTTTTTTTTAGGAAAAGGGTAGAACTGAACCAGGTCACAAACACTGAAACACTATTTTTTCGGTAGCAAAAGTTACTCTCTATATGCCTAAATCATTTTGAATGTAAAAAAAATATAATAATTATTATATTTCCTACGTATTCTAATAATTATATTTTATTACCTCGGCTCTACTAAGGGAAGGGGAAATATAACGGAAGGTATATATATATAACTTATTTCTGTATTTTGTATTTTTCCCTTTATATCGAACATATTTTTGGAATAATATTAATAAGTACCTAATCAAAACACTTGAAATTAAAATAAAAATACCTTCTTCACGAGCGCGGAGCGAGCCATTTTTTTTTTAATATAAATTAAAGAACGATTATAATGTTAATGTTAATGTTACGAACTAAATATAATTAAATTAGGTCTTTACCTATGAAATTGCCGTTTCGTATGAAAAAATTTAAACGAATTTTTTTCATATACTTTATATTTGTATTAATCGAAGTAATCACCCATGCAATCAATGCATCTTTGCCAACGCAGTGGCAGTTTATTGATGCCCTTCTTATAGAAATCAGCTGGACGGGAGGCAACAAATTCTAAAAGGCATTTTGTACTGCCTAGGTTCGGTTATTGAATTTTTTCCCGCCAAGAAGTTATTTAAATTCTGGAAAAAGTAGTAGTCTGTAGGCGCAAGGTCTGGTGAGTAGGGCGGATGACGGAGAGCTTCCAACCCCAGTTCTTGCAACTTGGAGACCGTCTGCTGTGCAGTATGAGGTCGCCCGTTGTCGAGCAGGAGCAGCGGAGACAAGCGATTGACCAATGCTGGTTAGAGATGAGCCAGCTTCTCCATCATTGTGTTCATTCAATTCTTCACAGTACACATCTGCAGTAATGCTCACCCCGTTTGGTAAGAAGCTGTGATGAATCACACCGGCGCTAGACCACCAAACAGTGACCATCACTTTTCTAGGGGTAAGTTTTCGTTTAGGACATTGTTTAGGTGCTGAACCAGGATCCAACCAACTTGCTGAGCGCTTGCGGTTATCAAACTGAATCCATTTTTCATCGCAGGTAACAATGCGGTTCAAAATTCCTTCATTTGTGTGTCTGTTTAGCAGTGCAAGGCACGTCTCGACGCGTACTTCGCGCTGACGATCATTGAGTTCGTGGGGCACCCATTTTTCAAGCTTTTTTACCTTGCCAATTTGACGCAAATGGACCAATATGGTTTTGACGCTAACGTCGAAAGCTGCTGCTAATTCAGCCGTAGATTGTATTGTATCATCAGCTTCCACAATCGCCTTTAATTCGTCATTGTCGACCAAAGTCTTCGGACGACCGCCAGGTTCATTTTTCAGGTAGTATTTTCCAGAACGGAAGCGAGCAAACCAATGACAGGTGGTGCGTTGGTTTGTAGTGTTAGCTCCGTAAACGTCGTTGATGTTGCGTGCCGCTTGTGCCGCGTTGCTGCCACGACGGTACTCATATTCCATAATTACTCGAATTTTTAACGTATCCATGATGACGAAAAAGATTAAAATGCGATGAAAATGTAACACTTATCAATAAACAAATGACAACTTTTGGAAAAAGAATTCCATGTTTTTAAAATAAAATTAATTTGAAATTAGAATTCTTAGCCAAACAAAAATTATTTTGATTTGAAATGGCCAGTACTGCAGAACGGCAATTTCATAGGTAAAAACCTATTATTACGATAATCAAGAAACGCAATTGAGATCATTCGACAGTCAAAATTCACCGACAAAACGATACTGCGATTCAGAAATATGTAAGAACAGTATAGTGACATGTATCGAACGAATAAGTAATAAAAATGCTAATAATTTATTTTATCTGCATTAACGGATGAATTGATTAACCGATTGTAATCTGGTTTTTTTGTTTAAAAGCTGACATAATCGAGAGTGTTCTTAGCTATAATTCATCATCATCAGCTTGTTTACTACTAGAGAATTCCCTCTTATTTTTTATTTTTTTATTTTGTTATGTATTGTCTCATGTCTATAATAAATTATATTTATAAAATGAAATATATTTTATGAAGGTAAAAAATACATAAATTATATATTTATAGTCTTATATTACGTAATATTCTAAAATTCTACAACTGGGTTAGTACGAATTTTACGACCGCATTTTAAACATGTATTTTGACATATTTGTGTAAGCACACGGCAAATATGTAAAATATATATACATATTTGTGGTGTTCGCGCCACGACCTTTCTTTTGAAACCAAACACGTGATGATTATCTCGGTATAATTTTTTTAGATGTTAGAATGTGAGGTTGTGAGGAGAGGAGGAGAATTTTCGAAATACAAAATTTTGAAAAAAATTATATATCTAGCCTATTTTACCCGCGGCATCATTACAAATTTATTGACACCTTAGTTTAGACGCTCGTAGCATACCTCCCCACCATACATACATAGACTGCCAAAATCATTACCCTTCCTTTTGGCTTCGCCGCGTTCGGGTAAAAAAATCTTCTGAATGTAAAAAGTGTAGTTTTTAAGTATTTAAGTAAGTAATTAAGTATATAATATGTATGTAAGTCTGTAAGGTATTTATAATATGGGCCTATGCAACCTGAAATAAAAGTTATTTAATTTATATATAAAAAATCGCGTGTCACAGTGTTTGTTACAGAACTCCTCCAAAACGGCCAATAACCGATGTTTAGCTAATTTTGCAGGTGTATTAGGTTGTAAGCTACGTTTTATAGGTGATAAATATGGTCCAAACAATTTTTATTTTTTTATATTAAAAAAAACTCAATCTTCACCTTTCTAACACCAAACCCCATTGTTTAATAGCGATATTTGTACAGTAATAATCTTCAACCATCAGTGGTCGATAGCTCTTTCACACATCACCTGTAGGTTGTAGGGGTAGGTAGACGGTGTATGTTGTGTGTAATAGGTTTAGGTGTATATTGTAGGTAATAGGTGTAGGTAGCAGGTTTTGGTAGTAGGTGTAGGTTGGTGTGGGTAAGTAGTTATTTATTTATTCCAGTTCATATATTTTCATAGTTAAGACAAAACAGCTATGTACATTATAATATTTTTTGACGAAATCAAAATCAAAAAAGTTTTATTTCCATGTACGTCACAAAGCAACGCTTATGGAATTGTACCTACGAGATGCCTGTCACCGGTTCGGAACTACCCCGGCGAGAGGAACCGGCGTAAGACGTAACTTGCACGGGGCCATATTGTAGCAAAAAGATGAAAAATTGTTATTTAAAAAAAAGTCTATAATTTTACAATATGTAAACTTAGTCTATATAATAGCTCCCCACACTGATTTCAGTGACGGTGGCCGGTTTAATTGAAACCAGGCCAGCTACGCAGGAGTTATTTTATAGTGCCCAAGTGTGTGCGCAGTACACAAGAGCACTCTCTCTTCCTTTACTCTCGTAACCCAGTGGGACGAATAACCGACACGACTGGTGAGATATCAGGCGCAGGTCCGACTTTTTTACATGCCCATCCGACGCATGGATCATCTTTCTTGTCAGACAATCAGGTGATCAGCCTGCATTGTCCTAACCAAAATTGGAAACAAGATTTTTTGTTATTCCAATGCGGGAATCGAACCCACGACCTCCGAGTCGAGAGCCAAGCTCTAAACCACTAGACCACGGAGGCTGTAGTCTATATAATATTAACACGTACATAGAAGCAGCCGTGCAGGTGGCCATCCTATTCCCATAGTGTGCGATCGTCAATAAAATCGTTGACCCTATAATAAGCTTTAGCACACAAACGTTCTTTAACTACATTTTAAAATGTATTAATGGAAAGATTTTGAACGTGTTGTGGGATTCTATCGTATAGGCGTATACATTGACTGAGAGTCTGATCACCGGCATATCTAGCTTGTGCTTATTTCTAGTGTTTCTGCAATTTTAAGCCTTTGTTGCCTTTGTATATTCGAGGGAAAGAAACAATGAAAATGGCTTAAATGCGTTTAAAAGTAACGTTCTGTTAAAGAAATAAAAACACAATCGTCTATCGGTTCTTTGATTTTTACTTGTAAAGTAAATGTAGCGAAATGATTCGAAAATTAGGGATGTGATAGACTGGAACGTTTGTATGTCGATAAAAAGATTTTATTCCCACCCTTGTCTGATACTGTAGGTTTTCAGACATAAAAGTTTTTGAATAAGATAATAAAACAAAAATCCTACTACTATTATAAATGTGAAAGTTTATGAGGATGGATGGATGGATGTATGGATGTTTGTTACTCTTTAACGCAAAAACTACTTAACGGATTTAGAATAAATTTGGCATGGTAGTAGTTTAGGCTCGGGATTTAAACGTAGGCTACTATTTATCGATAGTAGAAAAAGTATTAGTAATAATAGAAAGTATTAGAAAAAGTACAAGATACTATATTTACGCGGGCCAAGCCGCGGGAAAAATTTAGTATGTTATAAAATTGAAAGTAAGCACTAAGTTGACTCTTTTAATCGAAGCATTTAATTAATACATATCTACGAGTTACGTACAGTGTACGGTCACACACAGACGCGGTGTATCACTTTTCTATGACAATAAGGCACAAAAGTAGTACACCTGGTGTGTCGGCGACTGTACAGTGAGAAGTGAAAAATCATAGGGATATTTTGAGGCTTATATTTTTAGATTGACTAAATAATTAACTTGAAACATTTGAAACTTTTATCGAAAGTTGCAATAAGTTGCCTACCTACTTTTTAGGGTTCCGTAGTTTACGTCTTGGAACCCTTATGGTTTCGTCATACCCATCCATCCGTCCCACCGTCCGTCCGTCCGTCCGTCCATCTTCGGCTTACCATCCAAACAGTTAGTGCTTGAAAGATTTTTGTTGAGTTGAGTTGTTTGAAATTGAAGAAATTTGCATGGATATGTGTATTTACCACGTCCACAAAGTGGTAAAATAAAATCACGATTTTTTTTGGGGTACCTCCCCTATACGTAAAGTAGGGATGGTTTTTTTTTCTCCTGTGTACCCCATAGTGCGGGGTATTATTGTTTTCTTTATCAAGGTCTTTTAAAAGTTTTCAGAGGTTGTTTAGAAGATTTTTTGACTTAGATATCGAGATATTCAACTTTAAAGCGCATTTTTTTGTTAAAATAGGGCGTCCCCGCCCCTCTAAAAGCTAAACGGCTGGCTCGAAAATCTTAAAAAATTCACGATGATAGTCCATGTGATGAACTTTAAAGGAAAACTATAATGGCTCATAATATAACGTTGCTAGTTCAGGAGTTGTAGATACCTAACTTATAAAATGCGCTTACTTGGAAAACTTCGTACAAAAATAACCAAATAATAAGTAAACATGTATAATATTGGTATAATGGCACGAAACCCTACGTGCGCGAGTGCAACTCGCACTTGGCCGGTTTTCATATTTATATGGGAGGTAAAGGTAAGTGTCCATCCTCGATGAATATTGTCTAGCGTATACATGATGTGTGCTGAATTCTAAAACCACATAAAACTTGCAGTTGTTTGTTGAATTAAAGTTTCAAATCACTTAGTGTCTGTCGTTCAATGTCGGAAATGGAATTGAAAATAAACAGAAATGTAATCAAATTAAATCTTAAACATGGAGCCGATGTTACTTCATTAATATTTACAAGGTGTTGAACGGAGGTTTCTTAAAAATTGCTTTTTAGGGATGCGCCGCAACGCTCCGCTAAAATGTTTCGATATGTAGGCACATCTGTACTATAATTTTTTAATTTAAAAATTATAAAAATAATGTACATACTACAAATATTATTCGATTAAAATATGTACATTTTAGTAACGTATATTACATTGTTTTACATTCGTAATCAATTGTATCAAATTATTTAGCATATTTATAAATATCTGGTAATTTCTGTTGCCTTCAGAACAAATATTAAACAAAAATTTATAGCATATAATATATATTCACAAATAGTGTGAAATCAACTATAAAATTAAATCAATTTGTATAAAAATACACTTATATACAAAATAAGCTCCAACTGCGAGAAAATGTACTTAATTTACCTTATTATAAAATTTATACAACATACATTTTTGTTTTGTCATTTTTTAAGCTGTAAAGTGTTATAAACAATTCATAAAACACTCCAAAATGTTTAAAAACATATTTGTGTAACCTGGAATTGTCAATTCGTTACAAATTAAATAGGCGCATAATTTTATCGTTATTTAATTAAATGTTACGATTATTGTAGTTAAAATAAAAAATATGAGAACTACGCAATTTTTTAGAAGCTAAAAAACCTAAAAATTATGAATTTCAAGTTGGATTTTATACATTATTTTACACAATTATTACAAAAAGATCATTTTTGTTTATTAACTTCTTAGCTATACAAATATAATTATAAAAAGGATGCCAGCCAGCATTTTCTTCTGAAGGATTTCTAAAAGCATTACTACGCTAAGTATCCCGCATAAAAACGGTTGGCTTCCAGGTTGAGAATAATTATTCCAAATTTGGTATACGATACCTAGAACAAACCATTCATACTGGCTAGGTTGTTTACCTTTGCGCATAACCGTACAATGCGAGTAATATTAATCACAGGGTAAGGTAAGTTCATTATTCTGTAATGGTTTTTGTCACCGTTTAAGTATTTAATGGCTTCGCTAACTAGATCGTATCGAATAGAGTATTAAGTACCTATCTGACGCAGTCATAAATAAAATGTCATAAATATTTAATATCCACAACATAAAATAAACCTTGGTCGCTTTTCGTTTAGATACTAAAAAATTATAAAAAAAATTATCGACAGTATTTTATTCTAATGTAACAACACTATTTCGTTTTCGGCGAGATAAGCTTCATCCCTAGTCTAATGGATATTATCGGTGACTTGTAAAATAAGTGTAGGGACTAGAGAGGGAATCACCCTCGGCTCTAACTTGGGGAGCTTTTAGATTTTCCCGTTTGCGCCGAACACATAAGATTATTTCTGTAGATTTAGGAAATCACTTGTATCAGATGGGATGAAATTGCGATGAAAAAAAATTGTGATAAGTAATACAACTTATATGAATGACTTAGAAGCTCTGGGAAATGCCAAAATTTTCTAGAAATATTATGGAACATTGTGTTATTCAAATGCTTTCAAAAATGTTATTCAAAAAAAAAAGGTTATTGTTTACATAATATTGTCCATGAAAAATGTATATATTATCGTAAAGATAATATATAGGACTAAAAAAGATATGCTAGCAGGTAGTCTGTTGCACATGAAAGTTAAAAAGATTTATTTTTAACATAGCCTCCCAAGCTTTTCCTACAATAACTCGCTAGGTAGCAATACCAACAAGGTTTGATCGGGCATAATCAGTATATAAAAACCAATTATAATAAACCAATACTAGTTCATATAACTATGTTTTAGTACTAAATTCGACAACTTACACAATATAAATTCTAATTGTAATAAAGTGTAGTAAAGCTTAACCTATTACGCAGTACAAATATGATTAGCACCTAATTCTCTCCGTTATTCACCGCCCTCATTGCAAAACAATTTTCCCGGGACATAATCTATTAAATCTCGTTATCCCATCCCTCAACCCCTCGTAAAATCATAACAATATTACCCTTGTGTAAAATAAACAGGGTAACGCCTCCCTTATCTCAAAAGACATCCCTTCGTGGTTCGAATTATTACTCCTTTCAGCCCACCGCATCATTCGCAAAATCGACTCTATTCACTTGTTGAGGGAATTTGTATCTTATTCTCTGACAATAAAGCTCAGCGTATTGAAACCATGATACAAATTTCATGAGACATGAACAAACAAGCGAGCATGCCTGCTTGTTGATAAGTAGCTACCACAGACTGTGACAAGAGGACAATTTTTGCACTGTTTCCGTTGAAAGACTTCAGTTCCAGTCTTTTCCAGGGTTAATATTTACTATCTCGAACCTTTTATTTAACTTTATAATGTTAATAATGTTTTTGGCCATTGGATTTGATCTTTAAGAAATTTAACCGGTAACCAATAAGATCAGATTGCACCTACAACTTACGAGACCAGTTAATCCAGATGAAATTTGTAAGTGATAGGGCTTACATCAATTATGGTGAGATGAAGTAATAACTCACCAGAACTGGGTCGGTCGCTGTACCTCGTGCAGTACACCCACGCCGGCCACACCATTGGTCCATCGCCGCTGGTCGTTCCTGGACAATAATATCCATTAGTAAGGTCTAGAAGTCTTAGTGGACAAAGGCATAACCGCATAGTAGTCAATAGGCATACATAATTCAATGAACAAAGGCTTTGAATTCAATAAATTCTTAATTGTTATAGACATTCGGACACAGAATGGATTCTCGTCCTAGGTCAGAATAGGTCCTAGAGGACTACCCTTAAGAGCTATAGTTTATTCGAGTAAAGAAGACAGTGAAATGTCAAAAAAAATATTTGACCAATGACGCAAAAGCCGTGTTCACATTAACCAATTGAAGCGGGCTATTTTGACATATTGTATTTGTCATTTAACTGCCTTCTTAACGCGAATAGATTATACGTGCGTTGGTAAATGCGACAGACTTTATATTATTATTAATTTTGAGTATCTGTAGAAATTTAAAGTTTCCTGTATTTGACCTTAGGCGAGGTGAAGATCGTAGTAAGGACTTTGATAACATCAATATAATATAAATAATGGTTAGAAGCGTACTTAATTACGAGTTGTTGCCTATTGCCTGGCGCTAACTGGACTAATCCACTGGTGGTTGACAAAATAATTATTACCTGGCAGGTTTCCAAAGATTTGTTGATTGTAATGAATGACATAATTGCTAAGCAAGCAGGTACTCGCGAAGCCAATTACATAAAATAATAGAGCAGCTGCTCATATTTTCCTTGTTTACCAAAAATATTACCCGTAAATTAAAATTACAACTGCTTTGAATTAGACTAGCGTTATTAAATTAATCCTGCAATGGTCAATTTTTGTAATTAAGAGTGTTGTCTGTTGAGTTTAATGTAGTTTAATCTAAGCTTGTAATACTAGAAAAAAAATTATTTTATAAGTACCTGCTGTTGATGATTGATTGCTTCCGCTATCATCCGATTTGGACAGATCGATAGCTCCCTTCTCACTCGGTTTTATCTCAGGTACCCTAGCCTCTAAATCCTTACTCGGAACTGGCAGTTCCTTTACCGGAGCCGACTTAGCTTCGAATTGCCTAGATTTTAGACTCTTACGTTTCATAAGAGGATCCGTAATACGCCTGCCAAAATCGGCTTTTAAAATATTGTCTATACTAAATTTTAGGCAACTTTGATTTATGAAATCCCTTTCAGACTCATTTTCTGGTGATCTTGGTGGGTAGTTCTGATTTTTTCTATTCTCGTCGCCTCTGTATCCTTCGTTTTTCCGTAACGCGTAATTCATGCCAATTTGGTTAATATTATTCTGCGGTAATGCCATTCTAGGTAATCCAGATTTCAAGTCGACTTGATTCATGAGAGGATTTTGAAAGATGATCGGTTGATTCAAAAACATAAGAGGATTTGGGGTAATAGGATTTGGTCGAAGGAGGATCGGTTGATTCATATTTAAATTCTGACTTAGTTGCGATATCGCATTCAGGTGCGTCTGAATATGTTTAAACGACGTGATGCTTTGATTTGATTCATTGCTTTTGTCGCTCTGAAACGACAACGGAGCTTCATTACCGACCGATAATACTGTATCATCACTACAACAGGAATTGTCATCTACACTTATGTCCGCCCTCTCGTTAGTCTCGTCATCGAGCCTGGGGCTAACGCTTTCTGAATATCTGGAAGCATCCTCGAAATTGGGCGTGCTTTGTAGTAATTTGTCAGTTGAGAAAACATTGTCGGGGCTATTACTATCTCGTTCTTTCTTTAGAACATTGTGTATGGAAAAGGGGGATGAATGTATTTGTTTCTCCTCCTGTTTCTCATCCTCCTGGTAGTCGGAGCAAGCGTCTCGGTTCGGCGAATAGGGCTCCTGCTCATCGTCGCTGTCCTGAATCTTCATTTGGTCCTGGATGTGCGCGGAGGAGACCGCTGCCATCGTTAGCTCTAGTTACACCATCTACAACAATAAAAAAGCTTACGGTCAATTCAACATGGTTTCAGAAACAAATTCCAAAGTAACCTAGGATTTTCTTAGCTGTAGGTACCAACTGTAAACCCGTACAGTAAAATAAAAAGTAAAATGCGTAAAGTAAAATGTAAGCTAATAAGTTTGGAGAATGGACTAAAGGTAAAAGTTAAATAGCATGTGATATTAATAATTAAAATCTGGAATGTAATTTGATCCCGTTTTTTGAACATGTTTGCGGAATCTTCGTGATGGGTAAAATAAGAAAAGACTTGTATTGCGTATCACTTTCAATTTTGTCAAAAGCAAGTAAGCTGGTTGTCAGCGTCCATGAGATATTGTTTATACAACCTAACAAGATAACCACTAGGTGATCGGAACCGTGGTTGCGGTTAGGGATCAAACTGGTTACGCGTCCTGATACTGCGTATGCTCTACTAGATTTTAATATTTAATGATAGAGATAAATGAATATAGAGAGAGAATAACAAGTGAGGCTGTTGAACTTTGTTGATTGATGTCGCTTTTATGTCCTTGAATCATAACTAAATATGAATACAGTACAAGAAAAAATAATATATTAAATATATTTATGTTGGACTATTAAAATACCCACAGCTGAACATAATCCTACTACTATTATAAATGTCAAAGTTTGTGAGGATGGATTTCACACAAAAACTACTGAACGGATTTCGATGAAATTTGGTATGCTAGTAGATTAAGCTCTGGATTAACACTTAGGCTACTTTTATCCCGAAAAAGTACAGTGCAGTATATTGTATTTGAAATGCGATTATAAATTATAAACTCCGCCTTTTTGCGGAACATGCCTACTTGCGGATAAATCGCAATTATTATTTTATAAATATTATTAGTTAATTTTTATAGTTTCTAAATAAATAATTCAAGTTATTTTTAACACTAAAAATATTGAGGAAATGAGCCCATCCAAAAAATATCACATAAAATATTTTATTATTATTATCATTGTTACATCTACTTCACACCTGTTTTTATCAATGTTATCCAAAGGATATTATTATATATTTATCTACTTACTTACTTCAAAATGAGGGCTAATTTTATGCTGTACTTTGACATTCAGCAACAATTTCATACAGTAGCTAGATTAAAATGTGGGCTTTTAATTATAAACTACTAGAGTTCGCCCTGTAGTTGAAAGTTCGCCCATAATAATTCGTATAATTTGTAAATTTGAATCTTATAAGGGTTTTTTGCCTCTTAAGTAGAAGTGATAAAAAAAATGAAAATGTTTTGACTGATTGACAAATCTTCCTTCACATAAACTTTAAGTGTACCAAATTTCATACTCCCCCGTTCGTGCAATCCTCGTCCAAGTGTACTGAAAGTTTTTGCTTCACGTATTTATACAGGATTAAAGTTCTTTTATAATATATTAATAGTTGTGATCTTAATTGTTTCATGATAATATTGTATCAATATATAAATTTAGACACGAGAGAAAAATATGTTAGTCGGGAAATATTATTATTACCTTTTTTATCTAGTATCGCGTTTAGTTTTAGAGAAAATCTTGCTATTAGAGGATAAACATGTACAGTGCCAACATTTTATTTATTATAAAATAACAAATATGTGTAATAATAAATTATGAATATCATTAATATTTCATTATAATAATAATTATTTATTAATATTTAAATTATAAAGTTTCAAGTAGAGCATACTCCGCTCGGTAGCGCGCGGACCACACACGTCGAGCACGCGCTTCTCGGACGTAGCATTTCGCTTAGCGCTCACCTCACACATATACTTTAACCACGCCAATTTAAACTCTGTGTTTCATAAATTATGGTCCATCTCGACCGCAGAGGTCATAACCGATCCTCCGGCATTTCGAGATTAATAATTTAACTTTATGGCTGTGGAGATAAGGTCGAAAATGTATATTTTTATATCGATATCACGATTTCGCAATTTTTAGGTGTCTGATTTATCATGGAGGCTTTTAACTATAATTGCGCTATTATATAATAATAAGATGTATATAATAAAATAATAAACACACCGCTCTGTGCGGCACCGCAAAACTATACTCATCATTAATTTTTAGTTTTCATTAACGTCCAGTAAGTATCATCTCCTTGTTGACAAAATATAATAAAAAAGTAGCCAAACGCGAGTTGGACTTGTACACCGAAGATTCCGTATTTTGCGGTTTTCGGAATATACCCCTTAGGCAATGTAAGGTACATGACCATGATTCATTTCAAATTTCATGATTTTAGAATTCAGGTCAGCCATAGTCAACCTTTTTTTATAGGTGCCACAAACACTTTTAGGTCATAGTTTCGAAGGCCGCAAGCAAAAACTATTTGAGTTTTAATTAAATCGTAATTCTAGGTTAACGATGTATTTACTTCATTAATGAAAAAAATAAGTTTGAACAAAGATGTTTAAATATGTTATAATGCGATTTTTTTTAAATTGTGAACACTTTGTCAAAACTTTACCTGGTTTTTAAAATGGTTTACTTAAACTTTTAACTTCAAATGGAAAAAAACAAAGGTCCGGCGCGCGAGCCGCAGGTTGAGTATAGCTGAGCTAGGTCACAGGGAAGTAAAGTAAAACACTATAAAGTATAATAGGATAGTATTATAGGTTTTTTTGATGTGATGATTAGATGATACGATAATTAGTCAATCCATCCACACCCCACTTTTGTTGCAGCTTTTCTTACAAATGACATTAAATTCTATCAATTTAAGATGGCACTTCATTGCAATTAGGTTGTAAAAAATAGTCGTAGAAAAAGAACCAAAATCACAACCCAAAAAACCTATCGACTTTAGTGTTCCGTGTATCTTCTTCTTCCAATCGATATGATTTATTTAATTATTATAGCGATCGGCTTAAATAGCGGGAAAATAGAATTTTCATATAAGTTTTCAACACCGTTTTTCTAAATCGTCATTGCAGTCAATGAGTCAAGTCAGTCGATTCAGTAAAGTGGTAGAAGCTTTACTGAAACTTGTGAGGTTGTACCACTTGCCCACACTTTTACGCTTTAACGAATGTTCAATGGTTAATAACACAAATTTATGGAAGAAATACAATCACAACGTCACTCTTCCGCATGCTCGCCAAAACTCGAAGCGAAATTCTACAAAGAACACTTGCAGTTGACTTGCAGGCTGTAGCCATCGCCAAGCAAAGGCGCGAACAAAATGTCAATATTTTGACGGTTTTTTTTTATAAAGTGTGTGGCTAATGTGTTAATGTCAAAGAATCTGATAAAGATTATAGTAATTCCGGATCGTTATCAGTTACAATTGATTCGGTTTTACAGTAAATAGATTCATCTCATAATAATATTGGCATCTTTGTACCTAATGACGCAAATGTGTGTTCATACTGCATAGTTCCATATCATTTTAATATTGTTTATCCATTAAAGAATTTTTATGTATCCTATTGCCATAATATATTTGTAATTGGCATGACCTACATTTCCATTATATAGCAAGTGCGTGTTCTCTGTTCAGTGCATGTGGAAGAAAAGCTACAATTTAATAGGCATGTTACCTAAAAAAATTTTTTTTCGTCTATTCGATGTTAGACAACATGTTTATAAACAATGTAGAACCCATTTTCGTATATCTTAAAAAATAACGAAGATACAAAAAATTTAAATTTATAATATGAAAGAGAGCGTTATATCGGCCTGTGACGTCACGAGTTGCACCCGCAACCGGTAGCAACATGTGACGTAACAAATCGATTTGCGAGAAAGAGATGGGCAATATTTTTTATTTGCTTATAGTTTTTAATCGCGTCAATCTATATACCTATTTCTTTGAGATTTATGTATCTTTAATTATCAATTTTAATATTTAATTTATAAAAATGTGATATTCCACTCTAGGCAACATCCCTATTATCCACTTTAAGTAGTTTCTAGTACCTAAACAAACAGCTCGTACATTAAACAGTTACGTATATAAATATACTAGATATTCGTAAACAAACATAGAACCATTATTTTAAACTAATGTCCAACATACATCGTATTATTCACAATTTTTGAAAAATTTTACTAGTAGGTGTTCATCGTCCATAGAATTTAATATTATTTTAAATGTAAGTATTGTAGTCTGGGCTATTATGCCGGATAAATTACTCAGGTACTATCGAACAAGTTGCCGCTTGACCGGGCATATAAGATGAAAATCGCTAAACAGCGGTGTTGATTCGTGCGCCAGTAAGCATATTCACATGTAAAACAACGCATGCAGTCGTTGCGGTCACTTCCGTTGTGATTAAATATTTTGAGGCGAGTTAATTATTGAGGCGTCCTAGTGCAAAGGAAATTGTTAAGAAACTGCTCGAGCAGGAACTTTGTCGATATTGTATAGGCGTACCGCGTGTGGCAAGCATGACCGGGATTCGAACCTACCACATTCCTATTTTTCAAAAAAAGCAAAAATTATACATACGCCTATCAAACTGCCAATCGGACTGACATAATAGAGTCGAAATTATTGATAATATTATATTGTTGCACGACGAAAGATGCAATTTTCGTGGGATCTCCCTAGTTAGGTCGATTTTTCTCCCCAAAGCTCTCTGCATACTAAATTTTAATGGTAATACTTGCAGCAGTTTTCGAGAAACCGATTATATATATAAACAAGATTGTCTCGTTTTAAGTTTACCTAAGATTAGCTATGTTCTTGCTCGTTACAATCTAAACCTAGGAGAATTTTTCAAATTTAAGAATGTTAATAACCTAATGAGACTTATTGCTTATTTAATGCCCATTTAAGAATTCTATTGAGTCATATATTATGTTTGTAAAAAAATTGCGTACACACGTCGGGCAAAAAGACACATTATGGCAATATTTCCCATGTATTCCTTCTTAGTAATACTAATTGCGTGTTCTGAATAGTAATTCCCCCCTCGCTGTATAGGTTTATTAACACCTTGGCCCCAGCATAAAAAAACTTAATAAAGTCACATTAGTATACTGTGCGTATACATACAATTTTTATGCAACGTATTTATTCTAGGGTTTTCGAGCAGTCTTTACTCCCATATGAATAAGGACCAACATTATCGATCCTTTTGCAGCGTTCGTGTCAAAAGTTTGAAAAAAAAATCATCTATTCGTCGCCGCATGAACTTCTGTTGCCTTATTGGGCTTGAATTTATGTTTTCATTTAATGCGTTGACTTAACTTTTTAAATGCCGTTGGATATTGAAATAAAAAATAGCAGCTAGTGACAAAAGAGAACACCTAGTAGCTGGAAGTGCCGACTGGAATTCGACAATAATTATTATTTATTAAAGTTTTTGCTAAACTCAATTGGAGTCAATTACACTACTGGCTGTAGGCTTATTCTGCGATGAATATAACCTGAACTTTGAGTTCGCTGGCACTCGCTTGTCAATTTGCTGGTACTTCCAAATTAACTAGGTACGGTTATTTAGCGACTTTCAAAAAAAGAGGCGGAGATACGTTCGGCTGCATATATATATATTTTTTTATGTATGTTCAACGATTACTCCGCCGTCTGTGGACCGATTTTCAAAATTATTTGTTTGATGTATAGGGTATAATGCCAAATTGGTCCTTTTGACATCAAAGTGGTGACCTGCATCCATGAGGAATCGAGGGAACTTCTAGAAATTTATATGGACACATTATATATAGTGATTTCGACTTTTTCTCCAAAAAGTAAGATTTTGCTCCAAGGTATACCCTGGATCCAAAAGTACTGAACAAAACTCCTGACTACTTATAGATACCTGTTAGGGGATTTCGGCGTCGTGTTGTTTAAAGAACTGCAAGCATATTACGAGTATATCCCACTACGTCAATTAGAGTAATCACCATCGTCTTATTTACAATACCTAATGGAAGCTTGGCGCGTATTCAATTATACATTCGATCGTTTATTTTAAACGATCTTAAACTTTATTAATAATAATTTAACAAAATATCACTAAAAAGGAAAAAATATTATTTTTAAACAAAAAATTAAACTGACTTCCAAAGTAAAAATACACAAAAAAGTATGAAATAAATCTTATTTTCTAAATAATTCTCCTTTTAAATTCGGCTAAAATTTTAACTATTTCTCTACTCAATCTTCTTAATTTTGAAGTCGGTACCAGCAAGTATGAACGTGAGTTCTATTTTAAAATATTATATTGTTTTATCTGGATGTTGTTCGGACTGGTACCGACTTTTAGAATAATATATATATATATATATATATATATATATATATATATATATATATATATATATATATATATATATATAAATACTTAATATATAATTAAGTAAAAAAGTAAAGCCTATTAATGTGGAAGGCATCGTATGTAGAGATTGTAGAGATCAAAATATTATGATGTTTCCTGAAAATGTGTTCTCTAAAACTATGTTACAAAATCAATCTTATTTTGTTTCATAATTATGTGAACTGTTTCGAAAACAACTTTATAAACTACTAATAATTTAGTTAATTCTTATTTTAACAAATAGCACAAAGTTTAGCCATTGGTTACTCATAATATGGTTCTTCTGGGAAAATGTCTCAATGACAAATAATAATGCATTTATCAAATGCATTTTTTACACTATAAATAATGAATAAGCACTTATGTTGCATACCTACACAAGATTTTTATGGCATTCTTACTACTAATTGGTCGTTCAGAACCTTGCATGATAACTAAGACGGACTTAAGTTACAACGTTCCATAATTCCACTTGGCTATAATACTTTTGAGCAAAATGTATAAATTTATTGATTTTTTAAACATATGTTTTATTAACTATAAGTACGCTACGTGCAAAATAAAAGCGTCCGTAGAGCTTGCACCGAGACGCGACGCGACGCGAAGCGGTGCTGCAATTATAAGAGAAGCGATTCAAAAGTGAACTTTATTCTCTACACAATCAGTATTATCACACACGTTTCATTTCAACAGTGGCGCCGCGCTATGCAGCCCGGTGCAGCTCGAAATTGGAATTCTTGCAATGAAACGTGTATTTTGTTGTGTAGTAAATAAAGTTCAATTTTAAATTGTAATCTTAAAAATGCAGCGCCACGTCGCGTTTCGGAGTTACCTACACAAATTCCAAATTTCAGCGCAATCCATTTCATCTGTATGATAAATCAGCAAGTAACGGTTATCTTAACAAAGCTAATAGATACAATATGATAACAAAAATCATGTCAACGCTTTGAACCATCAGATACAATCAGCTTATTCTCCGCGATCAACCGTAACTAACATATTATGTTAAAACAAACTTATTATGCCCATATAAGAACCGGCCGCGCTCCGCTGCCCGCACGCCGCACTTTATACGTTGTGTATGTTAAATCTAAATTATACTTGAAAATGTCATTTATTTATTTAATTTATTAATTATATTCCAATGTAGATATTTATATTTGTAATTGTATATTTTTTATATATGTGAATGAGTGTGAAGCGAAATAAGAAAATCGCTGTGATTTGAGGCTACATAATCTCTACGTTTACTATTACATACTATTTCATTATATACGGTAACTATTATGACGCGCCTCCTACTTATTATACCTATTTGTATGTTGAATACAAACGTCATAATATAATCATATCATTAAATAAACGGAGAGCTTAGATAAAGTGATATCGCTAATTAGGATGACGACGTTAGAAAATCAAAATATATGGTATATAGGATTGACTTAACGTGCGCTACGTGTAAAGTGACATTGCCCGATTCGTCAATACATTTTTGTTTCTTAATTTAGTCATCATAATAAGCGATGGCAAGTTGGCTAAGGTCTCTGATTACTTACTCCAAATACATGGTCTAGACTATAGACCTATAAGAACCAAATGAATATTATGTTCTGTTAAAAAACTCAATTTTTAAAAGCTTTTCCGTCGGCGAATGTGAAAACCTAGATTTAACAATTACGTTTGCTATTTATATCGTAGCTACGATACGCCTGAGTTGATTGAAATGAGAAACAAACAATTAGACATTATTTTTCGTACAAAATAAAGGAATATATACATAATTTAAATAATTCATCCTTATTCCTTGTTATGTCTATGTTTTGATTCGCATATAAAATAATTCGTTGTAACATGATACAACACTGCCCTTGCACCGCTTAAAATTTCAACTCCAAACAGCCGGTAACCTAGCCGAATGAATATAACGATTATCTATATAAATAAAAGGCGATGTACCCACAGACTGACGGACGTATAGACGTATAGACGCTCGCACAGCCGTAACCGCTATAAGTAGAAATGTCAAATTTGGACAGTAGTTTTGATTTACAGTTTAGACGCTAAGAAGGGATTTTGAAAAATTCCGCCCTCAAAATAGGGGTTGAAAATTTTAATGGAAAAATCTGTAAATCTACACCGATTTCGAATAAAAAGTTGATATTCATGCTCTTTAATACATTTCATTAAATACTTGTTTCAGGATTTCTTAGAATTTACCCTCTGCGGGTGTCAAATTAGAGTTGAAAGTTTGTAAGAAAAAAAAACCGTCCAAATTTCCACGAAATCCGAGGAAAAAATATAAATTATTGAGTATGATTATTGAATTTTGTTACGCAGTTATTATGTCACAGAAATCCGTTAATCCGGGTTATCAATGGGGATCCACGCGGGCGAAGTCGCGCGCTCATGCGACATGTCGAAAAAGCTAGCTCATGATAAGCTTCTTAGTAATAATCCCATTCTCGAACTCTACTATAGTGGGATAGGCCCTATATTAGTCTAGTAATAAAGTGCATTAGTCCATTTATCATTTTCCCCTTTTACCCGCATCCCAGCCAATCAAATGGCCCCATTAAATTACTGGTTATTATTAAAGTAATAACTGACAACCCATTTTGACTTATATATAAGGTCATCTCAAGCAATTTTATTAATCCAATAGTCGTTTAGAAGGCACTTTATTAGGAGTTGATCTTTTCGACTAGTGTTCGAAAAATAAAATGTTTATTTTACCTTAAGATGCCTGGAATCTGGATATAAAATATTATAGTATCACACAAACAAGAAAATTAAATAATAGCGTAACGTAAGTAAAGTACTTTCTGTAGTAATAACTAGCTGACCCGTGCCCACTTCGTTGGGCCTTGAATTTTTTTTGATGATGATGATGATGAGGATAAAAAGTATCCTAAGTTACGCCTTATAACATCAGCTATCTGCCAGTGAATGTCCTGTGAAAATCGGGACGTACAGGCAAAATTTTTAAAAATTTATTTTTTATTGGTTAATACCGTATATACTTTCATATGCAATAAGTGAAAAACTGTTAATTTGAAATTACAAACAGACACTTCAATTTTATTTATCTGTATATATTAGTACAGTAAGTTTATCAAAATCACTTAAGTATGCTTACATTAGTTTAAATACTTTCGTTACTTTTTTCAGCGGTTTAATTTTTTGTAAAAAAATTTTTGTATCTTAAGATAACATTACTCATTTTTTATTTAGATTACTTAATCGCTGGATATCTTACGATACTGTAATTAGTAATATGAAAATACTAGCATTATTTGCCCGCAGCTTCGCCCGCGTGAAATTGGGTTTGAAATGCTATCTTTATAATATTTTAAAACTTTCATTCCCTCCTTGGGACTGAATTTTAGGAAATGCTGAAATACGTAACTCATTATTTTTGCTTACTCAATTCATACGGAATATCATGCAAATATGTCGAGGATTAAAAGTTACAATCAAACTTTTACCCCCTTGATTTTTTTAAAATCCTTCCTTAGTGGATGCCTACGTCATATGAGAAATACGTGTGCGAGATTTCAAATTTCTAGCCTTAATTGTTTGGCCTGTGCGTTGATACATCAGTCAATCAGCTTTGCCTTTTATATAAAAGGCATATCGTATCGTAGGAATATCGTAGTCGTCTGTGATGATAGTTCATACAAACAGTATAGTAATTAGTAAGCAATATTTTATCTTGTGATAAAATTTTATTGTGTATCTTCGCCATCTGTCTCTTGACGCCATTAGATTATCGTAGGATCTTCTTTTTTTATATAAGAAAATTGTAATATTCTGTAATATGTAACTACTTACTTTGCCGATAGACAGTAGGCACTAGGCGTTGGTTTAATGCTCTAAGCACTAGGCAAGTAGGCACTCAACAACGTGTAGAGCTGATAAGGTGTCGCTCAAGTAAGTTTTCAATAAAAAATAAAGCTACTTTTTCACTTTAAAGTTTTTAATTATACTTACAACATCATTATAATCATACTGGGGTATGTAATAGGTATCATTGAAATTTCATAATAACTGCTAGCACAGAGTGTCGATACTAAGCTCTTGTTATAATCTCTACAATTAAATCATGTTCCGAAAAATATGAATAACAAAAACACAACTTCATAAAAGATATATAATATATTCAAACAACTAATTATACTCGTACCGAAGTGAGAATAATAGGTTCTCTTAATTAAAATTCTTTACGAGGTGCTAATTATTTTTATATTAATTATATTTCACCGTGTGAGCCATGACGCCATCTTGCTTATGATTTTGTTTCAATTTTTGTCTCAGTAATTATATGTTGATGGCCAGTATTATAACAACTGACCTAAAGTTACCTACTTAAAAAATTGCAGGCTTAAGGGACTAGATAAAACCGACAAGTACGAGTCAGACTCGTGCACGAAAGTTCCGTACAAAACGGGAAAAAAAATGATATAAAATGTTTGTTGTTTGTGAGCCCCACCTTTTTTTTCTGTTTATCTGTAGTATTTGTTGTTATAGCGTCAACAGAAATACACCTTCTGTGAAAATTTTAACTTTCCAGCTATCAGGGCTCATGAGATACAGTCTGGTGACAGTCACACGGAGTGACGGACGGACCGCCAGTGAAGTCTCAGTAATAGGGTCCCGTTATTACTCTTTGGGTAAGTAACCATAAAAAACTTTGTTTTATAGAACTATATTTGGGTTTAGTGAAATCAATAAATTTTCTAATAATGCCGTTGCGAATGTAATTTTTTAGGTACCTATCAGTGGCGTGGGGTTTCTATAACTACATTCATATCGGCTTCATTTACCACTTACTTTTGAAGACCCTCATCCAAATCCATACAGACTAGGGCTTCCCTTGAAGGAGAACCTTCGCCACTGCTACCTATGTATAAAGTTTTAGATTTTGATGTAAGTAAAACCTTTTTTTGTGCATTAGCACATCGGTTTGCACATTCTCAGGGCTGAAACTCCTATGCACCTATGTTCTATAGTCTCCTCACGTTTAGAAGACAGTACCTAAATGTCAATAAATCACGGGTGTACATATTATTATGTCAAAATGGCTTACTGGTTACTAATTGGTTAGTGTGAACACGGCTGCGTCATTGGTCAATTTTGAATTACTATGTTATGGAAAATTAATTTGCAGTAAGTTTTTTACCTTACGCTTTTACGCTTTAACTTATTGTTGGAAAATATAGCGTGTATTTAACCACAAATAAAACATAATTTAATCTAGCTTTTGCTGTTTAAGTCAAGTTACTATGATTATAGTATACATTTTGTATTTATACAATGCCTTTTATTAACATAATAATATTATGGATGGATGTTTGTGACTCTATCAGGCAGAAACTACTGGATGTATTTTGATGAAATTTTGTATTTTAGTAGTAGTTTAGGCTCTGGAATAGAACGTGGGTTACTTTTCAGCACGAAAAGGCACAGTGTTTCCGTGGGATACATATTTTAGCAGGCGAAGCCGCGGGCAAAAGATAGTTTTACATATAGACAACATAATGTATATTATGGAACATGCCTAGTGACAAATATCCATGTTCTACTTTACGCGACGAACACGGGAAAAATGAAAAACTGGATTACCCGAAGGCTCGGTTATGAGGTGTGTTTAACATAGTTATTAGGACATAAGCTGGTATGACTTGTAATTCCATATTTAAACGTTATGTCTCTGTGCCTTTATTTTGCTATATTATATCAAAGAACTTAATATATTATTATATATTACGATTATACTATTCTCGTATTGTCTATAGTATATGCAAGAATGACACCTCTATTATACAGAGTAACTTCATTTCAATAAAAAACTATAACCCGACTATATAAATTTTGTAGCTTATTTTTCCTAGGTCATAATTACGAATCTATTGACACTTCATTTATTAAAACCGTACCAGTAGTTTGGGCGCTACGGTGGACATACATACATACCAGTGGCGTGGAGTTCCTATAACTCCATTCCTATCGGCTTCACTAACCACTTGCCTTTTGAAGACCCTCATCCGAATTCTTACCTACAGGCTAGGGCTTCCCTATGAAGTAAAACCAGCCTTCGCCACTGATACATACATGGACTGCCAAAATCATTATCCTTCTTTTAGGCTTCGCCGTAGTCGGGTAAAAAATATACCAGAAGATCAATTCTCGTATTTAACTAAGACTGTAAATTAATTATAAATGAATTAATTATCTTGATTTCATAAATTGGTTTTTGGAGTTTGGACCAATCAAAACGCATTTGACGTTGATTTGACGTTTATGAGAATACCAGTTTGCTTTTTTAACATATCCAGACGATGTATCCATGTATCGAAACTATAATATTGTAAGATTTAGTTAGCAGAATCGACCTACTTGTGCAATACGATCAATAAAACGAAAACGGATCTCGATATACTTCGGCAATAGCCGTTTTTCGAAAATTTTCCGAATTCCGAAATACGAACTTTTCGAGGGCTACTCGCAATGTGGTTTTACTGTACCTACATATTTACCTGTACTCACATATTTTTTATAATTTTATTAAACTCGACTGTTTATAATAACAGTAACAGTATAATCTCTCACTAGCCATGTAATTATTTTATTATGGATGGAAAAAAATTAACTTATGCATTTATAATAATAATTAGTATTTAATACTAATTATTATTATAAATGCATAAGAGTTTGAATTCATATTATATATTTTTAAGTTTGAACTTTATAAATTACTATATGTTTCCCGCGACTTCGTCCGCGTAAAAGAAAATCCCCCAGCGTTAAAAAGTAGTATATGTCCTTTCTTGTGGTCTACTCTATGTCTGGTCCAATTTTATCGAAATCGTTGCTTTAGTTTCGAAGCCTATTCAATGAAAATAAACATACAGACAAACAAATCTTTTCTAATATTAGCATAGAGTACAGATTTTTTTAAAATTCATTGTCTTATAGATAGCGCCATCTAGTGGCGCTACGCCAGTTTTGATTTACATTCTTATAAGATTTGTAAGTATATTTTCGTAGCAAATAATGTGGACTTACATAACTAATAGCTATGTGAACCTGCAAATTTTCTTCAGAAAACAATAAGAAACAAAATTAGAGATTAGAAATAGAAAGGAGAATAATTATTTAAGACTTCAAATAAGTATTATTTAATTGTGAACACTATAAAAAGTTGTAAAGTTAGCTCTTCGTTATTGAGCACTTATGTCTAAAATAAAGCCTCCGTTGTCTAGTGGTTAGAGTTGGCTCTCGACTCCGAGTCGTGGGTTCGATTTCCGCATTGGAACAACAAAAAAAAATTGTTTCCAAGTTTATTTTAATTATTTTTTATCCAATCCATGTTTTTCAAATTGGTTAGGACAGTGCAGGCTGATCACCTGATTGTCTGACAAGAAAGATGATCCATGCGTCGGATGGGCATGTAAAAAGTCGAACCACTCTGGAGTCTCTCGCCACTCGTGTCGGTTATCCGTCCCACTGGGTTATGAGAGTAAAGGAGGAGAGAGAGAGAGTGCTCCTATGTACTGCGCACACACTTGGGCACTATAATATTACTACTGCGTAACTGGCCTGGTTTCAATGAAACCGGCCACCCTCACCGAAATCGCCGTGGGAGTTTCTTATTACTGTCTAACATATTAGACCCAAAAAATGTGTTTTGTTGTGTTTGGCTATGCATATTGAGTATTATCAACCCACTACTTACTAGTGGTCGAACCATCCATCCATCCTCACAAACTATTCATGTATAATATTAGTAGAATATTTTAGGGAACGAGCTGACCAGAGTAGTGGCCTACTACTAGTCTGTTTCCGGTCATAGGCACACATTTAGTATCTACTACATATTATTTATACATATATTTTTAAAATATGAACAAAAATAAAGGCCTCTCAGTTTCCGCCTACCGCTACGAGAAAGCGACGGCGGCGCCTTCCTACTACTATTGTCATATAAATGTGAAAGTTTGTGCGTATTGATGGATGTTTGTTACTCTTTCACGCAAAAACTACTGAACGGATTTTGATGAAATTTGGTATGGCATTACTTTAAGCTCTGGATTAACAAATAGGCTACTTTTATCCCGAAAGAGTACAGTGTTCCCGTGGAATACTGTATCTACATGGGCGGAGCCGCGGGCAAAAGCTAGTAATTGATAATACCTATATTATGTTACTATACGAGAGGATAACACGAAATGTTACGGTAGGTCAGTATACCATTAAGTTTAAAATACTTACGGCCGAATACTGAAACGCTAATCATAATTAAAAGCCCTCCTATTCACAGGCTGTCGCTGTCTCTGATAGCCGAAAAGACAAGGACAGCATGTGACTTGAGCGTTACCTAATTAAAATTTACTATATTTCTAGTACTGAGCTGTTAGCCGCTCAACATATTTTAAAGTGAAACTTCTATATAGACGATGGGTATTACGATTTTTCTGTCACGAAAAAGCATTACGGCCAATGTAGAGCCTAAAATTGGCTTTCCTTTCATCGTGTAATACAAATAAGATATGAGTAATTAGGTCATTACATAATTTTTTTTAAACATAATATATTTATTTAATCAAATTGTATACCATTGCTATCTATGCACTTTAGCCATTACATAGGTAGTTCATTGATTCCTTTACTAAAAAAACCATTAGGACAGGAATCAATAAAATCTTTGAAGGCACTTTGGACTGCCCCATAGGAGTTGAATTTTTTCTCTTGCAAGAAGTTAATCAAATTTCGAAAAAAATGGTAATCTGTTGGAGCAAGGTCCGGGGAGTACGGTGGATGTCTTAGACATTCCAATTGAAGATCCTATAATTTGGTAGCCGTCTGTTGTGCAGTGTGTAGTCTAGCGTTGTCCTGAAGCAGCAGTGGCCTAGAGCGAATGACCAACCTCGGTTGTTTAACAGCTAGCTTTTCCATCATGATTTGCAGTTGCTGGCTATAGACATCTGCCGTAATTATCTGGCCCGATTTAAGAAAGCTGCAGTGAACGACACCGGCACTAGTCCACCAAACGCTCACAAGTAACTTTTTTCGCTTTTCGCTTAAAATCCCTTCATTATTGTGCCGGTTGAGTAATGTAACGCAGCAGTCGACGCGCGTTTGTCGGTTTGCTGCACTCAATTCATTGAGGAAAACTTTTTCACCTTTCCAATTTGCTGCAATTGGATTAAAACAGTTTTATCACTAACACCGCAGCCTGCAGCTATCTCGGACGTGGTTTGCGGTGGATCCGCTTCCACAATAGCCTTCAATTCTTCATTATCAACTTTGGTCTCCGGCCGTCCACGGGGCTTGTTCTGCAGGTCTAAATTTCCAGAACGAAAACGTTGGAACCAAAAACGCACAGTGTTTTCTTTTGGGACACCGCCGCCATACACATCATAAATCCTTCGAGCCATTTCTGCAGCACTGGTGCCACGGTGGAACTCGTAATCGAAAATAATACGATATTTCAAGTTTTCAATTTTGTAAACAGAGTGACGCAAAGAAAAAACCAAAAGGGGAAAAAACAAATGAAGTACGTTTTTCGAAACACAAATGCATGAGTAAATAGCGGTATAAATTTGTAATTGGAATTCCTAACCAAAGAAGATATATTTGAGATCAAAGTTGCCAGTACGACAAAACGCCAATTTCATATGTTACGCAGTTACGTAGGCGCTTGGATTATGCGTTGTTGACCAATTGGTCTCGGGTTCTAATCTCGGTCAGACGAATAATTTTTATTATATTTATTTCTTTTTATTTTATAATTTTTATTTTCACTTCTATCGGCAGTCCCTATAACTGTCAATTTACTTTTCATATAGAGCATGGCGTGCTAAAACATTAAGTTTATTTAGAAACAGTGACAATAATTCTGTTTAAATCCATTAACATACATATTTTATTTTACAGTCGCATAAAATATACGCAGCGTTGGCGTCGTAAAATCTACACTAATTATAATAAAGAGGAAATATTTGTTTGTTTGCAATAAATAGGCTACGAAATTACCGGACCTGGATTTTAATGAAAGGCGCATACGTAGAGTTAGACAACGGGGGTGGACTTTGTTTATTTTTTATAGCGCAAAAATTTACGGTTCCCGCGGTATTTCTTTTCGCGCAACATCTACTTAGCACGAAAATAAACCGCGATACGATCTACAAACAGTGGTTTTATCACCGCAATGTTCACATTTCATTAAAACTTGTAACGAATAATTGTAAATGAATAACTTGTCAACAATAATGCCTTACGCCTACTTATTCCAGCTTGCCAGACTCAGGTAAACTGCTCGATTGTTGGCACTACATAAAATATTATATTTATGTCTTTTCTTGTTTATATTGTCCTTCGTATTTTTAAGTATTAATATATTAATACTATTAATAAGGGTATTATTTATAATAAAACAAGCACTTGTCTGCTGCGCTCGGGTTAAATCTTATACTTTAAACGAGACAATCTTGTATATAATCTATAAATCTATAAGGCTGCAAGTATTACCGCGAAATTTCTCTAAATCTAGCTAGGCTTTATCCCTGGGAAACTGCGCCTTTTTAAGCTTTATATGTTTTTTCTTTAGTCGGGCAACAATATATTAATAATTACGACTCTATTATGTCAGTCCGATTGACAGTTTGTTATGCGTAAGTACAATTTTTGCTTTGTTCGAAAATTCGGAATGGGGTTCCGAATTCGGTCAGATATAAATATTTTTGTGATTCTTATATTTTAAAATACATCAGAACTCCGAGAAAAGCTCGGTTAACCAGTTAACTCTTTATTTATATCAGTAGGAAGTAAAGTTAAAGTTGATCCATAATTAGCAGATTCCTATACATGCGTTGCGGGTGCGCAATCCGTTCACTGGTTTAAGATTTGGAAAGACAAGAAGGTTCAAGGTTGCCTATTAGATACCTAGAAATTGGTTATTACGTATTCGTATTTCTAACAAAGCAGGCAAAGTAAAATATTTTGTGAAGAGGCTTATTAGGAATTAGAATACATTCTTACAAAGCCTTTCCGGCACAGGCGCACCGAGGGCGGAAGCTTGACCTTTGCCTTATGGCATTCCCGCTGCCAAAGCTTTCAGCGAGACTCTTTCGTTAAACTTTTTTCATTTATATTTTTGAAACCATGTCATATTCATCGCTATGAAGTAATAAAATTTTAAACATTTAATGAATGAAGCGTTTTACCACTGTTCGCGTAAATATGCCTCCTTAACTTTGTTCGAAAATTGAAATTAAGATGGGTTATGGGACCTAGCTTTTACTAGATCTAGATGTTTAGCGACATCCGATACTAAAGTTATCCACACCCTAGTTACTTATCTGGGACTTACCCTACTTACTTTTAGAGATCCTATTTGCAATTTTTCTATAAATAAGATATTTTACATTTTAATTATCGTTCTCAATAATAATATTTTTCAAGACAATTACACAATTACTATTTTTTACACATTACACCTATGTTTACAGGTAAATGTATAGCTAGAAATATGAGCATGCCCCTTGTTGTAGTGAAGCTTTTTGCTATACTGGTAAGTAATAAAATATAAATATATACAGCCGAACATCTTACACTCGCCTCGTTATTGGAAGTCGATTACAAAATCGTGTTAAGTCTTATAGAAATAGTCGCCATGTAGGTAGTCAGTAGTAGTAGGTATGGAAAACTCAAATTTCAAAGCCTCAAAAAGCATTTAAGTGCCTAGTAGTTCAAATTATTCCTATATCTAAGGTATATATGTATATTGTATAGGTGGGCATCTTACAATCATTGCTTTATAATCTTGAGAAAGCTTAAATATGGGGGATACTCATTCAGATTTGGCTAGCCTATTTAGTAACAATCGGTTATAGGAAAAAGGTTAGTTATAAGATAAATAGGCCGTAGGTATCTTTAACCTTTATTATCGTAATAATTATAATAACCCTAATGACTCACCAGTAGGTTCATATAAAAATACAGATTATAAAATACAACAGATCGCCGAATTTTGTTTGGCCGAATGTTTCTGGTGAAATATTTTGAAAAGACGAAACCCCGCTTGGAGAAACGGGGCCCTTTTAGGTTAAGTATATAATATTATATACTACATATATATGGAAAATTGCGGAAAACAACGTCGCGCGCCGATTTCCCGTTTACCAGTCAACAACAAACAATGTGTCTATATTTTCTATCAATAAGCTTTATTATCAGGGATTCTAATTCATAAGTAGTTAGACCTTTTTTTGTTTATATTATAATAATATCATGATATTAAACAGAAGTGTTATTAACAGTTGAATTAGGACTGCATATCGTGATTATACAAATAATACAAATAAATTAGGAGAATACTCTACTTACTTATAAATTAGATTCCCTGATAGTTCATAGCGTTTGTCAAACTTCTTTCGAGAACAGCTGTTTACCTACATTAATATGTACAGAAAAATAATTCACGTTAAAGTTAAAACTCACTTGAATTAACTCGCATAATATTCTGTGATATTTCCGTTATTATCACCCTTGATTAAACAGAGCCCTTACCTTATAAGCATACGTGAAACAAATTAGCCATAAACTAATTTTCGTCCTCACTCACACACACATCACAAGCGCGGGAAACCGGCGATTTTAAAATTCGAGTTATTTGTCAAGAGGGATTAATAAAACTGTTAAATGTAACTGAAGCGTTCGTGATCCGCGAAAGCCAGTAGAGACTGGCGAATAAGACTCCCAGCCCCCTCCACCTTGAGGCGTGGTCCGCCAGGCCCACATGGGGCGGGGCGCCCTTTTTTTCCTTCGCCTATTTAATCATCGAGGTTTTATTTTTTAGTTTATTATATTGTATGTTTGTTTGGATTTAAATAGTGAAGTTGTCAGGATTGACTATTGCATCATGATTAGGTGATATAATGAGATACAATGTAGACGTTGAATTTAATAATCCCCGTTTTATCTACAAGTCACAAATATTATTTTGACCTACCAAATAATTCACTCTTTTAATAAAACAAAAAGAATTCATTATTTTAGTTTACATTTTAAAATAATATGATGTTCACTAAATAAAAAAGATATATCCCTTAAAAAAACAAGCACTTTTTTTCTAAAGGCAGAGTTTTACTGCTCTACATATAATATTATTTTAATAATCTTAAGCCCGTTTGGGCGGGCGAGCAGTGTAAGTGTAATTTTATAACATTTGGGCGAGCAGCAAAAATGTCACTTACACTGTAAGTGGTATTTCTGTAACATTAGGTCAAGCGCACTATTATTTCTTTGTTCACGTTTAAATTAAATTGTTTGTGAACGACGTACATACTCGTATACTGCAAAAATGTTTGAAGTAAAACTTCTTTACGCACGCTTGAATTGGGGAGTAAGCTGGTGTAAGCGTGGCGAGAGGGTTACGAAAAATGTGATCGGGCGAGGCGAACGGAAGTTGAGAGGGAGATATAAGTTGTGAAGATAAAAAGAGTTCGTTTTTTCGTACATTACTGTAGGACAAAGAGAGAGCATTGCGCGCGCACATTTTCTTTCTCCCTTTCTCTCGTAGCCAGTGCATGAAATATATATTATTATCTAAGTCAGTAGTCCGTTTGCTAGTTTTACTTCAGTCGTGTGGTCAAAAGCACACTCGTTTTTTTCTTGGTCCTTTAATTTTTTTAAATAAACAATTTCACTTGTGAGTTGAAGGCAGTTGAATTTTTTTAATGGAAGCTGAATTAATGGGCTACTGATCCCAACTACAACCTAAATATTTGCAATCACAACAACAAGTGAAACCTAAAAAATCAATATTTAATCATAATATTATCCTTTTAGGCAATTCGTCTTGACCTAGAAATCCTAGAACATACCTCCTCATGCCCCGTTCCCACCAACCTGTATTACCTAGGATATCTAATTATTTATTATTATTATTATTATTATTATTTATTACTTCATACCAATGAACAAAACAAAAAACAAAAACAAAAAACTGTTCTTCAATTTGTCTGTAGGATCAATGTTACAAAATTTAATATTATAGACAGAGTATAACAAAAATTTTAACAAGATACAACATTAATAATACTAATAATACAAAATGAAATATTTTAATAACAAATAAAGCAAAATAAAATTACGAGTAATAATGACCCACGTTAATTTTTTTAATAACACTGTAAAATAAATATTATAATAATTATAAACCTATTTATAAAGAAAAAAAAAATTCCTAGCTATACAAGGTAAAAATGTTGATGATTGTTATTAATATTAAATATCATTTGTGTTATCATAATAATATTATGGTCAATAGATCAAAATTGTATTTCTATTTATTTTATTTTTAATTATTCATTTAGAACACACAGTATTTTCTTAAATATTTACATATACAAACGTTTTCTTAAGAAATAATTTCATTTAATTTTTATCAAGAGGACATTTCCTCAGGTGGCGAGTAAGTTGCCTGTATACCATAAAGTTAGATTAAACAAAGACAAAATTAAAAAATTCAAGTAACCCCTGAATTGTCAAGCAGTGAGCGAGCTGATGATGATGAATTATTGCTAGGAATACTTTCGCTCATGTCAGCTTTCTAACGAAAAAAAAAATCGACGGGTTGCACTCCGGGAGTGCCGGCAGAAGTGAAAACTTGAATATTAACGTTGTGCATTTTAATTTCACGAATACACAGCAGTGTGGCCACTACGCTGACGGTCGAGTCATCAGCTGTCACCATCCATGGATGCGCGTGGCACGCTGTAACATTAACACACACGAACATTCGCGCAAGCGCCCTGCGCCGCCTGTCCTCTCTCCATCCGTCTTACGAATTTTCGATCAGGTCACATGTCCTGACGCGAGTTTAGAAATATTTACATATTCCAAAAAAAGTACACAGCGCCGCTAAAGAAGTTTTCACTTCAAAAACTAGATTAAAATAGTTTCATCCATTTGGGAGCTACTATGCCACGGAAAGACACACAGACATACACAGTGTCGAACTTATGACATCCGTTTTTCAGTCCGAGGTTTTCGTCGGGAGTCGGGTCGGCTTGGTAATGAATAGTTTCGCCGACAAGTGGCAACTTGTACCAAATCCTGATGAATCTGTTGATTATAATGCCATTTCGAGTAGGCAGACGAATATTAAAAAAGGGCCAAGTGCGAGTCGAACTCGCGCACGACCTCCGTACAAAACGACAAGAAAATCACGTTTGTTGTATGGTATATTTATTTTATTCTAATTTTAATTTTAGTAGATAAAATGTTGTTACGGTGGTGACAGAAATACCTGTCTAGCTGTCACGGTTCACGAGATACAGCCTGGTGACAGACGGACAGCGAAGTCTCAGTAATAGGGTCATATTTTTACCGTTTATTTACACGGGTGCCTAAAGCCGCACGTTTTTAGCCGCACTGCAAAAATGGACCGTATAAATGCCAATTCGGCGAGGCCGCAAGTGACTAAAGCTGCAAGCCCCAACATTTGTAGCATTTACACGGGTGACTGGCCGTACGATTTCCGCAGCACGGTGAAAATCCACCGTGTAAATGCCAATTCGACGGGGCCGCGAGTGATTAAAAGCAGCAAGCCCCAAAGTTGGGTATCATTCGACTTTCGCAGCACGGCGCCCGACAATATGGCCAGGTTTAGGCAAAATCCTGCGATTTTAGCAGAATCAGAATACAATTTTAGAGTTTTGTAGATTGTATCGCAGATCTGAAAAATTAGCAGTTTTAGAAGAATCTTATAAAATCTGATTTAGAAGACAACATTTTTTTTTTTAAATAAACCTCATGTATATATGTATATTCGGTATGCTCTGCCCTGGGGTAGGTATGTTTTAAATCTCGAAAACGCTATTTAAAAGTTTTTGGTAGATTTTAGCAGAACTCGGATATTATGTGAATTGCAGAATGGTCGATTTAATTTATTCTGGTCACGTAGACGTATACGTATATATTATAGATGAGGCATGTTGAGGCAAAAAGTGTATCCAGTTAAATAGCCCCGCTTTTGAGATTTTTGGGTCCATTTTGACATTTGAAGTATGGTAAAAACCAAGATAGCGTAATTTTATTGTATGAAAATTTGTTCTGTCCAATGTACGTCATAGCCTATATTGAGTATTGAAATCTTTGGGTCAAACGCTCAGTTGCAGACGAAAAATGAAAGTGACAATAATTATGATCATATCATCATTCATTCATATAATATCCAAACAGGATCCCCAAAGATGAAGTAGACATTTTGACATTTGCTTTCTGTAGTATATTTGGTCTGTTTAATGAAATTTACAAAAACATCTGACATCAAGTTATATATATACAATATGAAGTTTCTTATGTCAAATTTACCTCAGAACCCATCCTTAGGTTTGAAATCATTCGTTATAGCCTCTATGAGAAAATCATGATGTGTCACGTCGCAACTGTGCGCCAGTGTGAGTTGACCCTAAAGCCGCATGCTGTTTTAGTCATCCGTGTCAAATGGGCTTGCGATGCGGCGAGGTGAGGCGACTTGACAGACGGCTCGCCGCACGGCGAAAACCGACCCGTGTAAATAGCTCTTTAGATTGTAACATAACTAGCGAGATTTTGAAATGTCGAAATTCAGAATTCAAAAGAAATGTTGAAAATTCAGTTCATTATATTATAATAAAAATAATGCGTAAAATTTTAAGCACAATGTTTATTTCACAATTTGTCGACATTTTATAATCTCGCTAGATATATTACAATCTGACGGTATTTATAATTTAACGGTGACATATACACGCCCCGCTACTGTCTCCTACACTTTAAAGAGTCACGGACTCAAATCTCACATTCCTCGTGATCAATATATTAACACCTCGAGTCTACAGTCTACCCTGAACAATTGTTTCATTCCGAGCCTCGTGAGGGGTGACTTTTTTAATTACAACTTTAACACGACGCTTTTGACCAAGCGAGTCCACTCGCTTGCAACTGGCGCAAGTTTACTCGAATGCGGAACATGTACCGAAGCAATTTGCACTATCCTTTTTTCAGATCTAATTTTAAATATTTATTTAATCAAAATATTAAATTCAATGTAATGTATTTATTGCACATTTAATAAGTGATATTTAAACGGGTAGCATTATCGGGTTCTATTCACTATTGTTTACAAAAATATTCAATTTGATCTGAACAGAGTATAATGTTTGCGACTACTTCTACTCGCGGTCTCGCCCATGGACACCCTACGGCATCGAAGTTACGTATAATTATTAATAGTACAAGTAGGTTGCCGTGTGTCAGTCTTTCTAAAATGAGCGTATTGTTATAATATCTAATATCTGTTGTGAGCTGCGACGTCTTGGTTCTTACAGATCCTTCTTACGCTTGCGTGGTGGTAATAATAATACAGCAACAATTGTGATTTTCTTTTTTATTGGTACATATGAGAAAGATGCTTAACACAGATACGTCTACACTATACATAGCCTTTTGGCTAACTAAAATAAACTAACTAAACAGGCTGTGCTTGTGACATCTGTCAATATGACATTGATACTTCTACTTTTTATTACTACTATATTATGCAACAGTATATATCTAATAATAAGCATTCTTTGAATTCATACTTTTCTGAACAGAAAAAAATATTTCTGTTGAGAATATAAGTATACAAAATATAGTGTAAAATAATTTTTAAATCATGTAAAATATATTTTATGTAGTTTACCTACCTTACACATTTGCATTTTAGTAACCCTACACACCCTGCAGACGTTGTAGGTACTTTACAAAACACCAACATCATTTTTTGAAAAATTGTAAGCGAAGCACAAACAGTAAGACGAGCCGTAAGTAAAAGAATTTGTCTTAACCGTTTCAGCCCCGAAGCTTTTTTAATTAAACTTTTTCTTAATATCGCCGATGACAACAACTTTTACTTAAAAGACGGTGATGCGACAGAAAAATTTACATATTTTTTCGTAGCACTTAATTGTACGTTTTTCTTACAAGTACCAACCTATCCTTGGATTTTACCTACATTAGAGTAGTAAGAAATGTTAGTATTTACTATAGATTGGATATTAATAATGTAAAAAAGGTTAATCTAAAAATGTAAGGAAATTATGAAAAATGCCTCATTTTTACGGCATTTCGAGACATACTCCATAGAATAGGTACTTGTAAATAAAGAAAGGGATTTTAGCGCGGTCCACTTTCATTTATCCTGACGTTTCAGCAACTTTGCAGCAACTGTGCCCCGTGGTCACGAACTCACGACTCACGGCCGCGGGAGGAAGAGGTAGTGGTATTGAAGTTATTCAATCTACCCGAAGATCCAATTTTTGTGTGTTCTGATCCACGCAGAATGTAAGAAATAAATTAGCATAGTAGGTATGTGGATTTTATTTGAATAATTTTTTTAAACACATTTTTAGTATTTTATAAGTATGACAATGTAATTCTTGTTAAGAATGAAAACAATATCCGTTAAAGCCCTAAGGCACACACTTTTAAAATTTCTTTTTTTTTTCAGAACTATAATAGAAGTTACAAATTTTAAATAAAAAACGTTAAATAACAATTTTTATCAGGTTTAGAAAACTATAAGATTTGAAAATATACGAGAAGCTGATAAAATTTGATATAAAAGCTAAGTACTTTCTTTGCAGTCCAGATATGTTTTAATATCATCAGGTAATTCATCACTATGTACAGGCAGTAAAAAAGGGCGCAAAAATCATGGTCTGCTACGAGATTAACATTAAGAGCTACCGGATGCTGGTAAGAGCTCAGATAACGAGATAGGTAAGGCTGGCTAAATAACAAAAAACGTGAAACGGAGAAATTGAAATAAGCCGACTGTTCCTATGAAATCAACTTTGCATTTCTCATCAAACATTCGACATGGCCGCGCTAAGTATGTTTTTACTGGCAACACTAACGACCCCAAAGTAACGAGCATAATTTATTTTTCATTTTATTAGCGATAAATTGCTATAAATTGCAGCCATCGCCGTGCATAATAAGTTGTTAATTGGCAACGCAGCGCACAAAGAAATAATAAAAACAACATTAAAATCCTGCTTTGCTAATGAAGATCGCTCATACGATTTAATCACACAACACGATCGCAATTCTCTACCCGAACATTCAATCGTCGACGTTACCACTTACCAGTTTTAAATCTTAGACGTACAAATATAATTATTGTAATAATTTATAATTTATTTGATCGTTACACTGCCATCTATTGTCGAGTAGAAAAATCTTCTAATCCACAATTGATTTTACGAAGACTTTTAAACAAGAAATTGGCAAGCAATCAAAATACAGATGCATACATCTTATTCAATAAATGTGTTTCTTTTCATGTCTAATACAATAATACTTAAGAAAAGCATATTTAAAAATTGTTTTTTTTTTATTAATGTTATTGAGTGAGCGCCATCTGTTTTTACATCAGCAACAACAGCAAAGGGACCTGAATCCAGATGATCGTCAACAGATGACGCTTTTCATATCGCCATCTATTAATCAAAGGATGCCCAACACGGCCTACCAAAGTCAAGAGCATTTAAAACTAATCGGTCATAATAGGGTTACCAAGATTCGAAACCTATTACAATTTAGTAATTAAAATTCGAATTTGTAATTTGTTGCAGGTTTTTAATTTCAGGTTTCTAAACGTACTTTACTCACTAACGAGATGCACCTTATTATATACAGTCGAACTTTTTGCATTATATGGGAAAATTAATAATTATTAACGGCTTATTTCCTTTTCACATCAAAATTATTGAAAACTATCCTTTAAACCTAAAACCTATCTGCAATTGTGTTTGGCACAATTACGTTTAATTCCTTATGCCACCCAGACGAAGTCGCGGGAACAGCTAAGTTTAACGTTTGGTATAAAGTAGTAGAATATAAGTATTTACAGTACAAAATAACCATCGCGGCTATGGCCTCCGCGAATTAATTTAAGCTGTCAAACAAAACAACAACAAACAAGTTTAGTTGCCTGTTTGTTTCGAGATGTCGCAAAAGCCGGTCAAGGTAAGTGACTTGTGTGATAACGGAGATAAAAGTTGAATAACTATGTGTTTTATCATAAGATATAATGGTGCTTTTTTAGAAAATGGCATTTTCATTCGTTATAGTTGGCGTATATCCTGTTTAATAATAAAAAAAAAATGCCTGTATAAATTACCTCTTCCATTTGGTTCTAGATTTGATTTCATAAGTTGTTCCCAATAACACGATTGTAGTAACTTATCCTACTTACTATTATAAATGTGAAAGTTTTTGAGGATGAAAGGATGGATGGATAGATGTTTGTTACTCTTCCGCGCAAAAACTACTAAACGGATTTCAATAAAATTTGGTACGGTAGTAGTTTAGGCTCTGAATTAAAAGATTGGTCACTTTTTATCCCGAAAAAGTACAGTATTCTTGTGGGATCCCAGATACTATATTTACGCGGGCAGAGCCGCGGGAAAAAGCTAGTCTTTCCTGTTTTTAGAATTCCTTTAAGAAAATGCGTTTGTTTATTTAGCTAATTTCGTGTTTAACTGGAGGTTCAACCTAAATGTTATTGTTATAAATAAATAGATGAGTAGACGTCGCGATTCGCAACTTGCGAGATTAACTAGTTAGTATAAGTTGGTGATAGTAATCGCAATTCTCCTAAAAATAGATCACAATCTTCGCCGCAAAAATAGTTTTAGCGCTGGAGCGACACTCAATCCTCAATAACAATCACAGAAGATTTGATATCTTATGTTTATTACTCATGTCTCATACTCTTAATATACATACTTCTACATTTCGCAAATATTAATTTCTTGAAAAAAATATTTTACCCTCCCATTCTTTACAACGTGTAAAGAGCCTCTGTACAATCGGTATTTATGTCCAGTTATTGAAACTCCAATCAATAATGTACAGGATTTAGAATATAATATTTTTTTTATACAAATTAAACATTACACTAAGAAAGAACAAGATCACACATACATACATACATACATACACATCTTACACTATTAAGATATTATTTTTAAAATAATTTCATCTCATAACCAAATATTCAACAAATAATAGTAATTCACTCATATTAAACATTTAAAAGGTTATTTAAAAAAAAAAACAATTATATAACCTAAAACAATATGATTACAAACGCTTGTAAAGTAACCGAAACGTCGGGATAACTAAAATGAAAATAAGGGTCAATTCAAACCAATACGAAACGATACGCGACATCGCGCTGCATTTTTAAGATAGCTATTTAAAATTTAACTTTATTACACAAGAAGATAGGTACACGTTTCATGGTAAGAGTCCGAATGTAAAGTGGCAGCTCGCCGCATCTTTTTGTGATATTTATGAACGAAACGTGTATGTATCTTTCTGTGTAGTGAATAAAGTTCAATCTTAAATAGCTATCGTGCAAATGCAGCGCCGCAAAGCGTCGCGTATCGTCGCAGTAACTAACTCTTAAGGCGCTATAAAATCCGTAAATATTATGTCAGTACAATTAATTCCAGGTCAGCATCCCGACGTTCAAGCTCAACAATGGACTCGAGATCCCAGCGCTGGGCTACGGGACGTGGCTGGGACTGGACGAAAATGTGAGTGGCATCTTCGCTGTCGAGTATTAAAACCTATAATGACCTAAGGGAAAAAGAAAATATCAATAAAAAATAAGGTTATTTTTTTATTTTGGTTAGGTAGCCAAGATCATGTCAGGACATGTCTAAGGAGGGTTCCGTATCTATCAACGCGCAAGTCCGATTTCGCTCAAAATAATTTTCCTAAAGAGTTTTTAGCATGATCTATCAGCATGGATACAAGTTTCTATCTCCTATAGGCTATAGCTTAGAAATGCCAGGATTAGAAATGATGACAACTTATAAACCACTTTGGATGCCGATTACTCGAAAATGGTCGACTTTGTAAAAAAGTAATGTATGAAACCTTACTTTTATTTTAAATTACCAATATAAAGATACCCTACACGATGGGGTAGAATGAAAAATATTTTTCAGCCCCACTTCACATGTATGGAGAGCCACCCCTAAACTTTAAAATTATTATTATCTATGGTACACAATCTATAACTATACTTTTTTTTGTTCCCCCAACAGCAAGGTAGGACAATTTTTTACTTATTATATTGTTACATGTATATTTATTTATTTTGAGTAGGTAAGTACATTTCTTGTTTATGATGTCGTATTTTTAACATGTCTATATTATTTCAGGTTTCCGATTTTAATTTTTTCTACATTTACCTATCTATTCTTTTACCTACATTTTTGTTATTCCTATAGTATTTACAATTTTGTACATGTTCTTGTATTTAAATTACCTTTCTGTTTTCATATTACTCATACTATTATACTGTATTACATTTAACTTACTTATATCAGTTACTGCATCTTTAAACAATTTTCTGACATCATTTGCGCGCTCAGCGCGAAATGCCCGGCTAGGTGGTTTGCCGAGAAGTTATTGTTACAATAATTCTTGTTGGAATTTGTGGCCTACTATGCACACCGTGAACATCTATAATAATACCATACATCATACATAATAAAATATTAACTTATTTTTTTTTTACTTTTATATATTTACTACGTTGTAACAGAACGCATCTGAACGTTTCGCGACGGTAAATTTTATTAAAGTGAATGCGACCGTGTGTGGTTCTCTTGTGTTTTAGTTTTTATGTGTAGTTTTTTTTTGTATTGTGAACACTGTTATGTGTGTTATGTTTTGCTAAATAACAATAAAGTGTCACATACTCACGTCGGACTTTTAATTTACGTGTAATAGATGATATTACATTGTTGCTTATGTTATATATGCTGTGTTATATGTACTATAATCATACTTATGCCAAGGTTTTTTTTTTTTGAATACATAAATATAATTATGTGTTGCCATGTGATTTGAGATACTATTTTCTGCTTGTTTATTGGATTTCGTAAAAACTAAGTTTAACAAATTCCGACTAAAAAGAATTGGGCAGTGTTGGGTATTATTCCTGGGTATCATATGCTGTGGTTGCTCGTGCTGTAGCATCCCATCTTTAACTACCTGTACTAAATTTTATCCATTTATACTCATAATTACAGAAGCTAAAAGCGCGGACAGACAGACAGAGAGACAGACGGACGGACGGACAGAGCGAAAATATAAGGGTTCTTGATGTATTACGAAACCCTAAAAAGGATGGTAAATGGCAATCTTCCCCTGTACTTGTTTATTTCTTTTACTAAGGAGTAAGGCCTTAGCTGTAACCGCATGTGTGATGCATCTCTATATGTTAATTATAATATTTATAATTCTCCAAATTAAAGTATTTACCATTTGGGGTCGCAACTCTAGGCACATAGGGGTCCTCGGTCCAGGTGCACACTATTTCTATAAATTTCCAAAAAAACTCGTAGATACCACCCGAGACCCCAGAGCCGGCACTTCTGGAAGTTCTGGCTCAAAAATCATTGCCATCTAGCAAGGAAACTCTTTGAGCCTATTAGGCCCTCTGCCTGGTGGGGATGACCTAGGGGTTTTCTTCTATTTGTAGCCTTTTAAGTTTCTTGTAGTTTAAAGTTTTCTTTTTTAGTACTTAGTTTTTTTTAGTTTGTAAATATTTTATTAATTAGCACATAAATGTATTCTACAGGATCGATTCTACACCGAGGACATACCGAAGCTCGTAGAGGCGTTGTCCTACGCCATAGACATCGGCTACCGCAGCATAGACACGGCACATCTCTATCGGGTAGAGCCGGAAGTTGGTTACGTCATCAACAAGAAAATCAAAGATGGCGTCGTGAAGAGAGAAGACGTGTTTGTCACCACTAAGGTTTAGCGCCGTGAAAACGATCAAATTGGTTTGACAATTTGACAAATTTTTGGTTTTCTTCAAACAAATGATCAAACAAATTTGTCAAACATGAGCCAGATTTGCTTAACTCTGTTAGATAAACACTATAGTTGACGTTCAAATATGTTTGTCCATCGTCAAACACGGCATCAATCCAGATTTTCTTACTTAGAATGTTTGCCAAACTCTTCAAACATAGCCGCATACAATCAAATTATTTGACAAACAAATTTGATCGTTTCAGGTTGCTTAAGTTGCTTAATCGTATGTTTTTCAATAAGTATTAATTAACATTTTTCTATAATATTTTTATATTAAGATAAAATATCGCTTTCTATACACTTTGTATGAACAATCAGAGACGGCTAAGATACCTACTATATATTTTCGTATTACTTACTTATATGAAATATTATATCCAGCCATCTTAAGATAAATATTATACTATCTTTTCCGTCTGTAACGCCCTTTACTAAATACTATGTTACTTGTTATGACCATCGCCAATCATCGTTTTTCTATGGAAATGACATAAGATGCCTACCTATAAAAAACGACAATTCCCAAAAGCCATTGAGATCGTGGTTGTACTGTACTTCGTAACCAGGGCGCTAAAAATTCAATTGCTTCTGTCAGTTAGATAGCTAAAACGTTTAATAAATGCAGTTATTTATACTATCAGGTGTGGAACCACAACCATCGTCCTTCTGATGTGGCAAACTCAATCGAGGCGTCTCTTCGTAGGATGAACTTGAGCTATCTAGACTTAGTGCTGCTGCATTGGCCTATGTCTATTTCTGTAAGTATTTAATATTAACAATTCTGTAAATAAAAATATTAGCATAGTCATAATAGACATCTCAATTTATGGTTGAAGCCAAAATCACATCAAATTATACAACAACAAAGGAGCTGAGGTCATTAACCTCACAGAAAAAGGTGATTAAAAGAGGAAGCAAAGACTTTGTGTAAATAACATCAAGACAATCAGCTGTGTGAGGCCAATGACCTTGACAGCGCCCTAAAGAGCGTAATGTAATTTTATGTTTCGAAATTTTTAATTATTTTTCAGCCTAAACGTCTTGACATTATAAGAATAAGATCAAATTCCCAAAATATCTGTAATTGATATGGAACAAACAATAGCCGTCTGTGAAAGTTCATACAGAATGTGAAGCAAACTATACTTTATCTTATCATAAAATATTAAAGTATCTTCGCCATCTGTGATGTCCCTTACAGCCCGACGGAGTTGACGAGAAGATCGACTATTTAGAAACGTGGCGGGCCTTCGAGGACGTCCTCAAACGAGGCCTGGTGAAGGCTATCGGTGTCTCCAACTTCAACGTCCAACAGCTGCAGCGGCTACTGGCCAACTGTGCCGTCGTACCTGCTGCCAACCAAGTTGAGGTAAGTCGAGGATCACCTAATGGTAAGCGACTACCATTAAACATCTGTGAACACACAAGTACGTTGCCAAATTGATAATCTACTTTCTGTAACGACTGAAAGATTATAGATCATTATCCACCGTAATATCATCATCCATAGATCACAACACAGTATATTTTACGTGTTCCTTTTAAATTAGTATAGAAGTAGTTACTGTATTGACAATTGCTGTAACTTTTTTTCGTGTTCTATTTTTAGCGGAATCGAATCAAAAAAGGATGCCTTTTTTTATTATTGTTTCATATTCTGTTGTATGCTAAAGTCTCCATCAACAATATTTTCAGGTAAACTTGAACCTCCGTCAGAACGATCTGGTAGAGTATTGCCAGAAGAACAATATTCAGGTCATAGCCTACACTCCATTCGGCAGCATGATACCAAGCAGGTCTACTACCGCTACTCCCGAACCCAAAATTAAAAACCCCACCATGGTGGAAATTGCCAAGAAACATGGAAAGACCGCCACACAAGTAGCGTTAAGATACTTGGTAAGACAATTAATATGTTAAATTTATATCGAGTGTCGAGTCATATGTCAATTTCATATATGATAGCTCGGCACTAGACATTTCGATTTTCAACTCTATTGCATTAGCGCAGAGTTCTATTTTCAATGCTCTGAACTTTCCCCGGCCTACCGGATTCCGAACAATTTAGTCTCAGCCTAAAATGTTTATTCTTCACAGTACCAACGAGGGATTGCTGCGATTCCAAAATCGCTGACCAAAAGCAGAATCGAGGAGAACGCGACTATATTCGCGTTGTCCAATTGAAAATATATATACTATATATTTTCAATTGGACAACGACGATGTTGCTAGATTAATAAAATTCGATGTGGGCTACCACACCGTACACCGAACCGTGGCATTCTGGCAGAACTTCCAAAATTACCCATTCGATAGACTCGACATGGAAGTGCCTAAGATCCCTCAGTCTCTGCTTAAATGGAAAAATGGGACCAATGAAGACATCGACTAAGCTTGTTTTATTATTATTATTGTTAAAACACGTCCAACAATATATTGAATTTAATACAGCAATGCGATTAATTTTATTAAGCCTTATTATTACATATTAATATTATTATATACTTCTTATTTACTTTATAGGTAAAGACCTAAAGAGAATATTATATCTAAAGAGATAAAATTTTCTCTTCTCTAGTTTCGTCAAAGTCGCACTTTAGCAGGTACTTAAGTGACATAATCGCATAAGCTTCAGGTTTTTAAGGTTTCATAATACTCAAGGAACCCTTATAGTTGCGCTCTGTCCATCCGTCTGTATGTCTGTCTGTCTATGTCTGTCCGCGCTTCTAGCCTCTTTAATAATTAACATAAATAGATGAAATTTGGTATAGTTAAAGATTATGTAGGTATAGATCTCGGCTTTGGCATCACAAAATAATAATAATTATAGAATTCCCCATACACATTGTGAAATGGGGATGAATTTTTTTTCTCACTCTACCCCATTGTATGAACGAAATTGGACAATAACTTTTAAAGTAAATTGAAAAAAAAAACAATTGCTCGTTGATATGGTTGATTCTTGGTTTACGGTATAATACTATACTAGTATAGGTTGGATGGATGGATGTTAGTTACTGTTTCACGCGAAAACTCTGAACGGATTTTGATGAAATTTGCTATGGTAGTAGTTTAAGCTCTACATTAACACATATAAGCTACTTTTTATCCTGAAAAAGTAGTCTTCCCATGGGATACTTACGCCGTACGCGGCCAGTGCCCAGGGCAAAAGCTAGTAGTGTTATAATTTATACGTCCTAGTATTATATTATACGTATAAACGTCTATGCGTACGCCATTCGGTAAACCTACCGCTTACGGTTACTGGTTAGTTAGAAGAGAGCTTTAGACAGCGGTAGTCATGTTTTTGTATATTTCCTTTGTTTATTTGCTTGGTGTCGCGGTAAGTTTTATTCTCATTATTAGAATATTATTACATATTGTTTTTTATAATATTTTTTTTATTTCTTTACTGATTGCAGATTTGTGACCTGCACAATGGTGGTATAGCACCACGAATATTACTGAGTGATGGCAACGCCATATCTGCCATAGGTTTGGGAACATTTCCTGGCTTCGATGAGGTATGTACCTACTCGAAATCTTATACTATAAACGAGGAATTCTTGTAAAATATATTATAATATATAATCAGAATCTCCGAAACGGCTTCACCTATTTACATGAAATTTAAAATCCCCTGGATTTGGGTTTAAAAATCGGTCTAACTTTAGCTGGGTTTTACTTATCCTTGGGAAGCCGCGCCTTTAAAATTTTTTGTATGTTTCTTCTATTGTTGCGCAAGAATATGAATATGATAAATAAATTCGCCACACACGCAATCTGTCTAGACGGTGGCGTCGTTTGATACTTTTTTAGAGTGGTTGGCAAATTGGTGTCTCGGGTTCGAATCCCGGTCAGACGAATTAAATTTTTATAATTCTTTTATTACAGTCGGGTTAAAAATTACCGACTGCGCCATTAGAAGGGTTATGTGTTTTTAGTGTATGTTGTATGTGTATTTCTTTGGAACGCTCTAGCGTCTAGTGTCTAAACGGTTTGTCGCATATTTTGAGCTTATCAAGAGATTCGTCTTAGTCGCGAGAGTGACATCAAAATTATATTTAACGCAGTTGGGTTTTTTGTTTTTTAATTAACGATTTAATTATTTAAATATCATAAAATGTAGATTAACAAGGTCAGTTACATTTTTAAGAACTAAATCTAGAAATTAGTTCTGCAAAATTTATAAAATGACCCAAATACAGGATACGTACGTACGTATTAGGTACGTTTATTGCAATCCGTTATTTTTTAATTTATCTTCTTCGGCTCGGTCACTGCTAATTCGGAGGTTACTTAAAATTTTTTATTTTTCCGTGGTACTACTTATGATGAGTATGTATTTGTTATTTTTAACATCAGAATACCTATACTTACATCTATATTAATAATATCCAATAAATAAACAGACGCAAAACAAGACGAAAAAGCTTTTTTTACTTTCAGAATGGGCAAAAAGAAGCAAAGAATGGAGAAGTTGAACAATCAATATCATGGGCTATTCAGTCTGGATATAGGCGAGTGTTTTTTTTCTTTGAATCCAGATGGAAAGAGGTGGAAATTCCATAGCGAACCCTTTGCGTATTTATTGATTCTGAAAGTCTCGATATTTGAAAAAAAAGATAAAATCCATAGCGGGGTAACGTCCTTTCCGTGTCTCAAAGACAGTTGCTTAGAAATTATTACCCGCACGTTACGAGTAAGAGCCCTATTACGAATCTGCACTCTGTGAGATTAGGTACCTATTTGAAGCGTTCCCGACATTTCGCATTTTGTAGTAATTTTGTTGTATTAATCGTTTTTATTAATCGGTTAATAAATTCATGCTTTAAAATTAAAAATCTTTATTCCTCATGAAGTAACAATTGTTCTAGTATAAGCTTTGCTTAATAATATTATCGTAGATAGGAGTAATTCACAGATAAGTTCAAGCTATTTTCGAAGTTTTTTTGGCTTAGAATAAGATTTTTTTCTATATTAAATCAAAGATTTCAAAATTATAAGGCCGCTACGAACTATACGACTATATAGGAGATAACATTCTCATTTTATTATTTCATTTACTTAGAACAGTAGTTCAATCCAGGAGCTCATAAAAGTTCCTTCGCGCATTTTAATCTAAATGTAAATTTTTATCTGCAATTTTGGGTTTAATTAAAAAGTTAAGCAAAATTTACAAAAAGCGAGGCCGCTACGAACTAGGCCAATAGGATATTATGCACTATTCAATATATCAAAATTGTTAATGTATCTTTGTTTCTGAGATCAAGAACGCCATAATTGGCCATTTTACGCAAAAATCACGGTCGAGATGTAATATGCCTCTTAAAACACTGAGTAGTAATAAATTTATATAAAATTATAGTGAGCCTGATCATTAGCCAATAGCCACACATGATAATCCATAATTGACTGAGATCCCAGCCCCGGCAGACTCCCCATAAATTCTTACTGATACAGAGCGCCAAAGGTACAAAAACTCACTTTACTTAGATTCTGATACTTCTTCTTTTTTCTGATATCAATCTTATTTTTTGGATTCAGAATAACCCAAGGAACAAAACTTAGTACAGTCATTTTTCTCTAAACTTAATATGAACAGAGATATAAAGATTAGAATTTTAATGTTTTTTATTTCTATGTGGATGATTTTCCATTTTTTATTTTTATGAAAAGTACAACATAAAAATAAGCAATCCGTGTAAATTTCACTTTCTAATACATATTTCTACTATAATATACGTTAGAATAATTTCAAAGGCTGTAAGAAAAGTTAGTACAATGTACCTATATACCTTTGGCGCCCTGTACCTGAGAATTGGCCCACCGCATAATCTGGCGGATATACAAACGTTCATTGTACACAACTAATACTACAATATGACAAACATTTTTAACCGACTTCCAAAAAGGGAGGCAGTTATAGGTACGTTCGGCTGCATAATTTTTTTAATGTTCAACGATTACTCCGCCGTCTGTGGACCGATTTTCAAAATTATTTTTTGCTGTGTACGGTATAATCCCAATATGGTCCTTTTGATATGAAAGTGGTGACCCAAGGATGGGATCCATGAGAATGATGAGATCCATGAGAATGATGGGATCCATGAGAAATTGCAGGAAGTCCTCGAAATTTATATGGACATGAATAGAGATTTCGACTTTTTCTGAAGATACCCAAGCATACGCTACCAAAAAGTAAGATTTTGCACCAAAGTATACCCTGGATCCAAAAGCACTGAAGAGAACTCCTCAGTCTTTAAAGATACACGTTTGGAAATTTCTGCGTTGTTTTAAGAAGTCAGTACCAGTCAACTTAAATGTGAGTTCTATAAAATATTGTTTTATAAAGATATTGTTTGGGATGGTACCGACATCAAAGTTATGAAGATTGAGTAGAGATATAGTTAAAATTATAGCTGAACTTAAAAGGTGAATTATTTAGAAAATAAAATTTATTTCATACTTTTTTGTGCATTTTTACTTTTGTCGGTTTAATTTTTTCTTTAAAAATATTAATATCAGTAAGAATATAAGAGAAGTCTGGCGGGGCTGGGATCTCAGTCCATAAGTTTTCTACTTATTTCTGTGTTTGTCAGCTTTATTATGATAGCTGTTACCCGCGGCTCCACCCGCGCTAAATATGAACACTGTACTTTTTCAGGATAAAAAGCCTTATATTTCTATCCAGATCCTAAACACTGCCATACCAAATTTCATCGAAATCCGTTCAGTAGTTTTTGCGTGAAAGAGTAAAAAGCATCCATCCATCCATACCTATATACATCCATCCACCCATCCATCCTCACAAACTTTCTTTATTTATAAAATTTATAATATTAGCAGGATTATGATTTTTTATCGGGAACTTCGGGAAGTAGGTACGAGCTAAAACTGCTAAGAGCGAGACTGTGTTTTACGATTTTTCTCTGACACACGTTCGGGGCCTCTGTAGCCCAGGGGCCCCATATAATTGATACGGCTGATACAGCTGTAGCTACGCCCCTGGAATCGTCTCTTATTCTCTTTCTCTTATTTCTCTTATTATATTTTTCAGATTGTTCGATACCGCGTCTGGTTATAGCAACGAGGAGCAAGTAGGACTGGCTATTCAAAAATCAGCGGTTCTTAGAAAGGACATTTATATTGTAACAAAGGTAACAACGTAACAGTTTATGGTAGATAATGTTTGGATATTATATTTTTTTAGAACATCTTAAATTTTGGAACCTATAACGTTTTCTAATTTCTAATCAAATGTGGGCTTTCCCAGTGGCGTGAACCGAAGGCACCTTTTAACCTAAATACGCGTTGATTTCAAAACTAAGGATGGGTTATGACGTACATTTGACAGACCGAATCTTCATACAAGAAAAAGTTACGCCATCTGGATTTTACCATACCTCAAATGTCTAAATGGCCCCAAACAACCCCAAAATTGGGGCCATTTAAGTGGGGACTGTTTTTGTCTCGACATGCCTCGTCTATAATATAGTTAGGTATATATAATATTTATTTAAATTTCTTATTTAGATACTAAATAATATTATTGCCATGTTCTAAATAGAGCAATATTTATTAATAGGTAATAAATTAATCTTAATTGATACAATTCATTTGTTTTTTTTCTTTTTTCAGCTAGGTATGAACGAACAAAGGAATGTCTCACAGGCTATAAAAAATTCTTTGGAGCGCCTTAATACGTCGTATGTTGATTTATATTTGATACACAATCAAGGTCTGTATGTTTATTGCACAATGCAATGTAATAATAATAATAATCGAATAGCCGAGGTCGTGTTATACCAAATGCTTTTAATTTTACTCTTTTAATAACGAATAATTAAGGAGATCGGCAAGCCGCCATACGTATTTTAATTACCAGGGTAATTAAAATACGTGGCAACAAAAAGTATTGATTGTAAGTTGTATTTTATGAACGTAGAAACAAAAAAAAAGCAATAGTATTATACATCAAACTCGGGGGATAAAAGATAATTAATTAAATAAAAACGAACCTATTGTTCAATAAATTGCCCTAGTGGCGGTTAGCGGAAAAGTGACATCTATTAGTGGTGATGTCAATTACGTAATTAAATTAAGAACTAGTTTGTTTGGAAACACAATATGCTAACAGATAAATGATAGATGTCGCTTTCACGTTACGAAAACCAAAAACATAATAATTATTTTTCATAGTACAAATATAAATATAGTAAAGAGGGATCTATTTGACACACTAAGTAACATTTTTTTTCATAAAAACTAGTACTAAACTACTGAACTATAGAAAAAGAAAATAACTTTATACTCCAATTAAAAATAAATGTATGTAGTGGGCCACTAGATGGCGCTTTTACGCCTCAAATTGCATAGAGTATTTACAGCATGATAACCATTGACGACAACAATTACAGATAAGTACACATTTTGTACATGAACTCTCTAATATTCGGAGATTCATAACTTTTTATTCCCAAGTCCTAAAACTATTTTTTTTTTGTTTAATAACTTTTTAAGTACTATAAAATACACACATGTGATGTTCGAAACTTGGCCGCTATTGATGGAAAATCAGCCAGGATTTGTCAGTGTCCTTTATATATTATAATAGTTTTGTAGCTCTCGCAAATTTTAAGGGTGAGCTCACACTGAAACGTGATTCAACAGGACGCGACGAAACGCGATGTGACGCGGCGCTGCATTTTTATTTTCGTAATTCAAACTCTTGCAATGAAACGTGTATCTTATTACTCAGTGAATAAATGTGAACTGACCCTTATGCTCAAAGATTTATTAAAATTTTAAATGTAAGTTTGTATACTTCCAGCCCGATCATAGTGAATTTGATATCGTAGACTACTTGGACACATGGCGTGGAATGGAGGAGGTAAAGAAGAGCGGCTTGGCAAAGTCTATTGGCATATCCAATTTCAACATCAGTCAGATGGAGAGACTCCTTGAGCACTGTGATATTAAGACTGCAATTTTACAAGTTGAGGTAGGTAAAGTTACGTAGTAGGTACTTATCTATTTATTAATCTGTGACCAAAGCTTCCACATATTTTGTCTCTTACGAGAGAGAGAGCACTGAAAATTTCGGGAATCAAGGAAGTGACACAACATTACTATTTAAAAATGTATTTATTGCTTTTCGAAGTATTCTCCGCGAAATTTGACACATTTTTCCATACGATGGAACCAATCATTGAAGCAACCATTCCATTCGGAAGTTGGGGTCTCCAAAATGGCCGTTTTGTAGGCGTCCACAGCTTCTTCAGGTGATGAAAATCTCTGACCACGCAATTTATTCTTTATTTTAGGGAAAGTATAGAAAACATTAGGGCTTAGGTCGGGGCTGTACGGTGGATGGTCTAATAATTCTATGATTTCTTGCTCTAAAAACTCTTTTGTTCTGTGCGCGGTGTGAGAACTCGCATTGTCGTGATGGAGGATGATGCGGCGGTTGCAGTTCTCTTTACGGACTTCAGAAACGACCTGTGGCAAACAAATGTTAGCATACCATTCTGCATTAACCGTTCTTTGTCCCTCAAGAGGAATAGTCGCAACATGGCCGGTTTTGGAGACAAACGTGGCCACCATTTTTTTGCAACACTCCGTGAACGAACAATTTTTGTTGGCTTTAACTCATTTTCGAACACCCAAACTCGTGACTGGTTTTTTGTTTCGGGTTCGTACGCGTATATCCAGGATTCGTCACCTGATACAATGTTGTATACAGCATTTGAGGATCCTGCGTGGAATCTTTCGAGAGTTCTGACGCACCAAGTAACGCGAGCCGCTTTTTGCTCTTCACAGAGCAAATGCGGTATCCATCGGGAAAACAACTTTTTTACACCTAATTGTTCATGCAAGATTATTTGTATTTGACTCATGCCAATGTCTCAAGTTGCCTGAATTTCGCGGTATGTCACATGTCGATCTTCCTCAATCAGCTTACGCACAGCATCAACGTTTTCTTGGGTGACTGCAGTTTTTGGACGACCTTGACGGGGATCATCACTGAGCTTGACACGTCCACGTTGAAATTCAGCAAACCAGCGATAAATTGTGGTTTTGGATGGGGCTTCATCACCAAATGCAGAAATCATCCGGTCAACACACTGTTTTTGTGTTAAACCACTTCGAAAGTCATAATAAATCATCGCTCTAGAATTTTTTCGAGTCAATTCCATTTTCTCAACGACTAAACAAGTTTGACAAGACCTTGTGACAAGACCGAGAATCATTTTTAAATAAATAAACGGTATTCGATTTTTAAAACCAAGGAGTTTTAAATTAAAAAGATTTTAATATGACAGGAACAGTGGAAATATTCCATTCCCGATACTTTTAGTGCATCCCTCGTATATCGAAGCGACCTCTAAGAAAATGCTTGTGTTGTGTAATGTGTTATGTCGAGAGTGCCCTAAAAATTATTTAAATAGGTCCAAAATACAGGATTGTCTTAAAACCAAAATAGATATTCAAGGATGTAATAAGTATTTGATCTCGTTCCAAAAAAATAATTATATGTACATTTTTTTTTATTATTGTGACACTTAATTTTGACGTGATTATTCTATTTAATAGAATAGTCACCAGACTAAGGCTAAGTTTTCACCACAAAACTTAAATGTTAAATTCTATTCATAACAGCGCACGGCGCGGCCTATTCGCCGCGGCGGCTCGTGACCTTCAAAGCCGGCGCGTTGTACGACATGCGTAGTTAGAGTTCTCAAGAAATGTTAATTATGTTATTTTTCTGTATATTACGAAAAAATTAATTATGCATACCTACTGTCATTACTAATGTAAGATGCATAATGTTGGGTTAAATATTTAATTCGGATAAAAATACATTCTATATATTTTTTTTGGTATTGTTTTCAGGTGAATTTGGATTTAGCTCAAAACAAAATTATTGAATTTACCAAAAAGCATAATATAACTGTAATGGCGTATAGTCCGTTTGGCAATTTGTTTGAGAAAAATGAAGTTGGAGTGACTAAAGTGGATGACCCGAGTCTAGTCACACTGGCAACGGAATATAAGAAGACAGTCCCTCAAATAGTTTTAAGATATCTCGTAAGTATAAAATCTTCGACATATAGTATAATCAAAATTGATGAATATATTTAACAAGTAATATTATGATTTATGTTTAATCATTTCTATTAAATATATTCGTATTTCATTATTACCTGCAATGTTGTCATATGCTTCCAACACATGAAATGTTTATTATAATGTTTAATGTTATTATAATGTATTATATGTTTGCTCGTTGCAATTTACATTTATTGAAGTAAAACTTCTTTACGAATTCTTGATTTGGGGAGTGAACTGTTGAATGCATGTTGAGAGCTATAAGAAAAGTGTGACAGGGCGAGGCGAACGGAAGTTGAGAGGGAGATATAAGTTGGTGAAAATAGATAGAGAGAGAGTTACGTTTCGAAGACACTTAAACATTTGTAGAAAAATAATATATGTATATACATGTATATATTATACATATAAACATAAATATACATACATATAGATGGAGTTTTACTACAGTCGTGTGGTCTAAAGCACACTAGTTTTTATTTTGATATAATAGGTCTTTACCTATGAAATTGCCGTTCTGCAGTACTGGCCATTTCAAATCAAAATATTTTTTGTTGGGCTAAGAATTCTAATTTCAAATTAATTTTATTTTAAAAACATGGAAATCTTTTTCCAAAAGTAGTCATTTGTTTATTGATTAGTGTTACATTTTCATCACATTTCAATCTTTTTCGTCATCATGGATACGTTAAAAATTCGAGTACTTATGGAATATGAGTACCGTCGTGGCAGCAACGCGGCACAAGCGGCACGCAACATCAACGACGTTTACGGAGCTAACACTACGAACTAACGCCACCACCTGTTATTGGTTTGCTCGCTTCCGTTCTGGAAATTTCGACCTGAAAAATGAACCTCGCGGTCGTCCGAAGACTTTGGTCGACAATGACGAATTAAAGGCGATTGTGGAAGCTGATGATACACAATCTACGGCTGAATCAGCAGCAGCTTTCGACGTTAGCGTCAAAACAATATTGGTCCATTTGCGTCAAATTGGCAAGGTAAAAAAGCTTGACCAATGGGTGCCCCACGAACTCACTGATCGCCAGCGCGAAGTACGCGTCGAGACGTGCCTTGCACTGCTCAACAGACACACAAATGAAGGAATTTTGAACCGCATTGTTACCTGCGATGAAAAATGGATTCTGTTTGATAACCGCAAGCGCTCAGCAAGTTGGTTGGATCCTGGTTCAGCACCTAAATAATACCCTAAACGAAAACTTACCCTTAGAAAAGTGATGGTCACTGTTTGGTGGTCTAGCGCCGGTGTGATTCATCACAGCTTCTTACCAAACGGGGTGAGCATTACTGCAGATGTGTACTGTGAATAACTGAACACAATGATGGAGAAGCTGGCTCATCTCCAACCAGCATTGGTCAATCGCTCGTCTCCGCTGCTCCTGCACGACAACGCGCGACTTCATACTGCACAGCAGTCGGTCTCCAAGTTGCAAGAACTGGGGTTGGAAGCTCTCCGTCATCCGCCCTACTCACCAGACCTTGCGCCTACAGACTACTACTTTTTCCAGAATTTGGATAACTTCTTGGCGGGAAAAAAATTCAATACCCGAGAGGCAGTACAAAATGCCTTTGAAGAATTTGTTGCCTCCTGTCCAGCTGATTTCTTTAAGAAGGGCATCAATAAACTGCCACTGCGTTGGCAAAGATGCATTGATTGCATGGGTGATTACTTCGTTTAATACAAATAAAAAATACTTGAAAAAAATCGTTGAAATTTTTTCATACAAAACGGCAATTTCATAGGTAAAGACCTAATATCATGATTCATGTGTCATTACCGATACATTTTTTCAGATTCAGCGGGGTGTTATACCAATACCGAAATCAGTTAGAAAGGCTAAAATCATAGAAAATATTAATGTGTTCGACTTCGAATTGTCTACTCAGGATATGGAATTATTGGGTAATTAGTTTTTGTTTTAAATAATAACTATAATCGTTAACATATCGCCTAACTACGCCACTAACGTTGTATTTTTAGTAAAGAAATGAGAACGATCTTGAAAATGTAAGCAATATGCAGCATGATTTCATTCGTTCTAAAAAATCTCTCTGAAGTGTTCAACAGTAGTTTTCTATCATCACCCTCCATCTTCCCTGGTATTTTTAGCTCACATAGTGCGTTCTAAGTAATGATAGTTATGTCCTTAATACATTTCAAAATTAAATTGTACCTACCTATTATTTTTTACTTCAACTTAGCCATTAAAACCCCTTTTTATTTAAGAAAATTTTGCGTTTTCCATAAAACCGACGTTCAGGAACTTTTAAAGTATTATTTCAATTTTCAGATCACCTTAATTCATAGAAATCAGTAGAAAACACCAAGAGAGTTTTTTTGTTTTTGTTGACCTGTGTAGTAAATGTTTTCATTATATTTCAGCTAACTTTAACAAAGACCACCGAACAGTTTGGCCGAGCTGGTGGCAGAAGCATCCGTATTATCCGTTTGAGCAGAAAGATGTACCAGACCCAGCATATTTAAAAGAAATTAAATATTTTATTAATAAACCTTCATAATACAATGGATGGTAATTACATTTTCATTTTGTCCTGTTTTAAATAAAGAACATGGTTTTTACCTTTATTATATTACGTGGGTATAGGTACTGGGTGATTTTTTATTCCGTCTGAAGAAACATTCACAAGCGCTTTTCGTGCTTTGACATACCTAATCGACAATAATTGCTATAATTTAATATTAGGAACACAAGTTATGTTTACTAATTATAGGGAATCGTGTAAAATTAGGGTGACAAATATTTATAATTTCAATATTTATGAAAAAAAACCGAAATGTTTTTTTTTTAATTTTAAATTGGTAGTTGTATAATTTTGAAGCAATTTTTCACTATGTTAGAAAAAAAGGAAAAGTTACTAAGTATGCCCATATTAGTACTCTATTTCATGTACCTATTGTACCCTATTTTTTCAGAGACGGAATAAAATACCACCAACCATTTGGTTAATTTCAATTAAGAAAATCTTAAAAGTATTTTCAAAATATAGTTTATTATTCGAATATAATAATTCACTTACAATCCTTCAATAATATAATAAAATACCTAAACACTATTTGAATAAATTATGTGTAGTAAACCAGCCTACATTTTTTTTAATCTGTACTCTATGGAAAGTACCCACGCTTCTCTAGTACTTTCCCCTAAGATAAAGAATACTCTTTCCCAGATAAACTAGGAAAGTAATAGACATTTATAAAGATTAAGCGACAACTTGCTAACAATTTAAATACAAAAGCAGTTTATTGATATTGATAATTATACAAATGTTCTTTCAAACTCAGTGTCCAGTTTACTTGTAAACAATGAATTCTTCTTTGAGCTCGTCTACTTCTGCTTCTACGTGGCACTGGACATTGGCCTCGAAGTCGCATTGCTGGGTCCTCTCGTTGAAGAATAAACCGTCTGAGCAGTAGGCAACCTGAGGTACGCCGTTCACGCATTTCCAGTAACGTTGGCAGTCGTTCCTGAAAAATAAGTAAAATCGACATTTAAAAATAGTTTTGGCGCGATATTCTTCTCAGTGAACTTATGGTGTCTAGCATCGCCTAGGTATAGGTATATTCACTTTGATATCGCCTTGAATCCTTTGTATAAATCCTCAACAAAGTTGTGCTATGCCCAAACAAAGGTGAAGTCCAAAATTGACCCAGAGACGACAGTAACGTAATGGTTGCCAATGTGTTCACTTTTGTGCGTTCACATACACCGACCAACATATTTAATAATAGGTATTTACCTATTAAATTGCCGTTCTGCAGTACTGGCCATTTCAAATCAAAATAATTTTTGTTTGGCTAAGAATTCTAATTTCAAATTAATTTTATTTTAAAAACATGGAATTTTCCAAAAGTAGTCATTTGTTTATTGATTAGTGTTACATTTTCATCGCATTTCAATCTTTTTCGCGATCATGGATACGTTTAAAATTCGAGTAATTATGGAATATGAGTACCGTCGTGGCAGCAACGCGGCACAAGCGGCACGCAACATCAACGACGTTTACGGAGCTAACACTACAAACTAACGCCACCACCTGTTATTGGTTTGCTCGCTTCCGTTCTGGAAATTTCGACCTGAAAAATGAACCTCGCGGTCGTCCGAAAACTTTGGTCGACAATGACGAATTAAAGGCGATTGTGGAAGCTGATGATAAACAATCTACGGCTGAATCAGCAGCAGCTTTCGACGTTAGCGTCAAAACAATATTGGTCCATTTGCGTCAAATTGGCAAAGTAAAAAAGCTTGACAAATGGGTGCCCCACGAACTCACTGATCGCCAGCGTGAAGTACGCGTCGAGACGTGTCTTGCACTGCTCAACAGACACACAAATGAAGGAATTTTGAACCGCATTGTTACCTGCGATGAAAAATGGATTCTGTTTGATAACCGCAAGCGCTCAGCAAGTTGGTTGGATCCTGGTTCAGCACCTAAATAATACCCTAAACGAAAACTTACCCTTAGAAAAGTGATGGTCACTGTTTGGTGGTCTAGCGCCGGTGTGATTCATCACAGCTTCTTACCAAACGGGGTGAGCATTACTGCAGATGTGTACTGTGAATAACTAAACACAATGATGGAGAAGCTGGCACATCTCCAACCAGCATTGGTCAATCGCCCGTCTCCGCTGCTCCTGCACGACAACGCGCGACCTCATACTGCACAGCAGACGGTCTCCAAGTTGCAAGAACTGGGATTGGAAGCTCTCCGTCATCCGCCCTACTTACCAGACCTTGCGCCTACAGACTACTACTTTTTCCAGAATTTGGATAACTTCTTGGCGGGAAAAAAATTCAATACCCGAGAGGCAGTACAAATTGCCTTTGAAGAATTTGTTGCCTCCCGTCCAGCTGATTTCTTTAAGAAGGGCATCAATAAACTGCCACTGCGTTGGCAAAGATGCATTGATTGCATGGGTGATTACTTCGATTAATACAAATAAAAAATACATTAAAAAAATTCGTTTAAATTTTTTCATACAAAACGGCAATTTCATAGGTAAAGGCCTAATATATTAGGTTTTTTATGTCTTTCGGGAATCGTAATATTATATACATCGTCTCACGTATGTCTTTCCGTTTAAAAAATTGATATTAATCTTGCTCATTACATCTAAACCCGGCTTATTTCAGGGTTGCGCCTTTGTAGACATCAAATATGATTGAAAGTGAACCCATTGGCAATCGTTTGCTGTTAACTGTGGGTTTTTTTGTATGAATTTTGGACCATGTCCTTTAACGCATGCAAACTGTGAATATTTACGGCTTTGTTGAGCTTCACGGCAATAATGTAATCTGTAGAGGTAAGGTCATTATTTAGAAATTAAATAGTACGGTTCCTGAGAGATAGTAGATATAATGAAGTATATGTGTACAGTGTAATAAAATATGTTATGTAGGTACTTAGGTAGATACTCACATGTAAGCGACGCGGCGTACCGCAGTATCCGTCCTCAAGCAGTTGAGGTGCGCGCCGAACTGCATGCTCTTGAGTGGCGTTTCTATGGACATCGGCCGCACGCTGTCCAGCACTGCGTCCGCCGTCAGGCTGTTTATGGATCCTGGAACAAGGGGTAAGAAGATGTAGTTCCATGCATAAAAAGGCACCCACAAATCACCAAACCAGTCTGTGAGAAGGTAAGTACTTACCTTTGTAAATTCCTGCATGTGGACCCCGATTTATCCTCGCTACATTATATAGCTACGACTGTATTCCCTATCAAATCTCGTAAGCTCAGAAGCCTAAAGTTAATCCGGTTAAAATTAGAAAAGCGACTATCGATAGATAGATGTTTGTTATATACCTACCTACAGCATATTGGCTTAAAATTCGACACCAATTAGTGTAATGGCGAAGCAACTACAAAAACAACTAAACAATATACAATCAAATATTAAGAATGCGCCCTTACCGTCCAAGGGATTATCAGCTCTGTCGGTCAAGTAGTCAAACTCTCCCTCCCCGGAGCCGTCGATCTCTATTTCCACTCTCAGCCAGCAAATTGTATCACGCGGCCAGTTGCAGCCCTGGAAATTAAAATGCATGTGTCATCAGAACATCTAGACTATTTATCATCGGGATCGCTATTCCTCCTAGAATTTTAAACTACTTTTTCGTAGCAAACGCTATGAAATCATTAATGATATCAGATATATAAGATGGTTCAGAGGTCCATGATTTAACATAAATAGGTAGTTAATAATATAGTGAATATCGCAAAAAAAAAAAATGCGTATGCTTTATGCTCGTTCGCCCACGATTAACCCCTTTAGCCTCTTTGCCAATATGGCTTAAGACATAATAATTACCTGTAACTCGAAGTCGAACTGTGTGCCGACGCCGCAGGACATCTCCACCTCGTTGCCGTGCGCGCACTGGTAGTACCGCGAGCAGTTCGTAAAGTGCGGCAGCAGTAGAAATATCTGGAATTATAGTTTAAATAAAAAAATAATACAAGTCTTAATATGTCACGACTCACGACACAAGTCACCACACGATTTTGTATATAACGCCATCTGTCGGAGCTTCTTACATAACAACTTAACTTTGTAAAGTACGGCTCAATTCACAGATGGTGTACAAATTTTAATTTTCAATCCTTTTTTAGAGAGATTTTCTTCTTTTGGCACAATGAGAGTATTTTTGGATAATAAATGACTAGCTTTTGCCCGCGTCTCTGCCCGCGTAAATACAGCATCCCACGGAAATACTGTACTTCTTTGGAAAAAAAAGCCTATGTTTTAATCCAGGGCTCCTCCATCTCTCCCTTGGGGCTTTCCACCGTACCCCACAGTAACAAACATCCATCCATCCATACGTCCTCACAAACTTTCACAATTATATTTGTAGGAGGATGAATCAAGTTTCACTTTTGCCACTTGTCCCTACTCGTCATGTCATGGTTTTTTTTTATTATTATAGTCTACTGGGGCTCGGGTCTCCCTACAACTTGAAGACCACGCGCGGATGACGCAGGTAATCCTCCGAGCTAGTTATACAAATCCGTTGCGTTATAACTTACAAATCAATAGGTGAGAAGCGTTAGGTACTTATAGGAGCAGGAAGATTATGTTTTACCTCTCCCTTAGGGTCACAGAAGAGTGTATTGGGGTCAACTCCATACAGCGGTTTGTCACTTGATGCATAAGTCACCCCCAGCACCAACAGGAATATTATAGTTTTTTCTGTAAAGAAAAAGCAGTAAAATAAACATTGTCAGACCCAGAAAGAGCTTTGAAAATAAATAAAAGGTAAGTTCTTATGTTATGTTATGTAAGTTCTTATTAGACCTAGTTGTCGCGTTTACAGCTAGGTAGCGCTGTACAAATCACATACAAATTCCTAGTAAACGCCAAACGCGCTCACGATCGAATGCGAAAAGAAAAACTCACACTTAGCACTCTGATCAATTAAATATCAATTATTTTTTGGTCAATAATCATGCAGGTCACTGCTGGTGGCTGGTGTAAAAGTGTGAGTTTTTCTTAACGCATTCGATCGTGAGCACGTTTGGCGTTTACTAGGAATGTGTATGTGATTTGAGTTGTTGCGTTTAGAACTAGGTGGCGCTGTACAAATCACATACAAATTCCTTGTAAACGCCAAACGTGCTCACGATCGAATGCGTTAAGAAAAACTCACACTTAGCACTCAGAAGCCCATCGAACAATTGACGAGATATACGTCTATGCCTACATAGACGTATATATTATAGACGAGCCATCTTGATCATCTTTTTGGGGCCATTTTGACATTTGAAGTATGCCTTAGCCACTTGCCTGGAGACTGCTACTCATTTGCACTCGTCTTTCATTGAAATAAAGTATTCATAGTACGCAATGGAATTTTTAATCAACATTAAGAAATTAGCAATAAAAGATTAATTACTCATAGGGCTAATGTAAAAGCGGTGTTAGCGATATACCTGTCATGTTTCCGAAGATTAGTACGACTGATAACGTTTATTTGTTGATAATTGCTAATCTATTTTAATTGGAAATATTCTAATTTAGCATCTGATGCAAATAATTTATTTTAAAATTATACGTCTTAAATAAGTAGATGATAGAATCAGTTTAGCTTTAACTAAAGCAGGGACTATATACTCCGGAATCCGGAACGCCGGTGAAAATTCAGATCACTGAAAATAGAACTCTGCCCTATCCCTCATACAATAGAGTTCAAAATGGAAGATTCGTGTGTCGAGCTATCATATACATATGACATTGACATTTGACACGACACTCATGTATTCGATTTTCAACTGTATTTTATTAGCGCAGAGTTCTATTTTCAATGCTCAGAATTTTCTGCGGCCTTCCGGATTCCGGATCATATTATAGTCCCAGCCTAATATCATAAAACACTTGCATATAAATAAGTATGCCCGCTGCTTCACTGTAAATAGCTGTTATTGGTGGCATAACATAAGTAACATACATTGTCCTTGCAATAAATCATTGGCGGCTTTAGTATCTACCTACATTGATAATAATAATTGTCGATCACCATTAATTCAATGCTGTCACTTGCGCCCATAGATGAGTAAGTATATACCTAAGATTTGCGCCTCCACAAATCCATGTAGAACGGCATCCATAATTTTACGTTTATATGTACCTGTTTGTGGTGCTTTTAGGCGCAAGTGTGAAGCCGGGTATGGAGATAAATTTGTAAAATCCTTACTTACCAGTTGCCTACGTCATCGCTAAGATCTCTGTGTGAAACAACGCTATTTATAATAACTATATATTTTTTTGTCTTAACTAACCTAACCTAACCTACTCCTCCAACCTTTCTTCTGATGAATTTCGTTGCGAGTCCCAAGACAGATTTAGCATGTCCCTCGGGCTCCCCTGAGATCATATCAAAGGGTTTTTGTGGTTGGTTGCCGCTGTCGATCCTGGCTCACAGGAGTTTCAGTGGAATGTGTGGTGGGCGGAGGCCGGTGGGCCAGTGCCCGTTTAAAAAAACTATAGGTATGTTTTGTAATTGTACTTTAATTATTTTATTTTCCTCATTCCTGAATAAATAAGCCAGATTTACAGTGGATAAAACACACACATTTGTTTCGCAGCATTTCAAATACCGTAGTAAAAAAAAGATTTGGCTGAATCATCTATGTAATGGACTACATAGATGATTCAGCCAAATCTTCTTCACATTAAGAATAGTAGTGTAAGTCCGATAACGGGCCACTGACTACTGAGCCGCGTATTATTTTTTTATATATATGGCATCGGCTTATAACCATTTGCCAGTGTCAAGTTACAGAGGCGGGAAATAGAACTTTCGTTTCAATTTTCAACACCGAAATTCCTAAATCATCAAGTCTAAAGTCTAGTCAAAGTCCAAATAAATAGTCAGTGCAGACAATGAGTCATGTCAGTCGATTTAGTAAAGTGGTAGAAGCTTTACTGAAAGTTCCTAGGAGTTTTGGCGGGAAATACAAAATAGTACGCTTTTAGATGTTGTACCACTTGCCCACACATGTGCACGTTAACGAATATTTAATGGTTAATCTTCTACCAATATTACACATTCAGAACTGAAATAACACAAATTTGTGAAGTTATCGTCACCTATTGAACTCCCCGGCAAAACTCCGCGTAATTTTTTATTTGGAAAACTGGGAAAATTAATAGTTTGACTTTAAAGTTTCAGAAATAAAAAAAACTTAACGACAAACAATTTGTCTTTTTGTCTTCGAATTGCTACAAATTATTTTCCCGCCTTTTTAACTTGACACTGAGAATGGTTTAATACCTTCCGCCAATAAAAAAATTTAAATAGAAATTGCTACAAAATACAAATGTCGAGTTTTGCCGGGGAATTTAATGTGTGACGTTGTTGTTTTCGTATCTCCTCCATAAATTTGCGTTGTTTCGGTTCTTAATGTGTAATATTGGTAGAATATTAGCCATTAGATATTCGTTAACGTGCACAAGTGTGGGCAAACTTCAAAAAGCGAGCTATTTGTGTCAACCTCCAAAGGATCCCCTTTTCTCGCATAATTTTATTTCTCATAATTTCATTTGGCATATTTATATTATTTATAAATACTTTGGCATTATGCCAAAGTATTTTTATGCCATTCTACCCATTAAGTACACGCCTACATAATATTTCGTTTAGGGCAATGTAGTAAAATTGTGTAATAATGTTTATAAGATTTTAATTATGCGGCGTACCTATATTAATTAATAAATTTTTACTTAATAATACGAAAATTTAGTAATATGCTTAAATATCATTATGCGTAAATATATTTATGCTTTTTAATAGTATGAATAAAAATATTATTCTTATTTAATATTATGTAAATTATTAAATATTATTTAATCAGAAAATGTTTGATTATGCTTTTAGTAATTATGCGTAAAAAAGTTATGCCAAATGAATATAATGCGAAACTACTATTAGGTCAAATGAAATTATGCCAAGTAAAATAATGACATCATTTTATGCGAAAAAATAGGGAACCCTTCAAAACTCCTTAGGAATTTTCAGTAAAGCTTCTACCACTTTACTGAATCGGCTGACTTAACTCATTAAATGCATTGAATATTTATGGACTGGACTTTGACTGGACTAGACTAGAGAATACGGCGTTGAAAACTTAAACGAGAAATCTATTCCGCCATTTTAACTTGACACTAGTTTTAAGCCGTAACGCCATTTCAATAAAAAAAAAGTCAAACGTTGTCAAATGTCAAATTCTCATTTTCCAAATGTTTTCCAACAACAAGTTTGAATTTCAATTTTCTGATCTGAAATATTATAATATATTGTAATATATTTTATTGATAATTAATACCGTTTGCATTTTATGTTTAATCGTTTAATATGTCTTCTTCGGGCTCTGAAGACGATTGTTATGGCAACGTAGTAAAAACATTGCAAAGTTTAAAAAACAACTTTCAAGAAGATAAATTGGAAATTGCTAAATTGCTAAATAATTCTGTAGATAAACAAGAAAATGAAAATACAGGTAGCCAAAATAAAGCACCATCTACAGAATTAGATAACACGTTAACGGACGATGAAGAAATTGATAAAATAATAGCATTAAACTCTACACGTACTACTAGAGCGGTTAGGCGATGCAAAAGGAATGAAAACCCGACATGTTCTACAAATACTACCCAAACACCAACTCGAGGTAGAGGCAGAGGCAGAGGACGAGGCAGGAAAAGAAACTTAGATACATCCGAAACATGTTCTACGACTTTGAGTACATATTCTACGACTTCCAATACATGTTCTACGACTTCAAATACATGTCCTACGACTTCCAATACATGTTCTACGACTTGCGATACATGTCCTGCGTCAGTGCCGCCAGTGAACCCATTGACCCTGAGGGCCCGCGGACGAAATCACCGCCGTCGAGGCGCCCGCGGCGGAAGAAGAGGCAGAAGTAGTATAATAGATGCATTCTTACAAACTTTCGCCATTGGAAATTGTGAGGAATATGACGATTTATCTAATAATGTTCAGTTGTTTAACAAAAACAGTGCAACAAATAATGCAGCAGATGTGCAAGTGGTAGAGGATGATATATTTGATGAAAATGAAGAATTATCAGTTAAAGTTATCTGGCAAAGTGTCGACATTGTTAAATTCACGATACGCAAATACCAGAAGATATCACAGATATTTGAATATTTTTCTGACAAAACAAAATCTAGTATTGATAAATTGCTCTTCACATACAATGACAAAATGCTGAAACCAGAAGATACACCGGACTCGATCAAGTATAGTATTGCTAAATTTATCGATGGAGGTATCGTTAGTAATGCTGTACCACTGTTGCCCACACTTAACACAGACTCTAAACCGCCAGATGGTATTAAAATCAAATTTCAGTATCCAAATTCTAAAAGAGCTTTTGAGATATATGTGACGGAGGATGAGCTACTGTCAGTGAGCATGATGAAATGTGCAGAGCACATGGAGGTGCCTATAAAGAGATTAAAGTTTGAGTTTGACGGGGATTGCATCACAGGTATGTATGTATGGGTACAAAACCCAAACTAAACTGTTAGAATATATTATTAAATTAAGTACTTAATATGCAAAATAAAAAAATTGAAATAAAAAAAGAAAATTGATTAAATAAATAACTGTAGCGTAAAAGTTTCTTGGCAATTTTTGAGATGTGAATGTGATACATTAAAATAAAAATATTAAAAATTCTTGTAAATAATAGATATTGATAATTTATGTTTCAACAGTATGTAATTTTTTTAAATCTATATTTTTTAAATAAACATTCATCTATTTTTACAGGTCAAATGACGGCTAAGGGGTTAGACATGGAAGGTGGGGAATGTATTGATGTAAAAATAATTAGTTGATAGTTAATCTTAATTAAACTTAAATTCTTTCAACTTCTATTTTATTTATTCATGTTAGAAATTAAAACCTGAAATTATATTTTTTAACTATTTATTTATATTACTGTTAGAATGTATGAATTATCATACATTTTAACAGCACTACTATATATAAACATTGAAGAAAAATATTAATTTTTCTTATATGTTTTCAACTTTTAAAGAAATGTAATCTTATTTTGAAAATATTATAAAATTATAAATAAATTCACAATTCAAATTTATTTATAATATTTTAAAAGTTTGAAATGTTATAAATAGATTCGCTAGTATTTTTATAACTTTTGTAAAAAGAGTTCTGAGAGCTGATATTTAATTAGAACATTTTTAAAACTGTGTTTTTATACTGTACTGTAACTTTTTTATGGCTGTAATTTCATGGTATTTTTGTGTACCTACCAATCATAGTAATTTTTGATCACTTTACAAATTAACACAGCACTTAACAACAATTAGGCTTGCAACACAGTACTGCTTTTCAATAATTAACATTTTCTTTTATAGATTTTTAATTCAAATACATAATCATCAGGCAATTAAAAAAATATTTCATCTGGCTGATCCCTAAGCCATTGACATAAGGTTCAATTTAGCATTGACGCTGTAATTTTGCGCAAAGATAAACACGAGGAAGAATTTTCATCATAAAGATTAAATAAATTATCTTCAGATAAGTGTCCATTGGCTTAATATTGACAATTAGACTTGTGAAACTTATTCTGATTAGCTTTTTTGTAGAACTTAAATTGTAAAAAGAAGGAAACTGGGGACACTTGATCTCGCCTTATGTTTTTTAACCCTTATTTCCTACTTAAAGGTCCTACTTTAAAATATTTAGCACTGGGATACATGGAATTTATCTGGCTACAAGAATCTGACAAACAACAGAATATCAGTGGAAAAAATTCCAAGTGTCCCGTATGTGATTGATCTTATTGATCACTTGATCCCCCATACTATTCCTATGCATGTAGAGGATTCAGTCCCGACCCCTTTTCTTCAATACCGTTATTTAGGGATTATACCAAGGTAATCCCGGGATCCTGGGGCAATCTCGGGATTGTGAGTATTAAAAAAAAAAGTGAGTAAACCATGCCAAAATAAAATTTTTATTTATCTCTTATTTTACTTTTCAAACATCAGGGAGCACGTTTAACTTGACCCTTCAATTAAACAAAAATCTCAATAAAACAAACAAAGTTCTTCTGTCAACAAACATTTTGAGTGTACCCTTAACAAAAACTACCTACTTATATTCTAAAGAGATCAGTATTCGATATTTATAAGTTAATGAACAGACAATTACTTATTAAAACTACGAAAATAAAATCTGAGGTAGTATTGTTATGGATCATAATTTGTTGCACATATATGCAGATGCTGAGGAAGCACGCTCTGACTCGATGGTCGTTGGAGGAATCGTCAATAAATATTGGCGCGTCTGGTCCAACTTATAACCTCTTGTGGAATTAGCCTCAAAAAGATTCATCAGATCAATCAAGTAACAAAAACTATAAAATTACGTCTCTTAGTAAAATTTTTGTTGATTTTGATTAGAATCATGTTGATCGGCAAAATCGACAAAAATTTTATGCCATAAGTACTTATGCTATGTTTTATCCCGAAAATCTCGGGATTTGCTAATTTTAATACCGAAAATTTCGGGACTGAAATTCGACCGGGAACCCGAGTAATGAATCCTCTATATGCATCTATAAAAAATACGTTAATTTAACCTTGATTTATTGAAAATTGGACCACCTAAAGCTTAATTACTATTATTGTATTCGCATGTGGTGTTTTAGTAGTTTTTATATCTTAGGTATAATATGAAAATGTTTAATTACTAATCCATAATTAAAAATATTTATGGGTCACTTGATCCAGGGAATCAAGCCTTCCCATATGAAGTGAACCATGTGCATTGTTCACCCGGTGACCCGTGAGTAGTTTTATGCTGTAAACAAATAAATTATAAAACCAAAGATAAAAAAGTCTGTTGTCCGCTTTTCCAACAAGATCTTCCTTTTTCTTCTTCCTTCCTAATAGGACGAGATGACGAATGTAAAGGAGGATGGGCATTCTGGTCTACCTACTCAACATACACACAAGCTATATGTCGTTAGAAAGGTTTATTTTTATACTTTATTTCTTTGTATGGCCATACAAGTGTAATGTAAAATGTAAAAAACAACACGGCCTCATAGAAAACCGGCGTGATTAACAGACTATATATAGTATACTATTCGATAGAGTTGGTAAAATGAACAAATTCTGGAAAATGCTGCAAACTTAAGGATAACGATAATAAATCGCTTCATATTTTGTAAAAAAAAAATATTTCTCTAAACAGGCCAAGATTTGAGTCTTGGTGTCATAGTAAGTACTTAACTTTTTCTAAACTTGTACCTAAAGTCAGCTCAAAATAACCTACCCAAAGATATATGTCAGGTAACTAAGTATATCGAAACTTTTATTTATAACTAAAATTTCTCATGAATCATTATTAGGGGGCATTTTATGTTTTCGAAATAATTATAAGTAGGTAAATTATGTATGCATAAGTACATGGGATTGCATTTGATCGTACCTCACCAGCACCTACTGTTGTACACCTACTCTCCTCACTCCTTGCCTTCTCCGGAAATACTTTCTGACCAAATATACATAAAATAATGTAAAGTTTAGTATTTCATAGTAAAGGCACAGATTACTAAATAGTTACTACGTAAGTAGAGGAAAGAAAAGTTTTTGTTTGTTTTTGATGTGTTACACAAAAGCCCCAAGATTTATATAATATGTAGCCAATGAAGGAAATAATGTACAAGGAAATAATGCCCTTTCCAATGAATTATTATGGCTTGTTCGTATTTTTTTGTAGGTATATGTATTGAGTAGGTAGACGAGCGTTCATACATTTTTGATTTTGCATATCCTCCTTTTTTGTCTGTGTCAGTTACTTTGAATCTGCGGCTGAGATTCAGAATCGGCGCTATCACTTTTTTCATAGCTCAATTTATACCTATTATATTGATTTTAAAATTTATAGATTAATAATTTTGTCAAACCTTACCTTTATCTTTTTGTCAAAATAATATAAGTAATTTTAAATTCAAAGCGGTTCAAAGAGATTTATTGCTGAGCGCCATCTATTGCTGAATAGATTTATTTATTGTCGATAATTTTAATGCAAGCCTCAATCATCAATAATATTCGTATTTCGTATTATACGAATGCGAATCGTATTCATAAGAAAATAAAATGCAGAATTTAAAATGCACAAATTGAATTATCGACAGTCAACTGTATTTTAAAATATCATTATCAAATTTCAACGTAACGTAGGTAAGTATCTAGATTGTAATAGTTTAGCGTCATTAGTTATTTATCTAGTAGGTAGGCGCTTTAATCCATATTATGTTAATCTGTTATAATAATAATAAATACATGATTAACTATGTTTACGTATAGTACCTATGTGAATTTTTGAACAACAATTTTTATCTACTGTTGGTAAAATGTTTTTTAATAAGTTGGTGACTGTTGTCGACAAACTTAGTCATAACACATACATTAAGGTTCTAAAAGAAGTCTCGAAGATACTTAGTTTTCAAAGAAATTTACTAAGTACTTACTTAATTTGACTTGACGACCTCTGTGGCTCAGTGGTTATCGCGTTGACGCTTAAGCTGGAGGTCGCGGGTTCGAATCCCACCAGGGAGAACAAAAAATGGTTGCCTGTTTAAATTTTACGTGATAACGTCATCACAAACCGAACGTTTAGGCCGATCGTGCCTCTCTATCGCTTGTTCCGTGCTCTCGCTTGCACGCTCGGCTCAGGCGGAACGTGACAATTTTACGTGCGTGCCGGCGGCGTTCATCGATTTAGAAGACGTTTGTTATCACGTCAAAAAGTTTTGTGTTCCTGGGTCATGGATGTGTATTGTGTAATAAAAATCTCAAATATATGTATAGTATAAAAATAAAATTAAATAATTATACTTCCGTTGTCTGGTACCCGTACCACAAGTTCTTCGAGAACTACCACGGCACCAGATTGACGTGGTGTAAAAGCGTCCATAGATATTATTAATTACTTAAAGATTGAAGCGTTCACTACTTTCCAATTTTATTATTACCTAAGCACTTTGTGAACTCATTTTTATGGTCTTAATTACTTGGTTGTTCTTGCTTAATCCTTATATTATTGTCTTCAAATCTAGCCGGTTTATAAACTTAATGTAGGTTGCAAGAACATACGATGATCTTAAAATGTTGATAACATTTATGATACTATCTCCAAAGTCTATTGAACACTAACAGCTCATAGTTTAAAATACGCCGTGTGCTATCGCTCCAACGCGTTTTACATTCTATTTATTTGTTATTTAAGCTTTTGCCCGCAGCTTCGCCCGCGTGTGAGTGTTCGTGGCAAAAAACTTCTTTAGCAAATATACCTACTGTAATATAGTAATAGCACAGAGTAAAAATATATACTTTTAATAAATTTTCACACGTACATAATATTGTATCCGTCTAAATAGCTTCTGAAAATACCACATTATTTGTGATCGTTTTTTTAAACTTAGAATGGGTATAGTAACCTATCCTTAAAAGATTTATACGTATCATATCATATCTAAACAAACTCACGAGGATTGTCGAGAATTGAAAAACCGATCTGTGGACCAAATAAACAATCACCATTGATGATAATGATTACGCACTATATTATTAAATAATAATTATTATCTATTGTAGTAGTCGGCGGAAAAAATGTAGCAGTCAGCATTAAATATAATATTACCTATAGTGATGATGATGATCATGAATATAATTTTGGCAATAGCAAAATTTCAAATACATAGATATCGGTGTAAGTACTAAAATATGAGGAGTACCTATGTCACCATAATAATATGTTGGTGTATCGTAAGATGGTGGTGATGATGATGATGATGATGATTGATGTAAGTAGCATATGCTTGCAGTTCCTTAAACAATCCCTAAGTTTCTAAACGTGTATCTTTAAAGACTGAGGAGTTCTGTTCAGAGCTTTTGGATCTAGGGTACACCTTGGCACAAAATTTTACTTACTATAAAAGTTAAAATGACTATAAATGTCCTTAAAACTTTGTTAGAGTTTGATTAGTATATATTATTTTGATAGAGTTTAATTTTGTTAGAGTTATCTCGATTTCTCATGGATGTTATCATCAGGCCTCCACCTTGGTGACTAAGGGACCAATTTCGAATTATATTCTTTACCTACAACAACAAATTAATTTTGAAAATGTTTCTACAAACGGCAGAGTAATGTTCAAAGATATCCGTGTCGGTGTAAAAGACTATGAGAAGTACATCCTACTAATATTATAAATGTGAAAGTTTGTGAGAATGAATGGATGTTTGTTACTCTTTCACGCAAAAACTACTGATCGGATTTTGATGAAATTTGGTATGGTAGTAGTTTAGGCTCTGAATTAAAACATAGGCTACTTTTTATTTAACTTTTTATCCCGAAAAAGTACAGTGTTCCCGAGGGATACTGTATTTACGCGGGCGGAGCCGCGGGCAACAGCTAGTATTATCATAATGTTATGGTGTATGGTGTGATGAAGGCGTTGATTACTTTGATTGACATAGTGGCATATGCTTTCAGTACTTTAAACAACGCCGAAATCCCCAAACATGATATATATTACTATAACGACTCGGGGGTTCTGTTCAGTACTTTTGGATCCAGGTATACCTTGATCCAAAATCTTTATTTTTGGTAGCATATGCCTGGACTACTACAGAAAAATTCAAAATGTATCCATATTGGTGATTATACTCTTTGAATGCCCGAATGTATAACCGACTCGATTTTGGAAGTCGGTTAATTAAATTTTAAGTGGCGAGGAGTAATCAAAATGCATTACTGAAAACCGCATTCAAATCGGTTAAGTCGTTGAATTCGTACGCACAAAAACGAATATCGCGGGAACCGTACAGAGTCTAACGTAAAAAGGTAGTAAGCCATACCAAATTTCATCAAAACCGTTCAGTACATTCTGAGATTAGCGCGTCCAAACGTACAGACAAACAGACAAAAATTCGAAAAATCATTTGTTTTTGGTTCTATGTCGTTCATAAAGTCCCCCTGTAATAGTTTTTCTTACATATCTTCCATGTACACACTGCGACCAGTAACGATTTTATTATATGTATAGATAACTTATTTCTTTGTTATTAAACGCGCATTTTAGAGACAGTACGCGCTTACCTACGCGTACTGCGTGGCCCGCGGGCGCCGTAGATGGTTATTTAAAGAAATTAAGTAAGTACCTACAAACACATTCGAATCTCGTTTGCGCATCGCATCATCTGCACTTCATCTGCGCGTTTAAAAATACGCCGTGAGCTATTATTGCTCTTTGACGCGAACTTCACGCGTCACGTCAAAACGTATTTATTAATTTGTTATCAAAAATTCTAATGTTTTATCTTTACAACGTTATTCCATTAAATAGCTGTCTATAGATTATAGATACGTTTTATTCCATAATCTGCGATAAACTGGGATTTACCTTACTATGTTTAGGTAATACTGCGACTTGCCAAGGCGCAAAAGACTACCCGACTGCGTAATGGGTATTCTCAGAGCTCAAAAATGACTGACTACAGTTCGTATTCCGTTCAGAGTTATTTTTAAACCTCTAACATAAGTAACAGGACCTTTATGCCAACGACATACGGTATTTATTATTGTAGCTACTTGAGTGTAGTGATACCTAAGCTGAAAACATATTATTGTGAATATGTTTTCAGCTTAGTATAAATATTAAATATTACAAAAACCTGGGTTGGGTACCTGGTACTATTACAGCTAGCCCTCAGAAAAGGTATTATCTACTTATTGTTAGTTAGATCACATACTAATATGGCTGGATCCACTGATGTCAGATTTTTATTAGTCCACAAAACAATTTTTATATTTGATTGGCATTTAGCACTGATTTCTCCTCACACATAGACTAAACTATTGTATATTTTACTTAATTTCCGTTCATTAAGTAAATCTTATCTAAAGCCAGCGTTTTTAAAATCCCGATAATCAAATTGATGTATTTCTAATTATATCTAATAATAATGAAAGAATTGGCAAGTAGGTACAAGTAAGTAGGTTTGCAAGTTGCTAATAGAATAGTTATAATCATTTTAAATGATATTAGGTCCTTACATATGATATTAGCTTTTTTTCGTACTGGCCACTTTGATCTTAAATATATCTTTTGGTTTTTTCTTTGCGTCACTCTGTTTACAAAATGGAAAACTTGAAATATCGTATTATTTTCGAGTACCAGTTCCACCGTGGCACCAATGCTGAAGAAACGGCTCGAAGGATTAATGATGTGTATGGCGGCGGTGTCGCAAAAAAAACACAGTGCGTTTTTGGTTCCAACGTTTCCGTTCTGGAAATGTCGACCTGCAGAACAAGCCCCGTGAACGGCCGGAGACCAAAGTTGATAATGAAGAATTGAAGGGTATTGTGGAAGAGGATCCATTGCAAACCACGTCCGAGTTAGCTGCAGGCTGCGGTGTTAGTGATAATCCACTTGAAGCATATTGGGAAGGTAAAAAAGCTTGAAAGGTGGGTGCCTCATGAATTGAGTGCAGCAAACCGACAAACGCGCATCGACTGCTTCGTTACATTACTCAACCGGCACAATAATGAAGGGATTTTAAATCGAATCGTGATGAAAAGTGGATCCTGTACGATAATCGGAAATGCTCATCGCAAAGGCTGAACATTGGCGAACCAGGCAAAGCCTGCCCCAAGCGAAAATTGACTCAAAAAAAGTTACTTGTGGGCGTTTGGTGGACTAGTGCCGGTGTCGTTCACTACAGCTTTCTTAAATCTGGCCAGACGATTACGGCAGATGTCTATTGCCACCAACTGCGAATAACCGTACATTTTGCTGCCATAAATAGCCTATGTGTTAATCCAGAGCCTAAACTACTACCATACCAAATTTCATCAAAATTTTGATACTCTTTCACGCAATATAGTTATTGCGTGAAAGTAAATAAGTAGTCACAAACGTTCGCGTTTAATACATTAGTACAGGTGGCCCATAAGTCTCTTGAAATGTAAAAAAAATCATAAAAAAAAACTAATTACAATATGAAAAAGGTTTTTATTTTGAAGTAATCTTAATAAAATGGGAATTATTTTTTGAAAATTACATCGTCTAAATGTAATCCGTTACGGTCGTGGCACTCCTGTAAGCGACGTCTAAAATTGTCCATCACTGCGCGGCAAGTAACTTCTGTAATGCTTGCCATTTCTCGTCGAATATTTTCTTTCAAGACATCGATTGACCGCGGGTTGGTTTCATACACTTTACTCTTAAGATAACCCCATAAGAAAAAGTCCATTGGGGTCAGATCCGGACTACGTGGTGGCCAGGCAATATCTCCTCTTCGAGAGATAACTTTACTAGGGAAAAGTTGACGAACGACGGGCATAGCGGTGTTAGAGGTATGGGCAGTTGCTCCATCCTGTTGAAACCAGGTCCGCGTATTGAAGACTGGAAAATTCTGCAACTCTGGTGCAAAAAAGTTCTCGATCATTGCCACATAGCGCTGCGAATCAACAGTAACCGCGCGACCTCTGCTGTCCTCAAAAAAGTAAGGGCCTATGATGCCATGCGCTGACATAGCCGCCCAAACTGTCACTTTAGGGCTATGTAAGGGCCTTTCATGTTTGCGATTCGGATTTTCGCAACTCCAGTAGCGACAATTCTGCTTGTTGACATGGCCGTTGATGTGGAAGTGAGCCTCATCAGAGAATAACACGTTATTAAACGATGTAAAGCGGTCGAACATTTCATTTGCAAAATTTAGTCTGTGCATAGGGTCAGTATCTTTTAATTCCTGTACTAATTGAATCTTGTGAGGGTGAAGAAGTAAATCTTTCTTTAAAATCCGCTGTAATGAAGTTCTCGATAAGTTTAATGCACTGGAACGCTTACGAGTAGACTGGGTAGGATTTTCACGAATTGACTGTTTCACTACATCGATGTTTTCTTCCGTGCGTGATGTCCTTGGTCAACCTGACCGTTTTTATCCAACGTAGAACCACTCTCCTCGAACTTAGTAACCCAGTTCTTAATCGTTTGAATACTTGGAGTGTCGTTAAAGTTGCGTAAATTGTGATGTTCTCGAAATTTACGTCGCGCAACGGTAGCAGAATTATTGTTGCGATAAAACTCGCGCACACAAAAAGCACGGTCCGCACCAGTGAAACGCTCCATGGCGACTGAATTCCGAAAGACCGTTGGTGCTTCCCCCCTACCCCGCGCGCCATTCTTGCGCACCGTTTAAATTTTATTCGAAATTTAAATTTCAAAGGACTTATGGGCCACCCTGTATATTTAGAATCTTTATATGTAGGTACTTATTAAAATATTTTATTTTTCTGTTTTCGGGGAAACCCCGAATTTGTTCGAAGTTTCACGTATGTATGTTTGTATAGGTTGTATATAATGTTATAACATATTATGTTTCTTCCATCGTAGAACCTAAACTACTGATCCGGTTTTAATGGGGTGTCAATATAGACTCGTTATACCAATACCTAATGGCCAGGGTAACATAGGCTATATATAAATTACGTAGTTGGGTTAGGTACATTTTTCTAACTTTTGATTATTAGAAAATTAATCATACTGTTCTTGGCTAGAAAATTTTTTTATAAAATGTCGCTGATTAAAATACCACTACTTTATGTAAGTATCTAAACAAATCTAGATCTTTCTATGAACATGTAGATAGGTTTATTGTAATGAGTGTACCAGTTTAATAACCCAGTCACTTTTATCATCCAAGTTATCGTAATTTTATTTACGCTAAATGCGGATTTATTTATGATTCATTGATAATAATTAATTATTGTCTGTTTGGAAATATTCTATATATTCTATTCAGAGTTGAATAGACTAAACATTTCAACAAAACCATCATTCGCATATCCAAGTTTCCCAACGTGACGATGGGGATTTTACTTAAAATATACATAATATATTTTTAACCCTACCTTTTGTCACTAGACAGCGCTTATATTTCGAAACATGAGTAGCAAGTTACTTCTTACATATTAAATTAAACCGAATTTTACGTTTAAAAATAATAAGTTAAAATTTTAGCCGAAATTTACCAGAGTTAAAATTCGCCTAAAATTTTTACTTGAGCCGAATTTAAAAAGGGAATTATTTAGAAAATAAGATAAATTTCATAATTTTTTGTGTATTTTTGAAATTAAACCGACTTCGGAAGTCGGTTTAATTTTTTGTTTAAAAAATAATAGTTTTTCCTTTTTTAGTGATATTTGTTAAATTATTATTAATAAATTTTAAGAACGATTAAAATAAACAATCGAATGTATAATTGAATACACGACAAGCTTCATTTACTATTTAGGTATTGTATATAAGATGATGATGATGATTACTGTAAGTTAGTAAGGTGGGGTCACTAGTAGGTATGGAATAGTAGATTGTTAGCCTAGGGTTGAAAAGAATCAATTCCCGAGGTAGTAAGACGAGGCTATAGTCCGAGTAGGAATTGATTCTTTTAGCCGTGGCAAACACTACTTTTCATTTAGAATATGAGGAAAATAAAACTAGTTGTTTATCTAAACTATTTATTGATAATAATATATTAGTAGTGCCTATTTAAAATTAATAGTCAAATTAGGACAATTCGTGAAATTAAAAGTTACATTTTTGTTTGAAATATTTATGTTGTTTGATATATTTTGAGAAATTTGGCTGTTCTGGATCAATATTTGGTGTCAATATTTCACTTGAACTCATTTTTAATATTCAATTTAAATCTTAGCACAAAAGTCCGTCACAGATACCTACATACATAACAGATTTTAGTATCCCGCCAATTTGTGTTGACTTTTTAAATTTTAAATATGGAACTTGCCGCTCGCCGCGTAATTGTCGCGGCACTCGCGGCTTATTCCGCTCAAAGAAGTTTGCGCTAAATTCACACTGGCTGTTTAGAAAGTCATATCATTTTTTAATAGTTTTTTTTACATAAAACTCTTCACAGCTGACAGCAGTTCTATTTTTGAAGTTTTGAAGTTTTTCGGCCCTCGGGCCGGAATGAATTTGTATGAGTTTTTCCCTCCCTATGAAAGGAAAGCAGCATCTTCCACCCAATAATCAGATCAAAACAACACTACTTTCCGAATATGAGAAATGACAAAAAATAAACGTCAGAAGAAAAATTCATCAGAATCAAATTCTAATATTAATATTGTTGTAGTGTACTATAAAAAGTAGTTTTAGCTGAAAAACGGTTAATTAAACACACATCTTCAGCCCGCGCATGCGCTTCAAAATTATACGTTTTTAAAAAAAAAACACGTTTTACTAAATGGCATAGTTCTTTATTAGAAATTACTTAAAATACTATTGAAACACAACAAATATTTAGTGAAAGACATATATTAGCGTTTAAAACAAAAAAACTTAAACAAATACACATAAATGTTATCAAAAAAAATATTTATTTTTATACAAAAATACCGCCTACTATCTAATTTCGGTATAACTTTCCTTGAAGCATGGATCATTCCGTCCCTTGTGTTTTTATCATTTGCCGACATTGCAGCTTTTGCCACTATCTTTACACCTTGTTCAACCGCTTGTGTATGGCAGCCAGGCCTAATAAACAACATCCTTTAGTCACCTTTTTTCTCTATTATCTGAATAAGTTCGTCATTCGTTTGGTTTCTTAGAATTGGTGGATCAAAGTTGCTTTCTTGCCAGTTTATTAGATCAATGTAACATTTAACATTAAAATTAAGTTTAGGCACTTCAAAAGTGCGTGGTGTTTTCCCGTTGTAGGTGAACTAAGCGCTTTTAGAATTATTCTAGCTGCAAGTTCTCTTATATGCTTTTCTCCATCTGTTAACATCGCCAATAGTAAATTTTCAGGGTGAGCTAAATATGCTTTTCGTTGAATAACAGGATCTATGACTGTTTTTAATGCACTTGATAAAAATCGCGAACTTTCAATAAATTTCCAAAGGTGCCGTGATCCGTCTTTGCATGATGAATGTGTCTTTATTTGGAACCACACGGGGACATATATTTTTACAATGTATTGCGCCAAAATAATTAAATTAGTCGATGGTGTCGGCGTAGAAATGTAACTCCTTCAACTTTCTGGGTAACACTATCTGCAATTTCGGAAAACGCGGGCTCTTTGTTACTTCTATTTTTAATTTTCACTTCTAATCTATTCCACTCATAACATTTCATGACATCCTGGTATGTTGGTAACACGTTTTCTTTTATATCTCCTATGGTTCCAAATATTGTATAAAGAAATGGGTACTTGTATGACTGTCTATTATTTGACATGATAGAAAAATTTTACTTCCAAGTTCTAAAACAAAAATTACACTATTTACAATTTCATAAGATTTCACAAGTAACTAGCCACATTGATACATGAATTCTCTGAATGTACTTACCTCAAAAAATCCTCTTTTAATAAACAACAGTTTATATAGTAAAAGTAATTGCAGTTCTTTAAACAACGCCGAAATCCCCAAACATGTATCTATAAGGAGTCAGGAGTTCTGTTCAGTGCTTTTGGATCCAGGGTAAACCTTGGAGCAAAATCTGACTTTTATAATAAAATAATTGCTATCCTCGAAAAAACATTTTTTTTTTGAGCGAGTTTGCGTAGCGGACAGTCACCTCATGAGATGGTTTTTTTAAGAGTGAAAATTATTTTTCTGCCTTAATGTATTTTTAAATAAGCAGTAAATATCCGTAATCAGGCATTTTCCTGTGAAAGCTTCTTAAAAATTACCGCCAGCTCTAGGCTAGTATTATTAAACTGTGATTTTTTAAACTTTGATTATATAATCAAAACGAATATTTAATTGAAGTGAATAAGATTGTCAAAAAAGCACATAATATGCAATGATATAAGAAAGGTAGTTAATATGCCATTATTATTATGCCTCAAAATTGTTACTTACTTTTACAGCCTCCGTGGTCCGTGGTTTAGACCTTGGCTCTCGACTCGGAGGTCGTGGGTTCGATTCCCGCATTGGAACAACAAAAAATGTTGTTTCCAAGTTTGGTTAGGACAATGCAGGCTGTATGGGTGGGCATGTAAAAAGTCGGACCTGCGCTTGATTTCTCGCCAGTCGTGTCGGTTATCCGTCCCACTGGGTTACGAGAGTAAAAAGGAAGAGTGCTACTGCGCACACACTTGGGCACTATAAAGTTACTCCTGCGTAGCTGGCCTGGTTTCAATGAAACTGACCACCGTCCCCGAAATCGGTGTAGGGAGCTATACTATTACTTACTTTTTATTTTTTACGTTTTTTAAGTCAAAATATTTTAATTGTAAAAAAATTTAAATCAAATAATGAAGCTTACTTCAGATGAAAATGGTTAATTGTTCGAAAGCTAGCGAATATTGTATTTACAAAATACTCAAAATATTCTCGATGGCATAATATGTTCAAATTTACATTGTCTACCACAGCAGTCGGTACATTATATTTACACTAGATGTGGCCCACGACTCCCGAGAAATACCTTAGGAAACCGTACATTTTGCTGCCATAAATAGCCTATGTGGTAATCCAGAGCCTAAACTACGACCATACCAATTTTTAAAAAAAAAATTTTAGTTACTCTTTCACGCAATAACTATATTGCTGGGGAGTTTTGTCGGGGAGTTCGATGGCTGACGTTGTGGAATTCATATTTCTTCATAAAATTGTGTTATTTCGGTTCTTAATGTGTAATATTAGTAGAATATTAACCATTAAATATTCGTTAACGTGCACAAGTGTGGGCAAGTGGTACAACTTCTAAAAACATGCTATTTTGTGTTACCTGCCAAAACTCCCTAGGAACTTTTAGTAAAGCTTCTACCACTTTACTGAATCGACTGACATGACTCATGAACTGTACTGACTATAATATATTTGGACTTTGACTCGACTTTAGACTTGACGATATAGAAATACGATGTTGAAAATTGAAACGAAACTTCTATTTCCCGCCTTTTTAACTTGACACTGGCAAATGGTTATAAGCCGATGCCATATATATATAAAAAAAAACTATATTGCGTGCAAGAGTAACAAACGTTCGTGTTCATTACATTCGTATGAATTTAGAATATTTATAACCGACAAAGTTAACATATTGTGGCTTTCAGTAAAACAACCAATATTTGTTACATAGTTTAATAGGTTAAACATTTGATTACGTTTACAAATTATTCTGACCAACTACAACCTTATTCTACCACTGATACCATCTAACTCCAATAAAAACTTTAATTCGCTTATCTAGTTGAAAGTTTAAAACACTACCCTAAACTCGAATGGAATTTTAAATGTAATATAAAATATCTCTAAAATAAATTAATACTGAAATAATAGGCCACATACTTTTGCTTAGGAACTCTTTTATGTCTTCATTAGTCCAGGTAACTTGAAGATTTTTTTCAGTTTAAAATTTTCCTTCCTTTAAGAAAATAGAAAAAAAAACCAAGTATAAAATTATGTTGGGTTTTTTAACATGAAAACATCGTGTCTCAATTTAACACATACAACTTTAGCTATTACATTTAAAATTCCTTTAATATACTTTTATCAGTAATTTAGTCATTGCAAGATCTTTATGTGAGTATCCAGTTAAGATTTTTAGCCAGTTGACACTTTTTTCTTTTGATACACAATGTAGAGATCGAAATGCAAGTTCTTTTATTTTAATTTAAATCTACATACTAATATGCCTAATAAAAGTTTTTACATCTTTCATTTACAATATTTTTGATTTACCAATAAGACACATTAGATAAGGCGTCATATTTTTTTAAGTATTTTTAAACTAATACGTAGATGTTACTTGCAAAAATCACAAACACACTGTGTCGTGTAGCAATATTTAGATAAATGATAAAATGTATAGTATAATCATAAAGCAAAAACTGGTACGTATAGAAATCTTGCAATATCTAATGAATACAATCCTTACGACTACAAACAAAATAGGCGGAAATCCAATCCGAGACCATTACAACTTTTGAGTCTAACAAATAAATATTTCGACCATAAATATCAGTTTTGGAACTAAACTATTTTTTTTCGCCCGTCTAATCTTGCGTTTATTAGGTTAAGTCTTGATGAACCTAATACACAAAAGACTCACTTTGTAAACTTTTTTAACTATATATTATTATTTATTAAAGTATTGATAAAATGTTTGCGAATGATTTAACTGTATCACATACAAAAAACAACCATTAATAAATTTTTTAATTTTATTATACACATAAAGATTATAGCCGTTCGATGTAATAAAATCAATACTATATTTATAAATATTTTATACTGGTAATATAATTTATTAAATCAAATTATTTTACAACATAAAATATTAATTTCCATTTCCTGTAAAAGTATTTATGGTCAATATATTGGTACAATAAAATCACTAACGATAGCGGAGTATCGGTTTAATTATTGAAGTTTTATCATCTATTTTTCAATTTTAGTTAAGGTTCATTTCGCACTTAGTTTTTTTTAAACTGTGCAATGTAGAAATGCTTAATGAAACTTTAAATGCCTCCAACTCAGCTTGAGAGCGAGGCTTCCGTTAGTGCGTTGCCTTGTCGCAGCCTCGACGCTGTGTCGTTTTTCATTCATTTTTATGACATGTCACATGCCCCATTAATGCGTTGCGTCGAATGCGGCGTTTTAATGGAACGACGGACAGGAGTGGAAGACGCAGCGCTCCATTCACCCTCCCGATTGATGATGCGCTGCGCAGGTGTGGTATACATGGTACACATGGGTTAATGAGGTTAATCCGACGACGCAACGCAACGCACTAATGCCTCAGCCTTAGTCTGATGTTACTCGTTCATCGTTAAATACATTGGAAATGTGCTAACGGCAAAATGTAAGTAATTAATAATAATAATTGTTATTGTGATCTTATGTCAAATGCTATACATTTAAAAGAATCTATAGGTCGCGATTTTCTTATAATATTCAAAAAACAAAGTATGAAATATACCTTATAGTCACTTAATTTGTAATACAAAGTAAAAAGACTGTATCATAATAATAATAATAAACTACACAAATTCAATGGCATTTTTAATTATTTTAAATCTTGATATTAATATTTAATATTAATATTATTTCAATGTATGTAATATCGAGGTATCTAATTCATAAGCAGGTAGAGTGTTCTCATTATTTATTTATATTATTAGGATGGCATTCAGTCACAATACAACTGTCAATGATGTGTAAGTTTGATATCGTAGTATTAACATAGTACGAACAAACCCTGACGACAGTCCACCTGCTTAAGAATTATATTACCTGATAGTACCTAGTAGTAGTACATAGTGACAATGTATAGGTGGGTTACTTTGTCAGTTAGCTTCTGGTTAATGCAACTTATGCACGGTTACTGAGGTTTCTTGTCGGTATTTATCTATTCAATAGTGATTCTGATTGGACGAAGCGTTTGTGTTAACCAATCAAAAGCGCTAATGAATATAATATAAACTACCGTCGAAAAAACCTCAGAAACCGGGCAATTGAAGTACTTATTGTAAAAAGTTAAAAGCCGTAGATCAATTTGATTTATTGTCATATTATTGTAATAATTAAAACAAAAAACCGAAATACAGAAATATCACATTTCTAGGTCAAAGTAATCGAGATAGGGTAATGATTGATAGTATATATTTGTTTACATTTTCATACCTTAACCTAAAAAATCATACAACAAATGCTAGTATTTTGACTTATTTTTAATGATTCAAAGTACTGTATGTTAAATTGGCACGCCATTGAATTTGTATTTCATTATTTCATAAGTAGCACCTACAGAAAACATAAAATACACTTACAAACGAAAAACTAATTTAATATTTTGTTCTGATTCCTTTAATACAAAATACAATCCCACAGAAAAGTGTTACATAAAGGCTATTCTACTTTTCTTTTCAAATATATTTTAAAATGGTCGTATCGATTCGATAGTTAACTAGTATTTTTATTTCCTGGAAAAGAAATGCTTTATCTTTTATCTTTCTTTATGCAAAGAAAAAATGATTAAAATTTAAACGATATAATATGTTTGCGCCAAAACGGCAGCCATCATTATCGTGACGTCATAAGAACAGAAACAAACAAATATGTGCGTGTAGTGCATGAACTTGACATTTAACTTTCGCTGTTGTTTATTCGATTTGATTATGTTCTTATGACGTAACTCACAAGAAAAATATGGCAGCTGCCAGCTGCCATATTTTTCTTTTTTTTTAGGTCACGTGACATACAGATAATAAAACTACAGTTTTATTTTCGAAATTATAAATAAACGCATATTTATATAACAAAATAGTGTTGTATTCGTATTTCTTATGATAGAAACTATATAAATAACAAATTTATATTATTTGATTTTGACAGACGAAACTAGCCTATTAATATGAGAATTATAATACATATTATATAACCATTTTGTGTGTGACTGCATTTTTTTAGTACAGCTGTCAACACGAAGTTAAAACTTAAAAGGTTGTCAGAATTATTTTTTTAAATTATTTCATACTGATTATTATCCGACAAAAATTACCCATACAACCATGACTTTTTAATATTTACGTTCACTGCTTGTTTATAAGTTTATAAAATACATGATAATATTATGATAGATAAAAATGTCGTTTTTTTTTCAATTGCCGTTAACGTTCATATCTGCTCAAGATCCCTCAGTCTTATGACTTATCCCTTACTTAGTGCTATTCTATCAGTCGTTATTTAAAGTAAAAAAATTTACACATCCTAAAAATTGTCAATAAATGACTAGGGTGTTCATAACCAAAAACTGCTCTTTATTACAAAAGAAGCCAAAAATAAAGTAAAAAGATTCATGTAGACAACTGTACTCTTGAAAAATATTCTTAAAACACAAAAACAATATCAAACCATAATGACAGATCTAAAAAACACAATATACTTTCTCTTAATTGTATAATATTTCTGATTTATGCCAATTAATAAATAATTTATACTATGTATATCATTTTTGCACCGAATATTCGATTGATTGAAAAATTTAAAAATAATAATATATATTTCTTTATATATTTACACTCAGCCATTTTATGTATGTATTAATTCAAACCAAGATTTAATTTTTAGCTTTTTTTACCATTATTTAGTAGTTTTCCAGGTACACACATACCAAAAACAGACACATTGAACTGAAAAAAGTAACACATTTTCACCAATCATATTTGCAGCATATTGCTCAAAGACTCTATAACCTAATATAGTCCTCAAGGAAGACAGAGACTACATACATAAAACCGTGTGTGTGTGATTGCGTGTATACCTTTAGTCGGGCGGTAAGTAGCTGAACAGCTTGTATTTGTCCCGTATGTACGGCCGGACATCATCTTTCTGCAATGAAAACAACATGCGTTGCAGTTAATTTAAAACTCAGGTCTTTCCATACGTAAATCGACGACTCATGTAGTATTCTCCAAAAGAAGTAACCACACTTTGAATACTTGTAAAGCGCCTGAGACAGACGCACGGTACTAAATGTCGTATGCTTGCTCTGCACTCAAAATAGACATGTTGCCTAAAAAACTTTTTTCGTCGATCCGATGTTAGACAACATATTAATAAACAATCTAGAACCCATTTTCGTATATCTTAAAAAATTAACGAAGATACAAACAATATGAAAGAGAGCGATATATCGGCCTGTGACGTCACGAGTTGCACCCGCCATACATTTGTCATTACAAAATGTATGGCGGTTGCAACAAAACTTTCTTAAAGGGAGAAAGAGATGGGCAATATTTTTTATTTGCTTATAATTTTTAATCGTGTCAATCGAAATACTTATTTCTTTTAGATTTATGTATCTTTAATCAATAATTTTAAAATTTAATTTATATAAATGTGATATTCCATTCTAGGCAACATCCCTATACAAAATACTCAACCTAGTCCAGAGGAATGACTAGTCAATACACGTCTGGGGCTAAATGTGTACGATTCCGTAATGGAGAATGTTACTAGGTATGTAAAATCACTTGAAACTTTGTTACAGTAAAGCTATTCTGTATAATACAGATACACTAGTTTTTGTTTTATTCCAAAATAATAAGTAGAATTATGATATTCAAATCCCACTAACAGCTCCGTGACGTCACGCTACACTGCGGCCATACAGTCCGGAGTTCACGCCGTACTACCACAGTATTACGCACCGTTTGACCGCAAGTTACCGTCTGGGCCACTTTAAAGTTAAATATCTTGGAAAGTAATTGACGTATAAGATATATATATTTCACTAGTATTTTTATTTTTCCACAGAGAATTAGTAAGAAAGCTTACATTTAAAATCAGTTATAAAAATTCTCCATTGAAGAACTCGTAATAAATACGATAAAAATAGACTTTTTTGGGAAACCACTACTTACAGTGGCTAGATGCTCAAGGAACGGCAGCAACTTCAGTAGCTCGTTGTCGCTGCGGTCAACGAACCAGCTGTCAATGGGTATACCATTCTCCAGCTGATATCCAAATGCCTGAAAGATTGATGATTGAGAATGCGTTACTTCTAAACAATCGATTACGTTAGATAACATCACTAGGATTGTCAATTAATATTTGTTACGCATATCATCATACAGCGCATTAACTATGGTCTACGGCTGTTCTCATTTTTTAATGTATTACAATATGTTCAATTTCAATTTGAGTATAGTGTGTTATTAGCAGCTATGTTATAAAACCTGGAATCACTATCATCTACCAAAAATGTCCTCAGAGTTTCTAATTTTCTAATACTTTATTCGACGTTATTAAAAATCAAGCTTACTGTTCACTAATACAGCTCTGTTTCGTGTAGACGCTTAGCGCATAATTGGAACTCTGTCGTAGTAAATACGTCGTACATAAATTGTATTTTAATTAAGTTTGAAGACTATATTTAGCTAAAAAAACATTAAGATATTAATGATTAAATGAATACTTAAATATAAGACATTCCATGCTTTTGCATGTTGCCGGTCGGATAGATAATATGCTCTCATCAGTCAGGAATTCAGGATACATTTAGAGTGTTTGTGGGGCATCTTTGATTTATAATATCGCTGGTTTTTAGAGACTTGACACATACCTGTGGACTGTTGTCGACGATGACAGTTTTGCGCAGATCTCGACCCAGTATCGATAGATCCTTCACATAGTTACCGTTCACGAGTAGACAATGCTCACGGAACAATCTAAAACAAAAAAAAAACTTCAGTATGTAGGTCATTTTTCATTGAGGTCCGTAGTGCCCTAGGCCATCTATTTCAGGCCCACGCCCATTCAAGCGGTCTACTACTAGTAGTAGACCGCTTGACTCGCACTTCAGACTGTAAAAGTTCAAACCCAGGTTGTGGCGTGTACCAATGAAACTTTTTCAGATCTCAAGTACAATATAAAGTACAAACTTTGATGCAAGATTTACACGGGTGAACCGTCTAAATGGTAATTCGGCTAAGTCACTAGCCACAATGGAGGAATTATTACTATAGAGTGACAATGCCCGTACTTTAAAACGTAAATCATTTTTTAATTCTCTCGCTGACCGTTAGATGACACTGAGTGTATCGAATCTACAAACATTAGCCATTTACTATAAAATAAAAACGCCATCTCTAGGACATGTTTGAAGCCCGTCAAAGGTTATCTAATATTTAAAAAAAAGCCTCAATTGGTGACGCTAAACAACTTAACGTTTTATGATGCTTTTTTATTATAGGTACCTAGCCGACTAGAGTACTATTCCTACATTTTTATAAATTTGTAATTTCTCTGTGTGCGCGTGTCGAGGGCGAATTAATGTTGCCATACATAAAAATAGATACCCAAAATTCTGGAATTTTATTCCAATAAGCTATAAATATAGTGTTTATATAAAGTGTACAATTATTTGACATGATATTATTTTAGCTTTGTAATGACCAGTGTTTATTAACGGCGTTTTAATAATATGAAACACCTCTATCTTTATACCATAACCTAACCAAAACATAGGTAAACATTATAAGAAGATGTTGCTAACACTCTTTTTGCCTTTTTATTAACAATCTTTTAACTCGATTTTTAAACATGGAATAAAAGTTTATAACGTCTTGGGTTCATTTCTCTTGAGGAAAATTATTTTGAACGAAATCGAACATAAATAACTATCTACTAATCGAACATAAGTAACTTTTGAAGTAATTTAAAGAAAAAAAACCTATTACGCGTTGATAGTTACGTATAACCCTCCTTAGACATGTCCCGACATGCTCTTGATTAGGTTATTAGATTTTTTTCATGTGTACTCGGTTCATTGCTTATTGTTTTTTGAATCACCTACATTAGGGTAAAAATAATGTACCCATTCGTAAATAAAATGTGTGCATTCATGTTGTTGCCAAGATTGTTATTTCATATTTGTTTGCCAAAATAATAATATCTCGATTCTCGCTGTCAGTTTAGAATTTTATGTGCCTTGCATTCTTTCGCCAACTTAGTAATTCAGTATGCCATATTCGGTTTAGCACGCCCCAAAATTTACATATTTTCCGCAACTTTAAATATTATATGCCGTTCTTTTTACTAAAACCCTTAGAACTTTAATCCAACTGGATGCTCTAAGCTAAAACCTTTTTATGGGAATCAAATTTGTGCGAAAAAATATAATAATTAATTATATCTGCTAAGGTGTTTTATCAACTTCATATATTTATCCTTATCCAAATAAATATAATGTTATATTTTATCCAAGTTTAAATAATAGTGAACAAAATTGCCATTAACATCACTGTGTGCGTGCGTGCGTGCGTGTGTTTGTGTGTGTAGGTGTGGGTGTGTGTTTGTAGGTGTGTGTGTGTGTGTGTGTTTGTAGGTGTGTGTGTGTGTGTGTGTGTGTGTGTAGGTGTGTGTGTGTGTAGGTGTGTGTGTGTGTAGGTGTGTGTGTGTGTAGGTGTGTGTGTGTGTGTGTAGGTGTGTGTGTGTGTAGGTGTGTGTGTGTGTAGGTGTGTGTGTGTGTAGGTGTGTGTGTGTGTAGAGGTGTGTGTGTGTGTGTGTGTGTAGGTTTGTGTGTGTGTGTGTGTGTGTGTGTGTGTGTGTGTGTGTGTGTGTGTGGGTGAGTACGTGTGTGTGTGTGTGTAGGTGTGTGCGTGTGTGTGTGTGTGTGTGTGTGTGTGTAGGTGTAGGTGTGTGTGTGTAGGTGTGTGTGTAGGTGTGTGTGTAGGTGTGTGTGTGTAGGTGTGTGTAGGTGTGTGTGTGTAGGTGTGTGTGTAGGTGTGTGTGTGTAGGTGTGTGTAGGTGTGTGTGTGTAGGTGTGTAGGTGTGTGTGTAGGTGTGTAGGTGTGTGTGTGTGTGTGTGTGTGTAGGTGTGTGTGTAGGTGTGTGGGTAGGTGTGTGTAGGTGTGTGTGTAGGTGTGTGTGTAGGTGTGTGTGTGTGTGTGTGTGTGTGTGTGTGTGTGTGTGTGTGTGTGTGTGTAGGTGTGTGTGTGTGTGTGTGTGTGTGTAGGTGTGTGTGTGTATAGGTGTGTGTAGGTGTGTGTGTAGGTGTGTGTGTAGGTGTGTGTGTAGGTGTGTGTGTAGGTGTGTGTGTGTAGGTGTATGTGTAGGTGTGTGTGTAGGTGTGTGTGTAGGTGTAGGTGTGTGTGTGTAGGTTTGTGTGTGTAGGTTTGTGTGTGTAGGTGGGTGTGTGTAGGTGTGTGTGTAGGTGTGTGTGTGTGTAGGTGTGTGTGTGTAGGTGTGTGTGTGTAGGTGTGTGTGTGTGTAGGTGTAGGTGTGTGTGTGTATGTGTGGGTGTGTGTGTGTATGTGTGGGTGTGTGTGTGTAGGTGTGTGTAGGTGTGTGTGTGTGTGTAGGTGTGTGTAGGTGTGTGTGTGTGTGTAGGTGTGTGTAGGTGTGTGTGTGTGTAGGTGTGTGTGTAGGTGTGTGTGTGTGTGTATAGGTGTGTGTGTATAGGTGTGTGTGTGTGTGTGTGTAGGTGTGTGTGTGTGTGTGTGTAGGTGTGTGTGTGTGTGTGTGTAGGTGTGTGTGTGTGTGTGTGTGTGTGTGTGTGTGTGTGTAGGTGTGGTGTGTGTGTGTGTGTGTGTAGGTGTGTGTGTGTGTAGGTGTGTGTGTGTGTGTGTGTGTAGGTGTGTGTGTGTGTGTGTGTAGGTGTGTGTGTGTGTGTGTGTGTGTGTGTGTGTGTGTGTGTGTGTGTAGGTGTGTGTGTGTGTCTGTAGGTGTGTGTCTGTAGGTGTGTGTGTGTAGGTGTGTGTGTGTAGGTGTGTGTGTGTGTAGGTGTGTGTGTGTGTAGGTGTGTGTGTGTGTGTGTGTGTGTGTGTGTAGGTGTGTGTGTGTGTGTAGGTGTGTGTGTGTGTGTAGGTGTGTGTGTGTGTGTGTGTGTGTAGGTGTGTGTGTGTAGGTGTGTGTAGGTGTGTGTGTGTGTGTAGGTGTGTGTAGGTGTGTGTGTGTGTGTGTAGGTGTGTGTGTGTGTGTGTGTGTAGGTGTGTGTGTGTGTGTGTGTGTGTAGGTGTGTGTGTGTGTGTGTAGGTGTGTGTGTGTGTGTGTGTGTGTAGGTGTGTGTGTGTGTAGGTGTGTGTGTGTGTAGGTGTGTGTGTGTGTAGGTGTGTGTGTGTGTGTGTGTGTGTGTGTGTGTAGGTGTGTGTGTGTAGGTGTGTGTGTGTAGGTGTGTGTGTAGGTGTGTTTGTGTGTGTGTAGGTGTGTGTGTGTGTAGGTGTGTGTGTGTGTGTGTGTGTGTGTGTGTGTGTGTGTGTGTGTGTGTGTGTGTGTGTGTGTGTGTGTGTGTGTGTGTGTGTGTGTGTGTAGGTGTAGGTGTGTGTGTGTGTGTAGGTGTAGGTGTGTGTGTGTGTGTAGGTGTAGGTGTGTGTGTGTGTGTAGGTGTAGGTGTGTGTGTGTGTGTGTGTAGGTGTGTGTGTGTTTAGGTGTAGGTCCTGTGCCCCGAGTCTATTCCAGAGATATATTTTAATATGAAACATAAAGACAAGTTTAAGGCTGGGACTATATTTTATGCTTCGGAATCCGGAACACTGGTGAAAATTCAGAGCATTGAAAATAGAACTCTGTGATAATACAAGTTGAAAATCGAAAACGTGAGTGTGGAGTCAAATGTCAATGTCATATAATATGACAGCTCGACACGCGAAACTTCCATTTTCAACTCGATTAGCGCACAGTAGTACGATAAAACACTTGAAACGCTCTTATGCCAAAGACATAAGAGCGTTTAAAGTTTTTTATCTGATATCGGTGTCGCGTAATGTGAAAACGCTGTACTCCCTAGTCACTCCCGACCGCAACGTAATGTAGCTATGTATATACGGTCGCGGACAGATACGGTGTATCACCTTTGAACCTTATTGCTGGGTAATACGGTTCAAAATAAAGTTCACCTGATCTGTCCGCGACTGCACTTGTCTTAGCGAACTGTAATTTTAAGCATTTTCATTGCGATTACTTATCGTTTAATTTAATATTTTTAAATAACTTACACTTTGATTTCGTAGTAGTTTTCTATTCAATATTTTAAGCAAAATAAGTTTTCTTGTTTTTTTAAGATGGGTATTTAGTTGTTTTCATAATTAACGTTGTCTTTTTATGCAACCGCGATAACCCACATTCACGCGGACGAAGTCGCGGGCAACACCTAGTTATGATTATTATCAATGCAATACATATAACATTGTACCTGTGTACTTTTATGAGGAATCCGATACTTTTGGCACGCCATCTAGTGATCACACGTGGTACCCTAATACTACGCCATCTACCATTATTATCCAGAAACAAGCTGTTGAGGTTAATTTTTTAGAATTTATAGAAAATTATCCAATATCATCCTTTGAACTTTAAAATCACACTGGAAAGAGACAGTAAAATAATATTTCTTGCTTAAAAGAGAACATAATTGATGTTCTTCGCTAATTTGTGCAATATATTGATTTTCATACCATTTACTAACGTCCTCTAGACCTAAGAAGAAATCGGACCTTTCTTTGTGTACGTTTTAATGTATGAGATCTGTCAGTCTATAGTTTTATTGGTCCTTGCTAGCCACCTATTTTTGCCAACAAAAATGACAAGGCCATTTTCAATCTACTCGCCGCACGACGAAAATTGACCTATGTAAATTCCGTTATCCGTATCACACATCGTGAGGACAACATTACGAGGAATCCTGTACATAACATTACAATTACCTGTACTTGATCCAACGGCGACGCGGGTCGAGCAGGTTGAGCAGACGGTCTGCATACACGCGCTTGCTGGCCGTGAACAGGATCACCTCGTACGTCCGCGACACACGCGACAGAAACTCCGCGAAGTGCGGCCGCGTGCGCACGAACACCTAATATAGATCAGTAAAAACCATAGACAACAAATGGAGTAAATAATGAACAAAGGCTCTTTATTTACTCTGATGTTCTTTATTTATTAAATCTTTTCATAAGTGTGAGATAGCTTATTCGAGATTTTTCGACTCCTTCATACTTTATATAGAGCGACAAAGACAAAACATGCAAATAAGCTTTTTGACACTTATCAGTAGATTGTGCACCTTGCCTTAGTGTATTAAATAAAGAGTTGTGCCACTGTTGCAAATTAAAAAGAGTGATTGGTTGATGTATCTACTAATGAGTAGATATGTAATTGGCTAAATTTTTTGGCGACTCGATCGTCTGTTTCTTTAGTACGTGAAACAAAGAATTTCGTTTGCAATAAAATAAACAAAATATATTTACCGTGTATCTACAGTCTTGAAATAGTACTGGAAAGTGGAAGCTCGCGTCTGGAAGTTCTTGTAGTGAGCAGTGCACTAAGGTCTCATCTAAATCCAGCACCTGATAAATAAACAAAAATTAACATCTAGCAAACTGTTTAAATTAATTTTCGAACGATTTTTTTGGAAGCTGAGTATACCTACATCTTTTGCCAAATTGCTCAAGAGCTACTATGAAATAAAAACACAACTTAAAATTTAAGCATTAAACTCTGGGTAGGTATAAGACTAGGATAAAAACCTAACCAAGAGCATGTCACGACATGGATGGTTCCGTGACTATCAACGCGCAATAGGTTCAAAAGTTATTGTCCGGTTTCGCTCAAAATAATTTTCCTAAAGAGTTTTTAGTATGAACTATAAGAAATCGGACAAGGTTAAAGCCCCGACTAAATTACCTGGCTTTTTTCCCCCCAACTCCATATACATTAAACTAACACTATATTAAAATTTCAAATTGCCTGAAACATGTTTTCTGGGGATTAAAAATTAACTTTTCAAAAATTTGTATATTGACTTAGCCTCGCTTCTGACCAGCCAGACCTGCAGTCTCGTGTTGAGGTACAGAGTAGTATAGGACAAAGTTTCACCTTGCCTCAAACACTGCTCTAAATTTCCTAGTAGCTCCCCATTTAAAAGCTTCAAAATATCTGAGTAAAAGAAAATGCCCATAAATGTATGGAATCCCGTACCAAGTTGCGTCAAAACCAAACTTGGTTTTTTACAGTCTATGATTATCATATTAGCTCCTATAAAAATTTCTTTGTAAACAAAACTGGGGTTTCAGAGTAATTTGATAAAATCGAAAATAACCTCAAAATCTTCAAAGTACCTATTTTATTGACACATCATACACGAACGAACGTTATTGCTCTAAAAACAGAGTACGGCGCTTATATTAGTAAGAATTTCGAATTATAGCGTATATATTTATATATTTACCTAATACCCGTTACCCGCTCATGGTATAATCACCGAATTCAGTCCCGCATACTGTGTTGTGACCGAAAGCCGCCGCTATAGTATCTACTATCTAGGGGTATTTATTATTATTGAATACTTTCTCTTAAGCAATTTATGTAATTTAAGCAAAAATGTAAGTAACATTTTAGTCACTTACAATACTTTTCACAATGGACACTTATGCTCATGCTGTTGACTGGAGTCAAAAATAAAACAAACAGAATGTATTTTTATTTTATCCAAACATTGTCATAACAATAACAAGTACATCATACAATTTGGTGCAGTTAATCAAAAGTTATGATTGTTAGAGTATGTTGTATCACTGTAAACTAATTTAATGTATTTACGGAACTTTAATAAAAACAACGTATTTACATAAACTATGTTCCGCTGGAACGTTAAGCGCGCGACTTCTATACTAAAAAGAGAATTGCGACAGCCGCGCGACTCTTTTTGGTATAGAAGTCGCGCTTTGGAGTCTTGCTTATCATGACGTCGCACTTCTTTTGTAGCTGACCTCCAGCAAGCAGCACAAACTCTTTCCAATCTTGAGATCTAAAAAGTGATATGTAATATAATATATTCATTGTATGTTAAATCTTACAAATAATAGTGACAACAAATAAAAATATTTTATGAAATTCTTTGTGAAACCATGTTTATTAGGACACAATAATAAAAGCACTACCAGCAGTATCAAATATTGGAGACTAGAAATGAAAAATATGAATAAGATATAATTGAATATAAACAAAAGTAATTACCAAGTGCAGCGGAACTAGTTATAATGTTATTTATGTTTAATTATAATGTTTCTCTCATGTCGATCTTGTCTTACAGGACATCATGTTTTTGTAGTACGTAGAATAGACTGGCCACAAGAAAAACATACTCTTCTATGACCAAAAGCAGGCAAAGACAAACTTCCTTCACTGGTTGTGTTTGCTCTATCTTGAAGCAGTGTCAAATACTCTGTACAGAGCACAGAATCTGAAGTCAGCTGTAATAAAACAATAAATTAAATAGTGTTTATAATATATTCATAGAAGTAACACCTATACTCTAAATGGTTTGACTGCTAGAACAATAATTGTGAAATCAAAGACTAAGTCTTTTAAAAGCCTTTAATGTTTTTTCTGTTGTTATATTTTCAGGTGCTAGTTTAAAATATTTCTTTGGAATGATAGAGATTTCTCTATAATTCTTAGAAAAATATTTGTCAGGAAATACATAGAAGGCGCCTTCTTAGATTTTAATATACTTTACTTATTCAGAAAATAAAATAAGGTCTGCTTACCTGAGTAGGAGTTATCCACGATTGTAATAAGTTAATCATTGGAGTAGACACTTGTTCTAAAGTATGTGTATTTTGATTTCTGGGTATCAAAAATGAACAATTGATACATCTGTTTTGCCGAGTGACACCACGACTAGCCATTGTTGCACAATCAAATATATACGCAGAAAAAGTTCACAAAATATAAACAAGTCCTGCTTATTTATAAATATAAACAAGTCCTGCTTATTTATATTTTGCGAAATTAATTTGAAAAATAAAATACAGACGGACCGCGAACGTATTCGCAAATGTCGCAATGTCAGATGTCAGAAAATATGTGTCGTTTTATGGCCGCGCGCCCATTGCGACTTTTTGTAGCGATGCAGTCGCGATACTGTCGCGTATTTGCATCGATACAGTCGCGATGCCGTCGCTAGCTGTGTGTCCTCGCCCACCTGAACACGATGCAGTCGCGATGCTTACGCAATACTGTCGCGCTTCTGTCGCGATGCAAACGCGATTCACTAACGGCATAAAAATGCTTGCGATCGTCACAGTTGCAAGATGGACTCCGTTGAGGCAACATTAGTCACGTTGTCTTTGGTGCTGCTTTTACGTAGGCAACCGAAGAGCAGACAGCCGAAGCGTGGGCAACGGAAGCACCGTCAATATTGGATGCACCCATTTAATAAAGAGAGATTACTTGGTTGACATTATGTTACAACGTTTAAAATACTAAAAAACTATCAGTGTAAATTCAGAAGTTGTTATAGAATGTCATATTCGACGTTTTGTGAATTGCTTTCCATCGTAAAACCACAGTTGACAAGCAGAAATACAGTGCTGAGACAATGTATATCAGCTGAAGAACGACTAACTTTAAGGTAAGAAAAACCAAAATATTTATGTTAATTATCTTTTAATAGTTTTTACATAGTGGTACTGACCCCGATCGATTGAACAACAAATCTGATAATATGATAATCGGTAGGTAAGTATTATAATCACAACTAGGCACATAAAAAAATACTTAATTTTAATTTAAATTATAATCGGCAGGATTAATTCAAAAATAATCATAGTTGTATTTGTATCTAGTTTTTATTTTACGGCGAATAAAGGTCGGTGATAATATCAGAATCTTGTGTACAATCATTATTACTAAAATCATATTCATTATTATTTTTTTGCGACGAACTACCTGCAGTATTGCAATTGGCACCAGCAGGTGTAGGCGGTGTATGGTAGCTATTTAATAGTTACGACACGCTACTTTCAGTACTTGTACCAGCAGGTGTTGAGTTGTAACTTTGGTATCCAGACTGATATCCATAGTGACTGGCATATGCAGACGTTTGTGCCATATTGTTATATTTGCGAAGCAAATTTATGATTCCAGCTTTTGCATCGAGTTTATATTCTTCCTTTATAGAATTAAAATGTGGAAAAAGCGAAAGTAAAAAATGTTGATCTGGATGTTGAATGGTAGGCGTAACTTTGTTTAATTTCTCAGTTAGAACTTCGTATAATTTGTTTTGTGCATCATCATTATTATCACTTTTTTTAAGCTTCTTTGATTTAGGAATAACAAAAGATTCCAAACTGTCCTCGGTGTCGTTGTCCTCAGTGTCTGTAGATCGACTTGGCGGTCTGATTTCGCCCAAAGGATGTAAGAATGACAGTAGTTTATAGTAAACATATTGTTTTCTTGGTTTAGCCCCGGACCCACTGGGACAGTTTTTTTCCTTTAGCCGTTCTCTGCTATAGGAATCTTTTAAACTTTTCCATTTTTTCTGGAGTTCAAGAGCTGAAAAAAGAGATACAAGTTTATATTTTTTTATGCAATTGAAAAATGAATACAAGCGGAGTTGGAACATTACGACCAAGGCATCCCGTCTTGCTCGGATTTTATGAGAGTCAAAATGGCGGGTGTACCATAATAAATCCAAACAAATAATATATCAAAAAAATACCTAATTTGTACTATTAGGACTTGCCTATGTTTGAAAAAACCTCTCATAGTAAAGTAATATGTTCATTATACACCCGCCATATTAACGTCATGATGGCGGGTGTTTCTAATTCGTCGATAGTCATTCAGTAGTGACTAGACATAATGTAATATGCTAAATAGTACAAATAAGGTATTTTTATTAATATACTGTTTGTCTGAATTACTTCCCAGCCACCATTTTGACTTTCGTCGGGTTTCAAATCCATGAAATAAGTTTTGATTTTGATTATGTTTGATTTTATTATATAGGTTAATAAAAAGTATAGTACTTTTTATTTAATATAGGTTTCTTTGAACACTTATTAATTGTCATATTTGATTTTACAACAACCGTTGACGTCAGTAATTTACTTAAGCGGAGTGCAGAAGAAGCGCCAACAAACTGCAAAGCGTATTTTCTCCAAGCGACGACAACTCACAATTTTTGAAAATCTTAAAGCCTAGTTATGTGACTGAGTATACATTGTTCCTAATTAAATAAGAAGGTCATAGATTCAATCCCGTTTGTTGAAAGTTCGCGTTTGGTTATTTATAATGTATTTTTATCTTATGTTTTTCCGTTAATTTTTTACAGATACTTAGCAACTGGATGTAGTTTCACAGATCTTCATTTGGATTTTAAATGTGGACATACTACTACACGTAGGATTGTCAAGGAAACTGTGGAAGTAATATGAAATAAGTTAAAGGACATCTGCATGCCAGAACCTACAGAAGAATCACATTTAAAAACTGCTGAAGGTTTAATGAAACATGCTAATTTTCCTAATGTAATTGGAGCAATAGATGGAAAACATATACGAATTATTAAACCTAGTCATACCGGCTCAGAATATTACAATTATAAACATTTTTTTTCCATAGTGTTGCTAGCAATATGTGACGCTAATTACAATTTCATAGATATAGATGTCGGATGTTACGGAAAGAGCTCAGATTCAACAATACATGACAGCAGCGAATGGGTAATAAAGATACGACAAGGAAATTATAATATACCTCAACCAAGACCTATATCTAACAATGGAATACCTATACCGTTTTCCTTTATTGGTGATGAAGGATTTGCCTTAACACAACACTTGCAGAGACCATACGCTGGTCAACATTTATCACGAAATAAGAGAATATACAATTACCGGTTGACGCGCGCAAGGCGTTATATTGAATGTATGTTTGGTATATTGAGTAATAAATTTAAAATCTTCAACCGGCCCATAAACGTTAATATTGATTTCGCTACGAATATTGTTAAACCGTGTTGCGTATTGCACAATTTCATACGTAAGCGAGATGGTTACAAGTTTGATCACACTTTGAGTATAGTTGGGTTCCAAGATCCACCTGCCAGTGATAATTTACATTTAATTGGAAGACGAAGATTAGAACTAAGTGGTACTGCTATTCGAAACATTTATACTGATTATTTCACCGGTGAAGGTTCTGTACCGTGGCAAGATTAAAAAATTTTAAATAATCTAACCTATTTCATGATAATGCCTAAAATGCTATAAGTGACTGGACAAAGCTGTAAAGATAACTTGATTCATTCATTCTGGAACATTTACACTACACGTATAATTATTAAATATTTTTATTTCATTAAATAAAATAACTTACCGCAAGCATTCTTTTCTGTATTTGTTTTTTCTCCAAATTCTGCATGAAACATTTCATTTATCTCGTCCCATGCCTTTCTTTTTGCAACCTTATTTGAATAGTCAGGAAGGCGCGAGTCCCATATTACAGGATGGTTTTGAATTGCCGTAATAAATACTTCTGTGTCGAACGCATCCATTTTGCGCACGTGACGGACGATGGCACTCTCGACCTGTCTGTGTTGCACTGTTTGTTCGGTTATCCACACCCGCGCTTCCCTCCCTCCACTTTCTCCCCGATGTCGTCCGACACGGTCGCTCTACGGTCGCGCGTATGGATGCAGTCGCGATGCAGTAGCGCGTTAGCATCACTACTGTATCGCGTTGCAAATGCGACTAACGCGCGTTAGTAGTGATGCAGTCGTGCGCTTCATAAACGCGCGCTGCATCGCTACTAAAAATCGCAGTGGGCGAGGAGGGGCCTTAGGGATGCGGTCGATAAATCGAAGTCTATGAAAAAAATCGATTTTGTCTAATAGCATCACTGAATCGATTAGGTATAATGGATTAGCTTAATTTTACTGTTATTTAACATACACAATATAGAAAAGCTAATACATAATATCAATAAATAATATTATCATTCGGAAATTGTTATTAAAGCAAGTAATATTTATTAAAATTGGAATAACGATTGCAATAACTGTTTTAGTCGAATGACTCGATATTGTTACAATATATTGTTTGATGTTTCTAATAATGCACTACATCTCTATAACCGAATGTGGAGGGAGTCATTTAATAACTTTTATTCTTTAATTTAAATTCCCGGTTCAAAAATTGGATTCCTGGCGTGTAATTACGTAAAAAAATCGAAAAATAATTACTATAAAATTTTCATCTTGATGCATGAGACTTTTTGATACCACTTTTGGGCATTCTCCTTTGAAATGCGCGCACAGACTGCCAAAAAGCAACATGTTGAAGTTAGCTGATAACTATCACGCAAGTTTCCGTAAAAACTAGAACAAACTTCTAAGTACATAGTACAAATTTTTACGTGCGTACATATGAACAGATTTTTTGTTTAGTTTAGGTCTACTAAAAAAACTATTTTTGATTATTTTCTCTTCAAAAAAAACCTTTGTTACATAATAATGGCATACTTACAAGGCTGAAGTCAGGGCTAGTGCGTGTCTTGAGAGGCAGCGCCGGATAGCGCGCCCGCAATGCGCCTGCACATACTGTCTCTAATGGCGGCAACTGCAAAAAATGATAATTTACAAAATACATATTAATAATTATATAATTTTATTCTCCATAGCTATACATTAGATAGACCCATACATTACCATACATTAGATAGACCTCATATATACCGCATATAATTGGATTTGTCTTAGAATAGAAAAAATTATAAAAAAAAAATTTAATTTCACTATTCATAATACACCTACTAGTCTTGTGGTGCCTATGGCCATTTATACATAATTTGTAGATTAATGTCTTCAAAAGAAACAAAAGAGTATAAACTATTACTTACATGTTTTATAAATAAATATGGATCGAAGGCGTCAGCCCAGGAAGTGATCTGTTCACAGTCGACTCTGTTGCTGCAAGAGGATATAACATCTACCGCTTCTTCCTGCAAGCAAACAAGCACTTTTACCAAAATATTTTTTGAAAGTATTATTAGATATGGTACTAGACGGAAAATAATGTACATCAACCTTTAAAGATAAATATTCAGACAGTTTCGTATTTGTAGAGCGTTTTACGCATTCGCCTTACGCACGCACGAGTATTGAGTGTTTGACAGAGATGGTGCTCTAAATCCGAAACTAGCCGAACATCTCTTTTCACATTTTGATGTGCATTGTTTTTGGCCAGGTACAGTAAAAGTTTTATTTGGGATTATTTTAGGGAAAACTTTTCAACCCTAATACGATTGAAAGGTATAGGAAACCATATAAGAGAATATAATAGTTTACCTCAATATCAGGCTGCACATCAGCATGACATGTCAGAGAATTTTCATCACCAACAATATCTGTAGCACTCTGAAAACATTAACATCAATTTTATAGCAGAAATTACAAGGAAGGATACAATACAACATTTTATTTCGAACTACAATAACTCCCTTCCTTTTTTTAACACATTCTGCCAATTAGTATTAAACAATAATATTTTAATGTAACATACAAATTCAGTCTGAATTAAATTTCATATTTAATAAAATAAATTTACCCATCCCGCAGCTTCCGCTGCAAGACTCTGACTGATTTCAGCTAGAAATCCTGTACTAGGGCTCCTTGCTGATAATGCTTCCAGGCTTTCTATTGCCGTTCCTTGAGTATCCCCGCAGGTAGAAGATATCTCGCATTCTGGATCACGGACATAGCTATCTTGCTCCAGCATTGACACAAAGTCAGGCTGAAAAATGTACGATTTAAATGTTTTATCTTGAAACATTTAAAATGTATATATTTATATTAAATTATATATTTCATATTAAAGTAATGGTCTACTTTAGTATTAGAAATTGTTGAAGCCTTTTCCGATATTCTAATTATACATATTTAAAAAAGAATTGCTAGTTTAAAGTATGTCTATTAAAAAGTTGAAAACTAAAAATTTACCTGTACATATTTATCCCCTGTGTTTAAAAACTCAGTGCAAGTACCCAGATCATCAGTTGTAGATGTGGGTTGATACATTTCTAAGTCATTGCTTGACTTCCTTCTTTTTGGCAACCTTTTGTCAATAGAATTATTTCTAGAAGTTTTACCTTCATCTCTATCAGTTGTCATGATCCTAGCTGCTTTATCTGCCAATAAGTTAATATCCTCTTCATTGGGTGATAACTGTTGATTAAGAATCCGAGCACATTCTGCAATTGCTATAAAATCATTAAGGCGATCATTGGGTAAGCATAAACCTGATGACTCAACTTGGCTCTCACTATCCGAGTCCACCTTAGGAACGGGCAAATCAAATGTAGTCGTGTGAGGTTCATACATCGTAACATCATCATCAACACTGGTGGTTGTACTGGCAACGGGCATCTTAGACTTGCATTTCTTTTTTGGACTCTCATTAGTTGAGCTAACTTTATTGACTTTTTGTGATGGAACACCGAGTTGTCGAACTTTACGTATTGGAGAACTGTTTAATGATGCCGACTGTGTCTTATCCATGCGCCTTGTTTTGCGCGGTGAGCTTAGTGCACTTGACACAGATTCTGTTTTGCGTAATTCCCTGTTAAGTGAACTCTGACGTATCTGTATGTTTTTACATAAATGAGCATCTTTGACTTTAGACTTTAAGGCCATTTTATCGCTGGTTTTCGGCTTGGTGGTTGATGATACCCCATCTTTGTTACTGCTACGTACGACAGTTTGAAATATTGGTTTCTTTGTGCTTTCTTCTTTGTGCTTAAGTTTTTTGTTAGAGGATTCAACTTGTTTCTCCATTTTAATTTTTGTTGTTCTAACAGGCCTAGTCTTTAGGTGTAAATTTTTTTGTGATCTTGTAATACAGAGCAAAGAAGAAGAGGAAATACCATTCTCCCTAGTTAGCAGTTTGTTCCAAGTAGGTTTTGATTTGTTTAATTGCTTTTTAAGAGATTTTAGTTTTAAATTTTTTACTTGTTGGTTCCTCGCTGAGAGCGGTCGCTCTCTCTTTCTGCTTCTTAGCCGCATCGCAATTTTAATACAGTACTTATCCTGCAATATGAAGAAAAATACATCTTTTTGCTTGGGTTGAGTGGAATTATTTTACGGTCATTAAATATATTACTAATGATGAATACTTTCGATTTACATCTAATGATCGAACATCATTACAAATTTATTATTAAAAAAACAGAGTAAAGGTAACTTACATGCACACTTCACCATTAGAAAGTCCAACTTTGTTCCACACATTTATGATGCTAATATGTTTGTTAAAACTTATATGAAGCTATGCTTGAAGTTTTAGTTTCACAATAATAATTAAATCAATTAATTTTCTTTACATTGAAAAATTATGGAATCGCGGCATATAAATTGGCGCCTTTTTTACCACACTAGTAACTGATGATTTCTGCTTATAGTTTTTACACATGCTATTAATGCACACATAACAAAAATGTAAATCTATTTTACATCACACAATAGCAAAATGAAAAATATAAGTTTACATTGAAAAATAAAAAAGCGGCTCCAAATCGTTATTGATCTATGCGCTACATATTATGCACATTATATTTACGATTGTAAAGAATCAGAACCGTTTTAAGTTATATTTAAATAGTACTAGAATAAAAGTTAACATTTTTCAAATGAAATACATAAATCACATTAAAAATATTACACTATTTGTATCACAAAACAAAGCCAAACAAATGTCAAAATGGCGGCGAACGAGATCCATTAGAAAAAGTTCACTAAAAAGAAATCAGATGGCGTCATTGTAGCAGCCTGCAGCGCATGCGTTTTGTTATTGCGGTAAATGGTCGATATTCAAGCATGTCTTTTAGTTTTATTCGTTATAAAATTCGTTCTTCTATGTATTGTTATAAAATAACAAAACTACTTATAAATATAATAAAAATGCATGAATGCTTAGTTGTATACCGATTGCTAAATACAATTAGCACAATTATTGTGTTTATTATAGCAGATAGTATGTAAGTAGTTGATTTATTGTGTTAAGTAGGTAGGTAAAAATATTATGACAACCCTCAGTCCTCACTCTCATCACATTGCATATTGATGTCAGTACCAGAACCGGATTAGCCACATAAAAAGGCCTATTACACTACATGGTATTCAGGGACCCTTATCCTTATTAAGACTGGGACTATATGCACCGGAATCCGGAAAGCCGTAGAAAATCTTGAGCATTGAAAATAGAACTTTAGTCTAATTCTTCTTCTTCTTAGAGTTGAAAATTGAAGTGTCAGATGTCGAGCTGTCATATATGACATTGACATTTGACTCGACACTCGTGTGTTCAATTTTCAACTCTATTATTCAAGTCCAGAGTTGTATTTTCGGTGATTTTAATTTTCTCCAGCGTTCCGGACTCCGGGGCATATAGTCCCAGCCTTAGGGAGTGTAATAGAATTCCTGAAGTAAGGGTCCCTAATTAGGGCCACCGGACGCTAATACTAATCGCCCTTACGATCGAGTAGAGTAATAACACTAAGGGCAGTTAGGGAGCTTTCTGTAGCTAGAAATCATAATGTGAAACTAAATTTAAATAATTATTTCTTAAATAATTTTTAAAATCCACTGGTTCCAGAGCACTAAGTAGCATATTGGAGAGCTTTTCTCTTACTTTCAAGTATTGATTGAAATTAATCAATACTTGAAATTTAGAAAAGAAAATAAAAAAGAGGCCAGTGTTCAGTGCAGTATAATAATAATCGACGCCCTTGCAAGGGGCCACGCTCTCTTCGGGCCCTGAATACCGTGTAGCCGTTAAACCCGCTTAAGCGGAGGCAGCAAGGGCTACGGGTCCCGCGCTTTGGGGGGCCCCGCGCTCCAACATCTCTCCTGGCCACATCGATCGCAGGAGCGTAAAAATAATTTTCATAAAATATTTTCGACTATACGAGTAATTAGAATTTTCATGATTTACTGAATAATGAATTAACTACTTTTAATCTACTAAAGTCCTAAAAAATTTTAAATAACTAAAATCAACTCACTTCATCTCTTATTACTTACTTCATATCACACACCCTTGCCACTCTAGCGCCATTATGGCCAGTTTTGGAACTATTATTTAATTACTTTTGTCGGACACTTTTTAGCTTTTCTGCCTTAAAGAGATGGTACTCCTTACCTCTATTCTCCATGGCCGAATACAATAATGCTGAAAATCGAACACACGATAGCAATTACAAAACTTGACGCTTATAAGTTCGATTTTCAGCTCTATTTGATTACCCAATAGAACTAAAAATAGTTCAGAGTGCTAAGTGTGAGTTTTTCTTTTCGCATTCGATCGTGAGCGCATTTTTGGCGTTTACTAGGAATTTGCCACAGCACCACCTAG